>BSCJ01000009.1:600000-1013490 GCA_027943355.1 Dothideomycetes sp. NU200 | reverse complement strand
AATATAATAAAGTAAATATATAGTATTTTATATATAAATTTATATATAAAATACTATATATTTACTTTATTATATTTTTTATTATTAAATAAACTAAATTTATTAAAATTAAATTTATTTTCAAATCAAGAAATTTATGATAATAAAATCAAGAAATTTATGATAATAAAATCAAGGTTTCATTATGAGGCTATTATATGCAACTAATGCTAAGCTGCAGCCTTCCCAATTCATGTTAATAAGATCATATTATGATTCCATCATGATATAATTAGCCTAAAATCCCCTACCTATCATACTAGGCCCAAAACTCCTAATGCTATGCTAGTAAGGTGCTATCATGATAAAATCAAGATAGAACTAGCTCAAAATTCTAGTCTAATTATAATAAAAATAGCTCC
Organism: Dothideomycetes sp. NU200; assembly: GCA_027943355.1. Taxonomy (NCBI): domain Eukaryota; kingdom Fungi; phylum Ascomycota; class Dothideomycetes; species Dothideomycetes sp. NU200. The sequence goes on along the minus strand of BSCJ01000009.1, from coordinate 1,013,089 downwards.
ACATAATATAATTAGTATCAGCCAAGCAGACTTTGCTGGTCTTGCAATTAGCATTTTTATATGGCATAGTCTAGTTGAAAGCCTGATAGATACTAATAATAGTAGATTTGTTGATAGTCTATCTTATATTAGCATCATGATGCTAATATGATATTTTCTTGATTATATCTTAGAATTATTTCTCTTAACTTTATTATAAGAAATAATTATTTTGTTCATAATCATCTTACTAGCAGAGATGGAAGCTAATAGTATTATGTTAATATCATCCTAATAACATATCCAAATTATAATTATACTTGGGCCCAGATCCTTATAGCATCAATATAGTATCAATATATTCTTTTTATATTTGGTATTATTCTTCTTAGTCTTTATATGCTTGGTATAAAAATCTTTATAGTAGACTATCATCATGTTAGTATTATCATTATATGATGATATTAAGATTATATATTAATAATAATCTAATTAGTTTTCTTTTTAACCTTCTTATTACCTCTCTCTAATCATCATTAGATCATGATAGCAACAGCATATCATCCTTAATATATTAGGATCCTTCAACTTGGAATTATACTTTTTAGTATGTTCAGTCTTATAATAAGTATGAAGATTTTCTCTAGTAGTATAGATAAACTATATATTATATTAGCATAAGATCATAATAATACTATAAAAAAATAATATTATATAAGGCGATCTATCATCATCAGGATAGAGGCAGATCAACTCTCCTATCATAATAAAAGTTTACTCATTCTCCTATAGCAGAATATTAGTATGATGATAATATTATAATAGTAGTATAATATTAACTTTATATCTCTCAGACTATACTAAAAAAAGCTCTTTACTTCTAAATATAATTTTTCAAGTATTACTAATAATACTATAATACTATTAGTATGGTAAAATCATAATAATATCATCTAAATATTTCACCTTGTTATCCTAATATTTCAATTTAATCTTCTTGACAGAACTACCAGCATTAGATAAGACTTGTATAATGTCTTGGTAATAGGATGGTGGTCTGGTGATGCGATGATAATAGAATCTTAATTGAAAAATAATATTTATCTTAATATAAAAACTGGTAGCAGATATTCAAAGAAGTAAAGTTAAATATAGCTGAGATGAAGATTGAGAGGCTGGAGAAGTTACTTATAGGGTGCTGTTGCCTAAATGAGTTAGATAGTATAGTTCTAAATGTAAAATAGAAGTGAATAATTATATAGTAGGAATGCCAGGTTATTAAGGTGCTGAACAACAATATTACCTTCATATTATCATGATAAAAACGCGTTAGACGCGTCTTTTTTTCTTCACTTGGTCGTCAAGTTAGGCTGACGGTCAGCTTAACTTAAGGTTGGTCGCCAAGTCTTTAGCGTCGGTCTGGTATTCAGAAACCACGTTCCGGGGGGCAGGTCCGACTGGAGTAACATGCACGCTACGACATACCACAGGCGCAGGTGCAGCTCCAGACCAGACACCCAAGCACTTAATCAACCAGCGCACAACGACCAAGACACGTACCAGCTCCCAAGACACGGTGAAAACTAGCCTGGACGTGCGCCATGTGGGACGACGAAGACAACAATCCTTGTGAGGCCTCCCGGCCAGGCGCTGCGAGCAATCAGTCGAGCTAACAGGCAGGACACAGACGGCTCCTTTCAGCGACGCGACAGCGAGACATCGGACCTGCCAGGTTAGTGGATTGGAATGCGAAGAGAAGGGACCGAGACGGTCGTTGTACTGACATGGATGGTGTGGACACAGGATACAATGCCAGAGACGGAGCAGGAACACCGCCGTCGGGCATGAGCAGCCCGACAGTCGCAGCCACAGACTACAGCGCGACCCTGGGAGCCGGAGACCTGGACGATGAAGAGCTGGAGCACAATGACGAGGATGACGAGACATCAGACGGCAAGCCCAAGGCCAAAGTGGCAGGGCGCAAGGGCGGATACAGCAGCCGGATCGAGCAGATCCTCTACGAACACCCCGAGCTCGACATTCTCATTGTCACGGCAGGCAAGAACACCGAGGGCGGCGGCTCCTACATCACCTACACCATTCGCACGGGCGACGTCGAGGTGCGGAGGCGCTACTCGGAGTTTGCTTCTCTTCGCCAGACACTCGTCAATCTGCATCCCACCCTCATCATCCCGCCCATCCCGGAGAAACACACCATGGCCGACTACGCCGCCAAACCCACAAAGGCCAAGGAGGATGTGGGCATTATTGAGCTACGTCAACGCATGTTGTCCACCTTTCTCAACAGATGCCGCAAGATGAACGAGGTGCGCGAGGATGGCGTCTGGTGGAGGTTTCTCGATCCGAATGCTTCATGGGTGAGACTTGATCTTCTTTCTTCTTTTCCTCCTTCTCCTTCTTCTTTTCCTTCTTCTCCTTCTTCTTTTCCTTCTTCTTCTTTCTCCTTCTCCTTCGACTCTTACTTCTTTTCCTTTTTCCTCTTCTTCTCCTTCTACTGAGACTATTTTCCATCATTCCCTCCCTCTTCACCGTCTCCTCCTTTTCCTTCTTGATCCAATTCCCCACCTCCTTCGTCAACTACTCTCCCTTCTTATCAGACTTCCATCATCTTCCCTCTCAACTCTGTCTCTTGCTCACAGTAGGAATCAACTCTGCATGAAGCACCGACTGTGGTCATCACCCCCACACCATCATACATCTTCGATCTTCCACAATCATTCCCTCTCCATCTCCTCTGTTGTACATCGTCTTTTCTCTTCCACGCGCATCATTTCCCATCACTCCATACTGACCTTAACAGAGCGAAGTCCTCCACTCCCACCCTGTCGCCTCCATACCCAAAAACAACCTCAAGGCACCTCCGCTCGATCCTGCAAACCCCTCGCCTGGCCATAACTTCCTCCCCATCCCCTCGGCATCCGCCAAACTGCGGTCGGCCAGCAGCACTTCGGCCTCGGGCACACCCACCTCCCCACCTTCGCAAGCAGCCACGCCCTCATCTGCCGCCCACACCACCCCCGGTCTCCAGGTCTTCACCCGCTTTCCCCCCGATGCAGACACACTATCAGAAAGCGATCTCGATCCCTACTTTGTGCAGTACGAGGCATCGTCCAAGGATCTCGAGGCCCTGCTACAAGGGTCCATGGAAAGAGCAAATCAGCGCACACTGCAACACCTCTACAAGCTGGGCGACGACTTGATGGAGCTCGGAGGCCGATACAATGCCTTCTCCCTCTCCGAACAGTCCCAGACGGTTGCCGGAGCAGTCGAGAAGATCGGCCAGGCCTGCGACTTCACCTACATCCAGACCCGCGATCTGTCTAGCGCCCTGAGCGCCCAGTTCGCCGAGCCGATGCGGGAGAGCGCACAGTTTGCCGGCATCGTCAAGAACGTGCTGCGCTACCGCGTGCTCAAGCGCGTGCAAGAAGAGATGACACGAGAAGAGCTGGACAAGAAGCGGACCTCACTCGACTCGCTGGAGCGCAGTGAGATGGAGGCCCGCCGGATAGAGCAATATCTCAACAGCTCCTCCCCCCCGCCCAAGCGCAGCATGAGCACTGGCAGCAACGCCGGCAAGCAGCGGAATCCTGCCCGTGATGCTCTGCCTAGGCGCGCAGAGGATGACACGGCCAGCATCGACTCTGACTTTCCTCCCACTCTCGGCCAGAATGCGCCATCCGCCAGCCAAGGCGCTCCCCAACCAGAGCCCGTCAGCCCTACAACAAATGCACACCGGAGAGGCACTAGCGGCAACTTCATCACCAACAAGGTCTTTGGTCGCTTGACTCACGCCTTGCACTCTGTCACCGATGCCGATCCTGAGCGGGCTAGACGTGATCAGATTGGCAAGACGAGAGAGTCTTTGGTCCAGGTGAGTAACCTCAATTCTATCCTTTTTACATCAGTCATTGACATACAATGCAGCTCGAAGCAGCACTCGAAGTGTCGGAAAAGGACGTCAAGGATGCAAGTTCAGGCGTGCTGAGAGACCTCAAGCGCTTCCAAAACGAAAAGGAAGAGGACTTGCGTAAATACATGGTCGGTCTCCTTCTGACTCTCCCGCGGCTCATGGACCACCCTGCTAATATCCACCAGATCAACTTTGCCAAATGTCACGTCAATTGGGCAAAGAGCAGTCTCGAGACGTGGCAAGAAGCAAAGGCCGAAGTCAACAAGATCGAGGTCCGATAACCATGCACAAGACTTTTACCTGTACCTCATGTTTATGTCGCGAATGAAAGCGGGAAAGGTGTTTGGCTGGCCATGGCATTGCATTCTCCCATCCTTTTCTCATACACTCCCATGCTCGTATTAATAGAGGCCCGCCCGGAAGTTGTACGCATTCGACCCGTTTTACTCCTGGTATCTCATAATCTCTTGTTTTTCGTCCGTACTATCCAGTCTTTTACTGCTACTTTCTACAAGGACGAGCCGCGCTCTGCGCCCCCGGATCAGATCACGACCATGCATTCATTATTGCTTCACCCTCGATCCATCTACTCCCTTGTCCCAATTAATCGCACTAGCTTATCACAAGCCTAGTCTGCCCAGTCCTTGGCAGTATGTCGACATCTTTATACGAGCGCTTTGCCGTCACGCTTGCTTATCGGTGGCTGTACCTCGACTTATCTAGGTTATAACCTGAATCTCCAAACTTCTGCCCTTGATCGCACTCAACGCGGGGGATGTTCACACCCACGTCATTATCTAATGCGGGGATGTCCTGTCTTTTTTGGCTTTTAGACCACGCCTCACCTCTTTCGTCTCAGGTATCAGACTATCTCCTAGATCTTCGTTGTCAATGATCCTTGCATGACCCAATCATCGTTTCAACCATCTGCCCTCTGTGTTGCATCTAGCCACCCTGTGGATGGCTTCTTTGTCGCGTGATGGTCGCCAGCTCTGAATGTTGTTGGCACACGCCGTACCTTGTTGACCTTCCATTCCAGCCCCCATTGCCAATCCGACCGTGCTCGTTGTATTTCTACCGTTCAAGCCCTTGAACAAGCAATTCTCCCGATGCTTTTCAAGCTCCGATGGTGCGGTCATGTACCCTGTACCTTTGGATTTAGATCACTCTCATGTGCTTCGCACCTTAGGTGTCAAAATCACGGCCATTTCCACTTTGTTTTATGCCATACGACTCTTGAATGAATATGTGAGAGTATCGAATCGTTAGCTAGAGTCACGGCAAAAGAGGCAATTCTTGCGGTTTGCGGCTATCAAGTCCTGCTTTAAACCATCTAGTCAAGTCTTGATAATGGCGGGTGTGCTGGCTTTCCCACGGATAGTGGCTTTTCTGACATGCGTGCGACATTCGGCCCGCGATCGTCCATCGGTCTGCTGATTGGTTTTGTTATTCTCGCTATCTCAACCGTCGTACTAGCAGGGTAAACCAACTTGTCCGGTACTAGACTGCCCAGCGTTCAGGAACATCCTGTGCTGTAACGTGCTGGCTGACGATGTGGCGTGTCGAAGCCATGAGTCGGCCACAATGCCTTTATACTTTGACTTCTGCTGCTGCTCTACCTCGCGACTCTCTCTACAACGCAGAGTCGACGTGACTCTATTTGCACACCAAGCCTTGACAATGGAGAAATCGCCAGACCTGGAGAAGGCCTCCATGGGTGGGGACCTTCCTCACTACGCTCAAGATGAGGGAATCGTGGAAGATACCAAGACCGGTAGTGTAATGAGCCGGTTTGTCGACAGCTTCAAACGCAACCCGAATGCTCGCATGGTCACAGTAGCCATGGATGAACAAGGCCGCCCCTTGAAAGACCAACCGCCAGCCGAACCTGCACTATCCATGAGCTTGAAGAATCGTCATTTGCAAATGATTGCCATTGGTGGCTCAATCGGTTCGTAACGTGGAACATCTTCACGACATAATCCTCTTGGCTAATTAGGTATCCAGGAACTGGTCTGTTTGTGGGTTCTGGTTCTGCTCTGGAAGCCGGTGGACCTGCTTCACTCGTCATTGCCTGTAAGAACCAAGTTCTGTGCTGCGCGAACCGATCTGTGCTAACATCTAACCCAAAACAGACGGTCTCATTGGTATAATGCTGTTTTGCACTGTTCATGCTCTTGGAGAACTTGCAGTCGCCTATCCCATCGCCGGGTCCTTTGCTGTCTATGCATCACGCTTCATTGATCCCGCATGGGGCTTCGCCATGGCCTGGAACTATGCCCTATCCTGGTTGACTACACTCCCATTGGAGATCATTGCCGCTTCTATCACCTTATCATATTGGCCTGGCGCTGCAAAGGTCAACGGCGCAGCATGGGTAACCATCTTCTTGGTTGTCATTATAAGCATCAATCTGTTTGGTGTTAAAGGCTATGGCGAGGCCGAGTTTGTCTTTTCCATCATCAAGGTTCTGGCCATCATTGGCTTCATGTAAGTGCAGCCTGCCGGACTTTTGATACTTTTCACAACACTGACATTGTGATTCAGTATTTTAGGTATCATCATAGATACTGGTGGCGTCCCAGGTCAGCCATACATTGGTGCTCAGTATTGGTTAGTATACAAAAATCATCTTGACGACAAGTTGCTGACTTGCTCCAGGTACAACCCAGGCGCATTCCACAATGGTTTCAAAGGATTATGCTCTGTCTTTGTCACGGCTGCGTTCTCTTTCTCAGGAACTGAAATGGTTGGTCTCTGCGCGGCAGAAACTGATAATCCTCGTAAGGTGTTGCCATCAGCCATCAAGCAGGTTTTCTGGCGTATTCTACTGGTATGGATCGAGCCTCCTCTCATACTTATTTGATTAGCCACTTACTTCTGTGTTGTAGTTCTACATGGTCTCACTCACAATCGTGGGAGTCCTCGTACCTTATGACAATCCCGATCTCCTCAACGGTGGATCCTCCAATGCCAATGCATCACCTTTCGTCATCGCAGTGCGCAGTGCCGGGATCAGCGTCGGTACGTGGTTTATGTCAAGCTGAACTGTCCAGAAGAACCTATGCTTACTCCAAGACAGTGCCGTCCATCATGAACGTTGTCATCCTTATCGCCGTCCTTTCTGTTGGCAATACTAGCATTTACGGTTCTTCAAGAACTCTCGCCGCCCTTGCCGACCGCGGTCAAGCTCCGAAGATCCTTGGATACATCGACCGTTCAGGCCGGCCAATCGTCGCCATCCTCTTCGCTTCCTGCTTTGGTTTTCTCTGTTACATTGTCGCTGCAGGCACCGACACCCGCACCCAAGCTTTTAACTGGCTGTTGGCTCTCTCCGGCTTGGCCGCCATCTTCAATTGGTCTAGCATTTGCCTCTGCCACATTCGCTTCCGCAAGGCTTGGAAAGCACAAGGCCATACGCTTGACGAATTGGCATTCAAATCGCAAGCTACCGTGTATGGCAGCTACGTTGGATTGATTTTCAACATTTTGATTCTCATTGCCCAATTCTGGACTGGTTTCGCACCTGTCGGTTATGCTGACATGACCAGCGGCGAGCTTGTCCAGAACTGGTTCGAGGCTTATCTCGCTTTCCCTATCGTTTTGATCAGTTTCTGCTTCTGGAAGTTCTACAAGAAGACTCGTTTTGTTCGCATTCACGAGATTGATGTCATGAGTGGCCGAAGAGAGCTGAATCTTGCGGAGTTGCTTGCGGAGGAGAGAGCGGAGCAAGCTGCTTGGCCGAGGTGGAAGAAGATATGGAAGACGGTGTGTTGAGAAATTGGCCCAAACATGTACGGGAACGAGATTTGCATAGCTGCGTAGATGTATAATACAACACTTGACACTGTGTAATATGGTGTGGTTGTTTTTGAATCATTGCTGTGACCAAGCTCTCTTCCATTGCGACTCTTGGGCGTGCAATCTGCCTAGCGCCATGAATGGTAATCACGATTCGGCAAGTGAACGCACCTTTGAACCATGGCTAATTTTACTGTCACGTATGATTATCATGTTGGTCTCAGATCGTGTCGCTTGCGTATACTCTACTTCGATCGGTTGATAATTTATCAGTCGTTGAATGGTAGGGCATAATGAATTTAGCATACGTGGGCCATCAATGGCGCAGCTCTTAGAATCACTAAACAGTCTGCTGTATCGACAACAAGTCTTCTCCGCTCGAAGTGCTTCCAGTCCGCCGTTGATGCGGATTATACTGCGGCATCGACGGCACCTCGCCAGGATTACTCCAGTCCGGCGGTGAACAAGTAGAGTCCACCGAAACCAAGAACTCGCCACCTTTCGACAGTCTACCTTTTGCGCTCCAGCTGCGTCCTACTGGACTATCCATGGGCGTCGATACTGCCGTTTCCAATGGAGAAAGTACCTTTAGCTCTGCGCCGTTCTCCTCGTATCCGACGTTGACACTCCTCTCCATAACGATCCCGTGCTCCGAGTGCTGAGGCAGGGTATCCCCGCGCTTGCTCTTCTTGTTCTGGGATGAACGCATCACGTAGGTCGCCTTGTCCAGGAACTGACTGAACAGTGGTCGCAGCGTCGCCATTGACGCAGCCGTAATGCCAAACCCAAGCTCGATGATGGACACAATCGCATACCGCGGTGCCTCGATATAGAGTCTATCGAGCGGGACCCCAAGAACATGCACGTAGGCCAGGCGCACAAGCGATGTGATACTGCCTGCGGCACCAAGAGCAAGTATGCCAATGACCGACGCCTTGGCTTTGGGAGACATTTGCGCTTTGCGAACGACAAAAATGGGCACGATTGCAAAGATCCAGTCGGTCACGGCATTCAAACTGCCGTGGATATAGTTGAATGGTGCGAGGATGGTATTGAAGTCTAGACACTTCCCTTCCAGTTCGTGGGTCATATAATCGCCAGGATTGCCACACTGGAAAAGCGCCACGAAGAACCATACGAGACCGACCACTGTGCAGAGGGTTGCGCTCGCGTAGATGAGCTGTCTTTGCCATCGCTCGTGGACGACGCGTAAGAAGAAGATGGCTAGAGATAGCTTGAAGGTGATGGTCGCTAGGATGTAGATTCCGAAAATAGCTACCATGCTCTATCGATGGTAATATCAGTATTTTTACAACAGAGTGGCGAGCAGCTTCGTCATTCGTAGGGCAGACATACTATCAATAGGGTATACGACGCGCTGCCTTCAACACCGTGGGAAAGTTCAGTCCCGGAGATGATGAAGATGAGAGCACACATGACGGTGAATAGAATCTAGACGACGATATCAGTCCTTGCTTCACACCTTTACCATCTGTCACGAACAGACCTGTGTGACAATCATGAGCCAATCATCCCATCCCATTGCGCGAATCATGGCTGTCCGAACGTATATTCGAAGGGAGACAAAGATCCATGACACGGCTAGAAAGACAGCGGCCACTACCAGCATTGGTATTGACTTGAGCTCTGTGACGCTGACCATATTTGCAGGCTAAGGTGGAGCCGTGTAGGAACGATGGTGGTGAAAGGCAATAAACGCGATTAGTCTCCCTGTAGTGGCCGCAAAAGGAAACCGTTGCGAACGAGTATATGACAGTGAACGACCGGAAGATGAATGAGAATGGATAAATTAGTGAGAGTTGGTCCTGTTGTCCCCTGCTGATGCACTAGCTAACAGTGATTGATGACGGAAAAGATCGATATCTAAACGGAGCCCATGAGGCAGTTGGCGGGCAAAGCCACTCTAAGACATGCAGATGTCGAAGAGATGTTGTAAGACACAGGCATCAAAAGTCGACAAGGAAAAGGCAAGATCCGCAGACGGGGGTGCAAGACTGCAGGTATATCCACTTACTGCACGCGAGGATCAAGCCACAGCGTATTTCTGCCGCAACCGTTGCCGATAGTCGCCGTAGAAGCCACGAAGATGGAGCTTATTGGGGGTGGGCGCTTGGGATTGCGAGAAAGTATACATAGCTGAGACGAAACCTGCGCCTGTGATTGCATAGCTCTTGTTTTCTTTCGCTGTCAGAATCAACAGTCGCACGTCGGTTTCACCGGTCGCGTCCACGATGCGATCGACCAAGATGTCGTGCTCCGAGTAAGATCTACGCCAGATTATACCACCAACCCTGGAGATCATTGATGCGATCGCTTGTTTGTTGACCCGTCCATGTGGCCTCGAGTCAAAGCTGAACAGTTTCGACATCCGGGCTGCAGCACAGATGAGATCTGCCGGCTCACGATCAAGAACATGGCCCCTGCAGCGAGAGCCAAGGCCACCTTGCGCAAATTAAAAAGTTGCGACACCTGCCAATTATGTGTCGCTCGCGCCTCTCACTGCTCGCTTACCTTTGCGGAGTTTAGAAGTACGACCTTGGCGGACATGGATGTTCTTCTAGCGTGTGCTAGATCGTCTTGAGTTCGTGGTTTGGCCTGAATGTCGCGTGGTTTGCTGTGGGGGGATGTCCGCAAATCTGGTCCATGAGTCGGCCACGTTGGAACTCTCTTCCTTCTTCAAACCTGGTAACCTGAAACGTGCATGTCGAGTACGAAAGGGGCGCTCGCATTGTGCAGTCTGAGATCATACATCCTTGGAGGTCCAGAAAAGTCTTCCTATACCTCGAGTCTTCCTAGCTAATGGATTTCTTACCTCTAGCCAGTACCTTCTAGACCCTCTCTACCACTCCTATTATCATACGTAGTACTCAGTGTCTGATCTGACATCATGGCAGATCAGTCTCGCCATGCGAACATGGACCCCATCGATCGTGATACCTTCGCCTCGTGTAAATGCTAGCCACATGCTCCAACATCCAAGCTTGACGCCACTGTCTTGTAATCCTAGCCTACCGCTTTATTGCCCTTTACAGAAGATGTCTTGGCTTAGAGAAGCTAAGCGAGAACATTTCATGACAGAACACAAGAATGTAGTAGTCACATCGTCGGCCAGTGTGTCAGTGCCGCCCTGGGGCACAGCGCGGTAGTCAAGTATCTGTCACGACTGCAGTCGCTTGTGCCCCGCCCAGCGGTCCAGATGATCTAATCTGAATCGATCTTGCTCTGCCTTATGGCAAATCAGAGGGGTATTACGAACCGTTCTTGCTACTACAGAGCGCGTTAAGTACTTAATGTTGGTATTTGGTGCTCGTGGTAGACGTTCATGACCACGTACGCGAGGGCGACCCTGTTCAAGAATATCGGACCAACCAATTCTACCATTCAAAGCGCATAACTACTCCAAATCACACTTCAACAGCCCAGATACCAACGAGATTTATTTAAAGCTTGTCTCAAGACCTATCAAAACAGCAATTGACCATCAGGGAGACCAAGATGTTGATTCCCTGCGCAAAACACTATGTCCATAGTTGAGACGTGGTGGCCGTAGATTTCGTCGTCAGAATCTGCAGAGCCGGAAGTCCAGCATGAACTGGCAGAGTAGTCTCATCCTGGGATCTGTATCTTGTGGTACTTCACCGCTGCCGGTGAGCGATGCCCCAACTTATCTGCTGTGGAGCAAATTCAACGGAAGTGGAGATATCGGCGTGGCAGATTCACATTGTCTCTGCTGGCATAAATCGACCGCCGAGTGAAAAGCAGAACCTCCAGACATAGTGTCACATAGACTAGGGAGAATGCGCACGTGAGTTCGCTGCACTGTCACTCTGACCAAGTCGAAAACGTGTCTTCTATCATATGCAGATCTAGCGCTTGCCAGTGTGGCCCCTGATACCCCAAGCAATCGACAATTCGCTTCCATCAAACCACGATAGTAACGATACGATCAGTAACTCTCTGATCATCGAGACACTTGGCGCCTTCGATTGTCCTTGTGGCATTCTCTAGGCCATATTCGAACGTGAATTGCATAGGGGCGCGAGCTGTTGAAAACGACAGTTGAGCTCTCATGATTAGCGATAGCTAATCCATCCAAGCTATTATCTACAACTCGTCTTGATTGCTGACGAAAGAATCATTACTTCAATGCCCCTGGGCTTTGTCCTACTTCTCATATAGGGATCAAATAGCGCTTGATACTTGTCTTCGATCGTTGCTTCGCGTATGTGGCAGTACATTACAAAACTCCTTAACTCAGGCATTAGCCACTTCAAGATCGAGAAGCGTGGGACTGGCCTCAATCAATGTATTAGTGGACGATACAGAGAAGAGCATTTCTGCACAAGCAGTAGTGATCAAGAGGGGTTGTGTTTGTTAGGCGAGAATTATCCGCAGTGTTCCGCCGCACTAGTCTTGAGATGATGCTAGATAATGGAAAACCGGATTAAAAGTGTATAACAGTGCTAGAGGCGCTCAAAGTAAAGTATGAAGGCAGACGCTGGCCGCGACGACTGCTTCAAGAACTGCCTTTGTTCCCCTTTGCATTCTCAATCATCACATACATGTAGTCAGGCAAAGCACGGAGTGAGGCTCTGAAGAAAGCTTGAGCTTCAAGCCTTAACCGTTATCTGAGCCTCGGCTAAAGTACTCCTGTATCGGTGCCCGGAGTATCACGCCTTCCCCGCTTCGCCAGCGTTCACCAAGCTAAGCTATTCGGAGTCACCGTCAACTGTCGTGCTCTTCCGTTTGAGCTGTGGGGGGCTTATCCTCAGTAGTCTCGGAAATTGGCATCACATCAAATTGCACCTCAAAGGAGCTTCCGTAACAATATGGCTGAATCCGAGCACGAGCACGAGCACGGGCATCATCACCATCAACCACCAACAGACTGGAAGCACGATGGCGTGCGAGTCATCCCGGCGGATTCTTTGTCCACAGCCACTGCCCAAACACCTGGTACATATGGCCAAACACCCTGGCTACGCTATCTGACTTGCTGTAGGGATGAACCGAGCAGCTGCGATAGACTTTGCTCGCGTGGGCGCGCAAAAGCTGTGGGCTGGCACTGTGACCATCGATGCAAATGCCAAAACAGGTGCACATCACCATGGCCATCTCGAATCAGTCATCTATGTTCTCAAAGGCAAAGCGAGGATGCGTTGGGGTGAGAAGCTGGAGTTCATCGCCGAAGCTGGTCCCGGGGACTTTATCTTTGTGCCGCCATATGTCCCGCATCAGGAGATCAACGCACTGGAACACGAAAAACTGGAATGTGTTCTAATGAGAAGTGATGGCGATGCGGTTGCAGTCAACTTGCCTGATCTGGAGCCTGCCGAGAAACCAGAGGCAGTGCGATGGATTGACCCGACACACGCAGGTCTACCCGTGATTGAACACTAGATGGTTGACACACGCTACAAATACCTCAAAAAAGGTCCCTGCCTTACATACAGCTCGACCTATGACAGTACACTAGATTGCCTCTCGTCAAGACTTCCTCAAGAAGGATCATTTGTCGTCTGTTTCTCTCAACGAGCAAGAACAGCCGTCGTTACAGAAGCGCCAGACAATTGAAGAGATGCAAGCTGAGTCCAATTTTGGCGCCCCCGCGATGCTATCCTTAGGTCGATGCGTCGACCCATTCCCTGATAGCATCTGTCATAACTCCGCAACAGAAGTAGCGAGCTCCACGTGCTGCGGCAGCTGTCCCATATGTAGTCTGGCAATTTCGGATGTGCCGAGTGAGAAGATTAGCGAAATTCTAAATGTGAGTCTAGTCTGCTCTCATCGTGTCTATGAGCTCCAACACCTTCCCGAACGTGGTGGTACCATTAACGTCAGAAACATGCACAATCCATTTTTGCCAGATATGCCCGAGTATCAACAAAGACGGCCACAAACTTTGCCATGGAGGTTGGTCTCAATGATATTGACCCCTGGGGGGCTACGCACTAGACGAAAAGAGGCTTAGCGCAGACCCCTCTCCGTTGATCTTCCAGGCACATCAGGGTCTAGTCTTCCAAGGTTGAAACTTCCCAGCTCTGCCTAGAAAAGCTTCCTATCAATAAGCTTCTCTTCGCTTTACCAAGGATCTTCGCAAAGGCTTATACACGGGCAAACTCTTGGAAAGTCCTTGTTGCATCGACTCGCACTTAGATGGAGTTTTGGCAGGATTCTGGCCATTTAGGACTTCATAAGCCTCCTAAATAAGACTCAGCATATGATACTTCTCCGTGTGCTAATGCTCTGTCGATGCAACTACCGCATTTGTGACTAGCTGCTCATCTCCACGATTTTACATTCCAGAAGCGCCGTTCATAATGGCGTTTATACGGGACGATAGTAGCGTTGTATCTAGGTACAGCTGAGTGAACGAGTCGAACGTCTCGGAGACGGAGATTGCTATTCAGTATGATGATAGCTGAACTGTCTACTTGGTGACTCGATGGAGGGGTAGTCTGAGGGTAGTGTGGCAATAAGGGCTGGTGTTGATCATACCACAGCACCTGCCTGGCAGTATAAGTACAAGCATTGCCTCTTCTCAATAGCACATCATCTCATCACGAACTGCCTTTGAGGCCCTCACACTCCTTATTCCAGTCTCCCATTTGGAGCGTCCATTCATTCATCCTCGTTTCAACTGCCAACGATGGCTGCATACCTCGTAGCTGGGCTTGCTCTTACCTTGAGTGGTGGTGTTTCTGCAACACCATTCCCATCTCAAGGCCAAAATGTTACTTCTCCAGGCCGGTATAACAACCATACCAGCACCACGACGGTCCAGAGTACAACTACTCTATTCGATACTGTTATTGTGGCTCCCAGCGCCTCTATTGCTGGACCTGTTGCTATCCAGCCCAGCGTTCCCGTGGCGGCCAATAACCAAGTCAGTCCTTCATCTGGTGCTGCCGCCCTCGGTCAATCGTCTTCTCCAGCTGCTCCAGGACCAGTCTCGTCGCCTGCCGCACAAGGTGCTTTTCAGGTGGCGGCAATTTCTCAGCCTGCCTCTCAAGCATCTTTCCAGACTATTGTCGTCACCGAGACTCTTGCTGGCTGCACTCTCGGAGGTTCTGCTGCGGCTACCCTGCTGCCCGCTACGAGTGTGAGTGGCCAGGCGCCTTTTGCCGTTGCCGCCTCGTCCGCACCTTCAGCCTCATATGCGGCATCGACTCTCCTTCCTGCGGTCCACTGGGAATATCCGGTCGATGATATTCGTAACCTGATTCCGTCCAACAGCTCAGATCTCTATTACTCGGCTGGAGGTGTTTCGGACCCATCAGTCCAGCATCTTTTCGCCTCTTTGTCCACCACTCTTAGCTATGACGCCGTTGTTCTCGATCACTCATCTTACGTGGCCAGTACAACTTGCTCTGACAGTGGCATCGTTGTTACATTTACCTCCACCGAAGCTTTCAACCTAGCTTGCGATAGTTGGTCCTCCGTTTCATCAGGATTTGTATTGGTCACCTATACCGACGGCTGCCACGGTGATTCTGATGAACAGAGAACTTTCTGGCTCGTTGAGTCTCTGAACTTCTCCAATGGTACCTTGTCCATTCAAGCTGTTGTTCAGGAAGAGGTTGCTACCGAAGATGCTATCTCTGGTGTTGACATGACTTGGGGAACCTACTACCCAGGCAACTCGACATCCAGCACATCCTCAGGCAGCGGCACTGGCTCGAGCTCTTCAGGTAGCGGTTCAGCCTCTGGTACCAATGGCAACGGATCCACCTCCTCTTCGTCTTCCTCCAGTTCCAACTCAAACAGCACAATCAATGGGTCGTCATGTGGATCTGCACCCTCCTCTGTCATTGATGGCTTGCCAGCAATCGATTGTGGTGATGCTACTTTCGATACCGATCTTGACAACCTCATTGGATATCTCGATTTCAGCTCGGGAGATTACTCTTCCAGTGTCGAGGACTTCCTTCCCGGTGTTTCACTCGATGCAGATGACTTGCAAGATGACGATCCTGAGTTGAGCCGGCGTGACGCTCAACTCCGCAGACGCGGTTTTGGTTCTTGGCTCAAATCGGCAGTTTCAGTGAGTATTGCCTGAACATCATATCTACGTACAGTGCACATACTAATGCTTGACACAGGTTGTCGTCCACGTTGCTACAGCTCCTGTCCGCCTAGCCGCTGCCGCCGTCACCCACATCCCGATCGTGGGTGATCTCATCACTAAGGCTAGCGAATTCGATCCCGCCATCAATGGACAACAAACTTTTCAATTTGGCCCTGACGCTTCAGCTGACTCGCCCTGGGGCAAGGCCGCACAAATCTACAGCAAGAGCAAGACTTCGTCTACAGACTCCTCCCACACGGCCGACGTCGCAATCTACTGCGTTGATTGTGGTGTCAAGGGTAAGGTTGCACTTGCTGGTCAGGCCAAGTGGAACCTCCGTGATGGGCTACACGCGCTCTCTGCCGCTATCAACGCTAACCTCGAGACTGGAATCAATCTCGGCCTTGTTGCCAACGCAGCGTACACTGATTCCAAGACCAAGAAGATCATCAACGCACCTCTTCCCGAAGTGGGTGTCTCTGTTGCCAAGTTGTTCACTGCCGGCGTCTACGTGAGTGTCGATGCAGTAAGCACAGTAACTGTTAGCGCCGAGGGTCAGGTTCTCGTTGGTGTGGTCATGACAATTCCCAACTTCCAGGCCAACCTCAACCTTTTCGATACTGATGGTGCTGGCAAGTCTGGCGTCACTGGTTTCACTCCTACCTTCACCAAGAGATTTGAAGCCAGTGGTAAAGTCGATGCTTCTCTCAGACTGAGTCTTCCGGTAGCCATCAACGTTGGCATCGAAGTGCCTCCACTGAGCTTGAAGAGAGTTCTCGCTCTGATCGAGGAGCCTAGCATCTACGGTAACCTTACTGTTGCTGCAAGTACTGATAATGTTGCGCCTGCAAGCGATACCTGCAACAACGGTATCGAATACTTTGCGAACTGTGAGTTCCTTTGCTTCTGTTGACTACGTAGTCGTGGTTCTAATTGTGAGCTAGTACAAAACGACATCAAGTTTGACTTCTTGGGCTTGAAGACCTTTACCCTGAACCACTACGACTCTCCTGCCCTGCTGCAAGGATGCAAACAGTGAGTTCGGAGCACGAAATTTCCCGGCTGAGGAATCACGAACTAATCATAAACCAGATTTGGCAGCTCCGCAACCAGTGCTGGAACAACCACTACCGATGCTTCAGCAACTACCACTGACCCTTCGGCCACTACAACTGATTCTGATGGTAGCACTACTGACGCCGCAACCACTACCACGGACGCCACGACTGGCGCTACAGATGCTGCAGCAACAACCACAGACCCTGCGGCAACGACTACCACAGATGCCGCAGCAGGCTCTACAGATACTGCACCTGCATCAGATTCTACTACCACCAATGCGGGCAACGAGAGTGTTGAACGTCGCTCCTACATGTGGCGTCGACAGGACAACAGCACATCAGACAACACAGTCGCCTCAGGAGATACCGTGATTGCAGACGACAACGAAGACTCCTTCGGCAGTGACAGTTCTGATACGGCCGACCAATCCGACGATGCCGTTGGTGATGATTCGTCTGACGCAGACAACGCCGAGTTTTCGTCGGAGACCAATGAAGCGCTCGCAGCAGCAGAACAAGAGACTACCGATGATGGCTTCACCTATACCACTGTTCTTGACTTCCACAAGACGTTCGCTCTCGCGCCCGGTGAGAACGGGAACCTTTACGCCGCCGCTTACTCCGCGGGTGACGACAACGGGACTGCTCTCTTCGCGCAGTACGAGAACATCATAGTCGGCGATGATGGTGACCGCATTCTTCACTACTACCCTGATGAGATGGCCGTTTACAATGCAAGTCGCATCAGATTGAGCTACGAGGACCAGATCCCAAAGACAGCCGACATCATTACTCTCTCGCCCATCGACTATGACTCTAGCGATTCATCGAACCCCAACATCTACTTTGCGGTCGACAGCAAGAGCAATGTGTACGATCTTGTATTGTGCGATTTCACCAATGGGGCGGACAGTAAGGTGTTTATTGTCAACGATCAGTCTGGCATTGATGCTCTGACCACGAACGTTAACACTAGATACACAGTTACTGGTGCTCCAGTCTCATCGTGCTACAGTCTAGCATTGATCACAGGAATGTCATCCAACAGCACCACTTCATCTTAGATGGGATGAGAGGGCCTGAAAGTAAGACGAAATAATGGGTATAGCAGTCCGAGGAAGCACCAGTTTCATTTCTTTTCGCCGAGATTATTCTTTGGCATAATTATTTCCATTCTTATCTATAACATTTTCTTTTATCAACAAATATGACACTACTTTTCCGTTGCCTCTTTTGACGAAAACCTTTTTGAATTGCATTTCTGGACGCAATAATAGCTTTGTCGACTGTCAAGCAATTTTCATCAGGTGACTGCTCGCTACCGCAGGTACTATACATACATATACAACAATATCGAATTTGCGGACAGCGCTGCTGTCCTACATCACGTGCAGATGATACCGTCCGGTAATGCTTCACACAACAAGTCAAGACTAAGGGCTGTAGCAGATGATCCTCACTTCAGTATTGGAATAAACTCATACTTCCGGCACTTCGGAACTGGTCCAAGTCCGAGCGGGGTTGCGTTGTTTCATCGGAGGTGCTTGATGCAGTCGCTGGTACTTTACCCTTCGTACTGGTCTCTAGTCAGGCTGACCCCGCATGCGTATTCGACTCTCGTGGCCACTCATCCGGTTGAGTGGGTTTAGAAAGCTTTCTCACGTCAGCTGTCGCACTATTATCGACAAGCTTTCATGTGTAGTAGCCGGGCTACAAACTTGTGTAAGGTCGTAGCTATTGCAGAAAGATGGCCCTAATTCACAACGGCTATGGCTACCGAGAGTATTGTGAACACTTTCTCAGAGCCAGCTAATATCATGGTTGAGTATCTTCAATGTCCACCTGATCATGTATGCAATCAATATATAAGTGGGATCAGTCATATCGCACGTGCATTAGTGATGTAGCAAGTCGACTAATGCTGAAGTCGATCAATGGGCATCAGTAGGCGGCAAGGTGGGGGCCTAAATTACTGCGTTCGTGTGAATTACTGCGTTCGCGGAAGCTGACGGACAGCAAAGCACCATGAACCCTCCACAGCTCACTAATGACTATTCATGGATATAAGTCTGCGACATTCCTCGCCTTCATGGACCACATGCAATACTTAGCAGCCCACTTCAGCCATGACGACTGACGAACCATCGGAGGACTACGTGCGAGCCTTTATCTCGTCCTTGAATCCTTGGACCATCGCAATCGGGACCACTCTCATTGTAAGCACTCATAACTTTTCGAGACTGCTCAAGTACTAAGGCCAAGCCAAGGTTGCGGCGTATCAGCTCTACTTTGCTATCTACTACCTGTACTTCCACCCTCTCTCTCACATACCTGGCCCATGGTACGCAGCACTTTCGCGGATTCCATACATTCGTGCTGTAATTCGTGGCACGACTACCAGCTATCTACAGAAGCTTCATACGTCTTATGGGGACGTCGTTCGGTACTCACCCAATGAGATCTCATTCATATCCGGCGAGACGGCCTGGCAAGACATATACGGCTTCCGAACCGGTCGGAACAAGGGCGTCGGTAGTTTCGAGAAAGATCTAATTTGGGTCGCACCAGGTATCGACAATGTCGATCATATGCTCCGCGCCCAAGGTGATAACCACGGCCGACAACGTCGTATACTTGCACATGCATTCTCCATGCAGGCTCTCAAAGATCAGGAGGGGCTATTGATGCAATACGCGGACCTTCTCGTTAGTCGCCTCAGAGAGGAAGCCGCGAAGAGCGAAGCCATCGATATGTGCAAATATTTAAACTGGACAACGTTCGATATCATTGCCGATCTAGCCTTCGGAGAGCCCTTTGGTTGCCTTGCAGATGTAGCCACCAAACCATATGTGGACATGATTATGAACTCCGTCAAAGGTATAAGATTTCACTACGTGAAAACATACTGGCCTTGGGTAAACAATTTCGGCTCTTTGTTCATCGACAAAGCAGCAATTCAAAGACGGCAGGATACACTTGAGTGGGTCAAGAAGCAGACTCATAAGCGCATGGGTAACGAAATGAAGAGACCTGACTTTACAGCACTGATACTCGAGCATCGGGATGATCATGGCGAGAAACAAAGTCTCTCCAATGCCGAAATCGTGTCCAATGCAGCATTAATGCTCAGCGCTGGGACGGAAACAACCGCTACTGTGCTCTCAGCAGCCACTTTTCTACTTCTAAAACATCCTGAAATCATGACCAAAGTCACTGCTGAAGTTCGATCACGATTCAATAGCCAGGAAGAAATCACTGTGGACGCGGTCAATGAACTTACCTATATGATTGCCTGTTTGACGGAAGCCCTGCGATACCTGCCCCCAGTTCCTGCCGGATTCGTTCGCAAGGTGCCTAGAGGCGGCGCCGAGATCAGCGGTTATCATGTCCCCGGAAACTACGATGTAGATATCCTTCTCCCGATGCTCTCTTCATATGCAGTATGACTGACGACTTTAGGTGTCTGTGTCCGTCTCCCAGCACGCATCGTATCACTCCGCGCGAAACTTCAAGGATCCAGATAGTTTCGTCCCTGAGCGCTGGCTTGATGATGCCAGATATGCAGGCGACAACAAAGCGGCTTTCCAGCCATTCAGCTTTGGGCCCAGAAAGTAAGCCGCTCGCAGAGTTCTTATGGGATGCACACTGACACTCTCCCAGCTGCATCGGAAAGAACTTGGCATATGCCGAGATGCGTCTGATAATGGCCAAACTGATTTACAACTTCGACTTTGAGCTTGATGAGAGGTGCCAGGACTGGGACAAGGACATGAAAGTCATGGTGCTCTGGCAGAAACCCTCTCTACTTGTCAAGGTCAAGGAGGCACAACCTATCTAGTTCCAGAGAGGGGCTAGTCGAGTCATTCGGAGAGCATAACGATGTTGTTGGAACGCGAAACTAACAAGAGAGGAAACTGATGTGGATGCAAATAGCATAGATCCACACCTGTGATGACCACAGTCAGAAGTCAGCAGACGTGTACGACTGGTGGGCGGGACGCTAAACGTGGGTTTATCGATTGAGTCGTTATCGGTGTTGGATTAGGCTTGCATATTGTGGCGCAATCACGGGACTGCTCAAGGCGCGCCTGTGGCGTGAGATCTTACCTCACATATATGAGATCTTCAACCATTAGTCTTTTCATTGGAAACATCTATACATACAATACCATGACGGTCAAAGACACAGTGTTCCAGCGTCTGCCTCTTGTCACGCAGGGAAGCTTGCAAGTGCGTC
The DNA here is from genome assembly GCA_027943355.1 of Dothideomycetes sp. NU200. NCBI lineage: Eukaryota > Fungi > Ascomycota > Dothideomycetes > Dothideomycetes sp. NU200. The sequence continues at coordinate 991,991 of BSCJ01000009.1, read as the reverse complement.
TCGTTACTATCTTGGCTGGCCAACCAGACTCTCCGATATGTTGCACCCTCTCAATGATCACACTTGGTGCTGATACTTCCGGACAGGACGACGGTAAGCTAGGCGAGCATCTGATTTGCATCTAGTCTGGTGGACGAAGCCCTAATTCTAGCAGTATGCCCTGTCCCAGACTATGAAGCGCTGTCGTATGCGTGGGGCAATGAGAGCTACAAGTGTGGCATCAGCATTGATGGCCGAACATTGTCTGTGACCGAGAACTTGCAGAATGCCTTGACCCAGTTGAGATATGCCACGCGACCAAGAACGCTATGGGTAGATGCAATCTGCCTCAATCAGAATGATGAGACGGAGAAGCGTCACCAAATACCGATCATGCATCTCATATACGCGCAAGCATCAAAGGTCATTGTCTGGCTCGGAGCTCAAAGCGATGACAGCGACCTTGCTATGCGATACATCGTAGACATCCATTCCCTCGTCGAGCCTGGCAAGGAGGAAGATGTCTCTGATACACACAAGCCGTCGGCGTGGCCATTGATGTTAATGCCTAGAGCACCTCGGAGCCGGCATGCCATCAGTTCAGCTTTCGCACTTTACAGGCTTCTGGACAGACCATGGTGGAAACATGCATGGATCATCCAGGAGATCAGCTTTGCGAAAGATGCCATCTTCATGTGTGGCTCTAAGTCTGTGACCTGGACACAGATGCGTGTAGCCATGCACATGATGCGCATCTGCTTTGAACAGCTCAAAGCCTACAGTGAAGAAGAGAAGAAAGGAAGACTGGAAGACGCGCTTATTAATAATAAGCCAGCTCCCATAATCAACAACGCTCTTGACCTTTTGTATCACCGTGAGCGAACGCAGAAGAAGCGACCAGAGCAAACAGAGTCTCTAGCAACGGAGCTTTCATGGTGTCTTGGGCTGAACAAAGCCCGGCTCTGCCGTGAGCCCCAAGATCGGACATTTTCAGTGCTAGGTTTTGCAGGAAAGACATTCAGAGACCAGGTCCATCCAGACTACAGAAACTCTCCCGAAGAACACTATCGAAGCGTGGTGTATTGGTTCGTCACGGCGACTGGATCCTTTGATGTGATCTTACATACTCAGCACACCGCCTGGCCATACACCGGGTCGTCCTGAGCGCCTGATTGGGGACAAGCAGAACGCGCTGCAGTGTTTCACCAGAATCAGCAAGGCTTCTCAAGCGCAATATCAATAACTGACCACGAAGATTTCTCAATCGCCCCTGAATCACCTATATTGCGTATCAAAGGAGTGATACTCGGCACTGTCTCTGCTATCAAGCTTGAATATGGAGCGCTGCTAGACACTGCTCAAACATACTACGATGTTGCTACAGCCGACGGGCCACATGATGATCTCCCTCGAAGAGCCAGAGTATGGTGGGAATTCAGATATGCGGAGCACAATGAAGGCCGACTTCTCAATGATACCATCCCTCATCTGCCTGCAAGTAGTCCGCTGTGGAAAAGACATCTGGAGCTATTTCTAGGAGTCATAGCAACGAATTGGTATCCAGAAGCATGCGGTAGTTTCAACGAAGAATGGGGCAAAGAGTTTGTCAAAGAACAGCTCCCAGAGGAAGAGCGTTTTGATGGCGTTGAGGATTTCTGGGATCAACTCATCTATCTCTTGACAAGCCGCACTGTATGTGTCATGAACAAGAACACGCTCGTACTGGCTCAGAACTACGCGCGATGTGGAGACTGCGTCGCACTGCTGGTTGGATGTTCGAACCCTGTACTTTTGAGGCCGCAAAATGATGGCACCTATGTCTTGCTTGGTGATGCGCACGTCTTGGGGCTTAATCCAGACAACATTGACCGAAAAGCCTTGGTCGAAATGATTCTAGTGTGATGTAGCTCTGACTGGGCTCTCATCTGCACTAAGGCTGTCTTGATTGTGCTAGAACAGAATTTGGCAACTTTCAGTTTCGATGCGGCTTTCCTTCGGTACCAACATAGTCTTTGCAACAATAGCATCAACTGTCTTTGCAACAGATGCATCAGCGCGGATAGTGATCGGCAACCCAGAATCATAAGCGTTGGGGCACATGTAGAGTGTGACTTGGTACACATCCATGCGAGGTCAGTAGTCTTCCAGGGCTTTCTGGTGCACAAACCTAGAACGTATATGCTCATAGCCGCACGAGACAATGCAAGCTCAGATGTGCTGATACTTCGAGACTGTAAGATCAACGGGTGTTCTAGCAACTTAAAACTGCTGGGCCAGCGATTTGTCAACGAACAAGGCAGAATCTTGATCATAAGACGTGTAGAGCAGTCCTTGTGGAATAGATGACACCTTTCTGCACTGAGGCTTGATGATGCTACGAGCTGGCAGTTGCCATGAGCTAACACAATCCTTTCGCAGCCTTCAAAGGAATCACTGGCCAATGCGTAATTTTGGGAATACGAGGAGAACAAGAAATGTGTTCTGAGTAGGAATAGATAGATAGCGAGTCGACAGATGCGCAACGGATGACGGCTAGCTTGGTACAGGGAGAAGCAGTGATGTATGTGCGATGGGATCAAACACAAATAACAATAATTCCTGCTTCCATGTTGAACTGCCGTTGTGTTGCATAAAGTTATGCCTTTCACAAAATCAATAAATGGCTATGCGGCACGATTCCGCATATCCCACTTTGGGCCCCGCAGATGCCCCTCATCTCATGATGGTAGTGGGCGCCTACGTCAAGTACTTACTAGCAATTAGTAAGTACTGTCGTCGCCAGGCTATGAGGTAATGCGTAAACGCTTTCCAGGGCTTGATTAATAGTAGGAAGAGTGCTGCTTGCGAGAGACGTGAATATCTCAAGAAAATGGCTGACCTGAAAACTTACATTCATAGTTCAAGCGAACAGGGCTTGTCGAGCATTACAACGATTATTGTTGGCAGTCAAGGTGTTGTGCTAATTGACCCTCCATTCCTCATACCGGATGCAAAGTCGGTCATTCAATGGGTCAAGAAGACCACCCCCATTCCGCTGAAAGCGGTGTTTGTGACACACCACCACCCGGACCATTTCTTTTCTGCCAATCCAATACTCGAAGCCTGGCCCGAGGCTCAATTCCTGGCCGCGCCATATGTGAGAGCTGGGATTGATCGTGAATACGATGAGAAAGTTGAGTACTGGCCGAAAGTAATGGGCAAGGACAATGTTCCCGAGGCACCGAGGAAGCCCGATGTCTTCAATTTCAGCTTCTTTACCTTGACCGGCAATGAAGAATCTCCGATTTGTCTTCTCGGCCCACTGCAAGGAGACGCAATTGATCATACCCTGTTTTGGCTTCCAACAGAAAGGACAATCGTCTGTGGTGACGCAATATACGCCCGTAGCACGCATGTCTGGTAAGTTTGCACCACCGTGTCCAGATTTGACATGATCCACAAATCTCATCATGAAACAGGGTGGAGGAGATCGAAACGCCACAGATCCTGCACGCGTGGCAGAAAACGCTCGACCTGATTGCAGCTCTGAAGCCTACGAAGATCATTCCGGGACATCTGGAACAGGGTTGGGAGCTGGACGGCCAAGCTGATCTGGATCATACACGCAAGTATCTGCAGTTGTTTTCGGAAAAGATCACAAATGCCCCAAAGAAGCCACAGGTAGATGATCTGTATGAGACATTCAAGAATGCATTTCCGCAAGCAGACAGAAACTTGGAGTTCTTTTTGGGCCACCTAAGCAACCAGTTCGGAGAAGGCGGCAAGGTTTGGGAAGAAAACAAACATCACAATGTCGGAAGTAGAACAAAGGAGCAGCTCGAAGGATTTGTGTTTTGAAATCTTGATATATTCCTCGACCAACAAAGTTCTCATGGCTGTTGCTCAACCCTGTTTCCCTAGCTCTTTTCGCATGCAACAGGCGTACCAAGTTATCGTAGAATCGTTTGGTCCGGGGCTGAAGTACCTGATAACCTCTTTGTACAAGACGTAACCCCTTCGAGCATACCAAATCGCATTATCTCTTACGGGCATTTCCATGTCTGCTGATGCCCATCGGCCTTTGCCCTCAGGGCCTTCCACTCCATTGGCGAGATAGCGGCTGGACAATGTCGTGACAGTGATGGCGTGGCAGTGGGTGCGACCATACGGCTCCTCTTGGGCGAGGCGTTCACATTCATCCATCGCGAATGCGCCCAGCCCTAATGCAGAGAATTCGGGTAATACGAATAGTGTGGTGATTTGCATGATAGAGCCATCACCAGAAGCTAGGCTGAGGTCTGGGTCTATTCTTGTATCCGGCGAGTCCACTAAATCCAAGGAGATATGCCCAACAGCGAAGATGGTATCGCTACCTCTCTGTATGGGCGGCACGGCAGCAGTCTTGTCGCTCGGAGGTAATGTGATCCAGAACATGGTGCGCTCGCCTCTAGCAATGCTTGTTTGCCATGTCGCTACTTTGTCCTTGTTCCAGCCACATATTACACGCTGCTGGTACAGAATCTGTCGTTCTTGGGATTGCTCCAAGTCAATTGGCACCAGACGCGCCCCTAATCGTAGAGCAGTGTTCTTCGTATACGACGGTGCAGGAGTAAGGTTTGCTATGGCGGTCATGGTAGTTTTTCGCGGTATGAAACTGGGGTCACGGACTCAAGGATAGGACTGCGAACACACTTCTTACGTTTTGCCATATCGTCGACGATAATTATATTTCCATGTTGAGCTCTGCATTCGGCCATGGAGTCATCGATAGGGTATGCAACCTCCACGTAAACTCTATGAACGTATCGCTCCGGTTGGTCGGCCTTCCTATCATGGTATAGCGCAATCGCTGCGGAGCTCTACTGTAATCACCGCCGGCTTGGCATGGAGATGTGACTGTAAGGTATCTGCTTAGCCAACTCCCAGATGTTATTGTACATTGACTTGTCAGTTAGACGTCGAGACGGCGTACGCAGACTTTATTAATATTTAATAAGGTTTCATTTATACTGTATTCCTGGTCTAGTACCTGACGTTTTGAGATCAAACCTCAAGGTCGTATCACAACCACCTTACCATGCTCGACGAATGCTCTCGACGGTGCCTGACTGCCCATATGCGGCTCGAATCGTTCCACAGGCCGGCGACCTCTGTCATTGCTTGGGGTGGATTGTAGCGTCATTGAAGGTATAGGCTTAGGCGAAGGAAGCTGCCGTTCCTCGCCCAACATCGTCAGCTTGTCCAAGTCGTACCCAAGCTCTTGAAGTTCAGTAAGTCGTTTTCCTGACCTCGTGTTGGTCATCTCAAACGAGATACCGCTCTCTGGATCGATGACTTGGTACGGGCCAGGACTGCGATCTTGAAAGTCGAGTGCAGACGAGGCAGGTATCTTATGACCCATACTAGTCCTACTCTTCCTATTCGAACTCCCTCCTTTGAGACTGCTTCCTAGAGATTTTATGTTACGGCTCGTGTCCTGTGCACATTTGAACAAGGGTCTTAAGGTTGCCAAAGAAGCGGCGACAATACCGATCCCAGGCTCGATCACAGACCAGATCCCGATGTCCACAGCTTGAGAGAAGAAATGCGGTCCAGTTTTGATACCGGGAATATATGCGATCCGTATCAAGGACGAGATGCTTCCCAATGCGCCCATGACAAGCAGGACTCCTGCTGATATCTTGGCATTTCGAGGCATGGGCGACTTCCATACCAGTTGAAGAGGAAACCATACGTACTGTGAGTCGTTAGACATGGATGACAAGGCTTACAATCTTGACAGTACTTACTATCCAGTCCGTTAAAGCGTTGAATCCGGCGGCAACATAATTCATGGGCTGAAGCATGCCATCAGACAAGCATTTACCCCTCAGCTCATTGAGCAAATAATCCTTTGGGTTGCCACAGTGGAAGATGCCAATGAAAGCAAAGGTTACGCCATAAATTGTGTAGATGACTGACGTAGTATAGACAATTTTGCGGTGCCATGGCTTGGTGATGACTCGCAGGAAGAAAATCGCGAGCGAGATCTTGAGTATCACCGTCACCCACAAGTATAAACCCATGACGACAACAATGATCTGAATTGTCAGCTGAAGCAGCTTATGCGATTTGAGGACACTCACCCCAGTCAATTGTTCAATGATGGGCAATTCTGCAAACAAGCCAAGCGGGCCCGACGATGCGGCCTGCTTCAGTGGCCCGCCCATTTCAATCCTCCCCACAGCTATCAGACATGCACACTGGCCAGTGAACAGAGCCTGACAATGGTTAGTGATCGAAAAGTGATGAGGGCAGCTTTCTTGTACCAGTGTTAATAGCATGGTCCAATCGTCCCAGCCAAATGAGTGAATGAGATTCACGCGGACAAAAACCCTGAGCGTCACCGCAGTCCATGTGAGTGTCAGAAACGCGACCGACACGTTTATAATACCAAGAGGTCGGGATCCGAGCGAAGTAACATCTGTCACAATAGCATCGACAGCCATGGCTGGGTACGATCAAAGCGTGAGGCAGCAAGACGAAACAGAAGGAAAAGAAGGCGATGAATATTACATTTTGGAGAGGAGAAATGCAGCGGAAATCAATCACTCATGGCACGGCAGCAAACAAGGAACATGAATAAGAAAGAAACATAAAGTTGATGTGTTTCACGACCTCGGTCGGTACGGAGTTATGTTGTAAAGGGCTGGAAACGTGGCTTTGGATAGTGCATCCTGTCAGACCCTTGTGCAGATTCTCGTTCTCGAAATGGTTTCTGAAGCCGCTAAGACCTTTGTCTGGGAGAAACCGCGTGGTTCGCTTGCGGGTTCGCATGCACGTTGTAGATTCCCCGTTGCACCGTGCCTTTGCCATTGTCTCAAGAATGGATCTGCTGCATGGAATGGGCTTGAGATCTGTATGGCAGACTGTTCCGAAAAATTGTTAGCCGCGTCTGTCGGGTTTGGTCCATGCGGAATTTGTATCTGTGGGTTTCATCATATCCTCTACGGACTACTCTTCCCAAAGCAGACGCCAACACATAATGGAGCTCCACCAGCTCTGGCAAACTGCAGAAGAGTGTCTTGAAACGAAGTTTGTTGAGGGGTTTACCTTATATGAGGCTAGAGCCAAATTCGCCGCCATTGACTGTGGGGCGCCGCCGCAAAATCACACCATGGTCGTAGCATGCCTCAGGCGCACCCTCGTCCGCAAATCCTCGATCCGAACCTTACTTTGCTAGCTGCAACAATGCTCGATTGTCTGTGTGTGACGAGATGCGATTTACCTTTCGCGATGTCTGTTTCACATGCTGGACTTCAATGTAACTTGGTTGGGCGCGAATGCGTCAGAATGGATGTTCCGCTCGCATTGAATCTGCCGATACCGCGGTGAAAACCCTCCTGGACCGAGGCCTTGGGATGCCCTCTTTCCACAGTAAGCAGCATATTTCTATATTGCAATCTAATAAACGAGCCTTGGGACAGGAAGTTGCTCCGAACATTGACGCAGGCATGCTCGTGTTCTGGTGTAATTGTCGCCAAGCTTCGTGACAGGCGCATAGTATATTGATTTTCTCCACCTCCAGCATCCACACCGGGTCCGTTCGCTTGGACCCATGGGAGATCCTATCCCAACAAGCTCTTCTAATCAACCTATGAGGCTGGCTCATACGTAAATCTCGCGTGACTTTTTTTCCGATGTGGCTCTAGGCTATCGCGTACTGGTGAAGTCTAGCCTACTTTCGCCTACAACCTTGGCCAATAAGCATAACATGTTTCGGACAAAGCACGACGGGTGACAACTACATGTATTCATGGTTCTCGGGAGACTGAAAACAATTTCCGAGTGCAATAGCTAGATATCACAGACACGAGTGAACAAGATTACAAGAATTATGTCCAAATTTCTGTGCCTTCGATTATCGATTGATACATATAAGCTAGGCCTCGTCCAAACACGATGCATGGGACGACACGCAGTGGTTACCATTACTTTTGACAAACCATGTGCAGCTTCTGTTGTAATACGTGCATTGTACGGCTTGTCCAGTTATGTGATTCAGTAGCACGTGATGATAACGCGGCAATTGTTTAAGCTCTCGACATATTCAAGACAAAAAAAGATGCCCTAGGGCATACTATGTCCGATACACTTCCATTCAAGCCTACCGAGACCTAAAGTGGATCGTCAAAACATCATGCCATACAGTACAGCCTATTCAGCGCAGTCTATATCGACTCCTCCTTGACATGATCTCATGGACCGAGAGATTTTCTTGTATAGACACACTCTCTTTTACATCATTCTCTACTGATTACTGTAACGGCATCATGACACGTGAACAAACATCGTGCACGATTTACTCTTCCTTTGCACTCAGCATCTTCTCACTATACTGCTTGCCAGCATTGAACCACCAACCAAGTTGCAGCAACGCCAAACCGCCCACAACTAGACACGTATAGTTCATGTTCGCGGCTGCGGAGATAGATTAGAGAGGCTTGACGAAGGATCAGGAATCATCATTAGACTTACCGGTGACGGGCTGGTAATATGGAAATGAGAAAAAGACAATCGCAAAGGTCAGCCATAGAACCGTGACTGTATTGACGAGTGTGCCCTTCAGGCCGCTCCTGTGGAAAATGCCGCGGTGCATGTTTTTTCGGCCGCTCAGCAGATTAGTCAAGATCAGAACCATGTAAGCGCAGTCCTTGATGGTCACAGCCGTTCCGGAGAGTGAGTTGAAAGCCGTCGAAGAACCGAGGTAGAGACGGCCAAGGGCAGCGATGATGGCTGTCACGGCTAATTGAGAATTGAAGGGCATCTTCAATGTAGGATGGACTTTGGACCACCTGTCGAGGAATATCAGATCAGTTGCTCTTTGTTCAATGAGGGATGAGGACGATCTTGGCTTACACGTTCGAGAATGGGATTGCTCCATCACGAGAGAAAGCCCAAAATACTACTTGTACTGAGCTGAGAATTGAAAACGCAGGGCCCAAGAGCGGTGAATAAGATGAACGTCAGACCAAATCCACCACCAGCGCTTTGAGTAGTCTGTCTGAAGAGCTCTGCGAGCGGTAGCCCGGTGTTCGTAAGAGACAGGGCAGTGAAGTCCTGTACAGAAAACATCAAAGCGATCAGGTAGCTCAACCCACTGTCACTCAGATTAGCACAGTTTCAATGAAGTCGGACCTTTAGCAAATATTGAGAATTATAAACGCAATGCTCAGCGTGATTGCGATGGCTAGCGGCGCATTCCTCGATGGGTTGGGCATCTCTTCGGTAATGTGGGCTACTCGATCCATCGAAGCCACCCAATGCATGGAACCTGATCTTTGAATCTCGGGGAAGTCAACGCCAAGCGAACCCCACGAATCCTTGGCACCCCACCAGCTTGATCTTCCATTTCCTTGAGCGAGCACGCATGCAACTGCAGCGTAACACACGCTACACAAGTACCATCAACATCATTTCAATACACAAATTTACAATTCTACAACTCTCCACAATGGCTACGTCAAGCAATGCCGAGCTCAACCCTCTCACCAACAAGGTCTTCAGTGCCAACTACTACGCAGTGCGCCAGATCGCACAGACCCTGCCTGTCTCTCGGCAGATTCCTCAGCTGCTGTCAAGCATAAAGCGACACAATGTCGTTGTTTTCGTGGGCGAGACAGGTTCCGGCAAAACTACACAATTGCCAAAAGCTCTTTTTCAAGAGCTGAGAAAAACTAGTGACAAGAAGATCGCTCTCACTCAGAATCGCCAGCTTTCCGCACAGCTTGTATGTCATCGCATCTTCACATCATGTCATTCAGGCATTAATTGATGATCGCTAGGTTGGTGAACGTATAGCAGAGGAGCTGGATGTGCCCGTAGGCAGCATTGTTGGTGTAAAGTACGGAGATTGTGACTTGATATCGCCAGAAACTCGCCTTGCTGTTCTCACTGATGGTATGTCATTGCTACATCTGATCATTCACTTCCGAATTGACTTCGCGTAAGGCTCACTCATCGCGACTGCAAAAAGCGATCCCAGCCTCAGTCAGTACTGCGCCATCGTCATTGATGAAGCGCATCAACACACCGTCCCAACTGACCTGCTCCTCGGTCTTTTGAAAACCCTTACCCAGAAAAGGAAAGATGATCTGAAGATCATCATTATATCTACGACACTGGACGCAGACCTGTTTCTAAGGTATTTCCCGGGTTCCGCCCTCGAAACGGTCAGTGGTAAAGAATACAAAGTGTCTGTGTCGTACTTAGCGCAGCCCTCGGAAGACATCATCGATACCGCTGTAGAAACCATCCTGGAGGTACATCTGACCCAACGGAGTGGCGACATCCTAGTCTTCGCGCCTGGCATGCGCGAAATTCTTACAATTATTGGTAAGGTCGAAGCGGCACTGTCTGGACCGAGGGCGCGTTTCAACAACAGCGAAATCGGTCCTCTTCAATGCTGGCCTCTCTCTGCGCAGATCTCTGCCGAGGCGCAGAGACTGGCTGTGGAATCTGTTGCACCGGCAGGAGAGCATGGCAATCTGGGCCGCAAGCTTATCGTCTCTACAAATATAGCAGAGACATCCATCACGGTTGCGACAGTCACTCATGTCATTGATCTCGGAGAGGTCAACATCAAATCCTGGAATCCTCGCGATGAGTCATGGTCGCTCCAGAAGTCGAAGGTGAGCAAAGCTATAGCTCAACAGCGAGCAGGTAGAGCCGGGCTTACCAAGGAAGGCAATGCCTGGCGGATGTATACCGAAGCCGATTTCCGCGAGCAGTACCCGGAGCATTCGGTGCCTTCGATTATGAAGATTGATATGCTGAATGAATGCCTACACATCCTGAAGATGGGTCAAAGTCCGCTGGACTTTCCATATATCGTCGCACCATCCTCCGAGACTATTGTCAAGGCGTTTGGGCTCCTCTACCACCTCGGCGCTGTAGATGCCAGAGGTCAACTGACAGCACGAGGCGCGTCGATCACCAATCTCCCTGTCGATGTCTACTCTGCAGTGGTTCTTTTGTCAAGCCCGAACTATGGTTGCTCGGAAGAGATGCTGTCTATGATCTCGATGATCGAAGCCTCAGATGGTGGCGATTCTGTCTTCATCCGCCCTTCTAACAACGAGGAGAAGAGGAAAGTCGAGGAGAGTCAAAAGCGGTTCCGTCATCCTACCGGTGATCATCTCACCCTCTTCAATGTCTACATGTCCTGGAGACAGGCATGCTTAGATGGCACACCGGAAGACTTTGTGTCCGAGAACAGGCTTCAGGGCAGCACACTGAGATCGGCAGACCGCATACGTCGACAGCTTTACGCAACGCTGAAATCCCAGCCGGGCTGGAAGCTATTGCGTAAGAACCCGGCCAACCCCAAGTACTACATCGACCTGCTGCGGGCTCTGGCTGCCGGTAATTACTTGCGAGTCGCCAAGCGCTTGCCCGATGAGAAGACGTACGAGACCGCTAGGTATGGCAGCTATGTCAAGCTGTCGAAGGAGACGGATCTCGGCCCTGTTTCCCCTCGCAATGAGTGGGTCTTTTACAACGAACTCCGCAACAACGGGTCTACGAAGAAGTCTATCCTGCTCGTCTCGGCCATTGAGCCAGAGTACCTGGTCGCCGCGAATCCGGCTTACTGGGGAGACGTCGAGCTCATGCCAGAAGGCCACATCAAGGATGGCTTGGTTAAGGTGCTCGTCGGCATGACTGGTCTCGCTAAAGACTTCATTCGTGGAGGCATGCCAAAGCCAACACAGCCCACAAGCGCGCAATGAGTATATGCATACACGAACTTTTGACTAACGTTTCTGGTCTTCACACCACACAGACACACCTTCCACTAACGTTACTGGTTGTTCTTGTCATGCGCCTCTGACTAACGTGTTTGGCTGTGGGAGAACTTTCGGAGCAATGTCCGCTAGACTTCAACAGACTAGCAATGCATTCAGCTTCTCGCAGACCACATACTTCATCGTGTACGTGAAACAAAAAAATGGAGATGAACTTACGAATCGTACTTCATGTCTTGTCGCGCCGACGTTGAGTTGTCAGATGCAGGGATGTAAAGCCTATGGCCAAATAGTCGTGCGCTGTGGGGGTAGCAGGATAGGAAGTATGAAGGGCAGCTGGCACGTGGCGGCCGCAGTCTGGATCTTGTTGATGTGAATGGTGACGACGACTTGCCAGTGATTCGAAAGTACACATTCCGCAGCCACACTCAGAACCAGACTACGTAATTCTGTACCAGGTCAGCAATCAATCTCGTATTGTTCTTCAGCTCTCCCATACTACCACATCGTCAGCAACAAAGTCTCTTTTTCCAATTTCGTGTCCATCAGCCTTAACAAGCCCAGCTCTGACAAGCCATCATGGCAATTATTCTCGCTCGTGACACCTCGGATGGCCATCTTATTCTCCGAACCGTGAACAAAATTGCAAAGCTTGAAACACAACGGTGACTGCTATTCAGCCTTGGCGAGAAGGCAGATCAAGGCAGACTCTGTTTTCAGGTGGCGATAATAGGTCTAACGGAGGCTTGTAATGTGCAAATTGGATGCATACTGATTACACACTTCATCATAGAGGGTCATGGGTTTCAGATGCGAATGAAAAGCAAATGGAACAGACGGCATATTCAGAATGAGACTGCTTGGAGACACTGCACCATCGAAGAACCCATTTATTGGTCTAGCAAGCATTGAAGAGAGTCTGAGAGTCTAGGCGTCGGTTAGGCAGCCAAGGGTAATTGAAGGGCAGTGGGTGGTTAATGGGTGACCCGTCCACTTTATCGCCGTCCCCCTCCTCCTCCTTCCCCCCCCTCCGTCCAAACCTTGGCTCGTAGCTGATGCACCGTCCGAGATCTATAGATTGCAGCAATAAAAAGCTGCGCCAATGAGCGGAAAGTCGCGTCAAGGCGCGGCCAGATAAGGTCGTTACATGGTGAGGTTGAGGAGTCGCCGGAGCAGCTGGGATAGCCCAAGCCGCTGCCTGAAATCATCGTCTGGTGGTGGTGATGGTGTTGTCCTTGCCCAAGCTCTTGTTCAGTCGCTGACAGAAATTTCATCCTCACAATTCGGGTGGTGACGAGAAATCTGCTCTCGTTCCATGGAGTGGCTGTCTAGGCGGTTGTACATTGAGTGTTGATGGCTCGCAGCTGCTGCTTGTTCCAAGGCTTCGCCTTTTGCAAGCGTTCAAACGCAGGTATGACTTTTCCGTAAGTTGCAACGGTTCTGATAGGGCTCTCTCAATCAAATTGATGGCCACTGCCAAGAAGGAAAGGTAGACGAAAGGTTATTGCCAAGAAGGAAAGGTATCTTAGACATACAGCCAGCACCGTAAGCTCGGATGACCGGCTCCACTTCGGCCTTGTATAGGACCTGGAAGAGCATTGGGGTGACACGGGCGAGATGGCGTGTGGTGCTCTTGCCTTGATCCTGTCTGAAGGATTCAATACGTTGAGCTATGTCCCTGAAAGAACTTACCAATTTGTTGGAGATGAGTGTAAGCAAGCTACAGTGCAAAAGGCTACGACGCGGAAGGTTGAAGACGTTGGCAACGATTACGTTCGGACGAGATGTAGTTCTTTCTTCTCCGGATCCGTGTAAGAGTCGCCAATGGTAAGCTAGACCTTTGTGCGATCATCTAGATAGAAGTGATTGTAGGAAGCCCAGTGTGGGAAGGCGAGGAGAAGTCATCTGGTGTCGATACTGCACAGGCGGACAGAGTGTGCGTGGCAGCTAATGGCATGGAAGGTAGCCTCTCGATCGACATACTCAAGGTAAGCACCAAAGGCCAGGCTGACAAGAGTGTCGTCCTGGTCACTGAAGATCGTTCGACCCAGAGAAAGCAACTTGCGTCGTCAAGGTCATTCGTGCGGCGGAGTTGGCTTGCACGATTCAATAACTCTTGCTTGACTCGTCGTATGTCCGCAAGGAGGGTGAGGTGCCGGGAGCAGCTGCGGGTGTCAAGGAGCCTCTTTCGAAACGGGTCAGCTCAGTGAGGAGATAGAGAGAATTAATGACTGGTGACGCCTGAGATTGCGTAAAATGTACCACTCTCAGTGCTTACACTGGCACACGCGTTGCCCAACTCGTTGGCTAAGTCCCAGCATTGTTGAAGGGGTCTGATGTCACGGAGCAATGGTTTTGTTTCAGGAGCGTGGTAGGGAGCGTGGTAGCGCTCGCACCTCTCACCGTGGCGACAGTTGTCGAGTTCATAATCGAAGCAGTGCATAGTTGAGGCAGTACTGCTTTGTCTCGACATTCTCTTCGGCGTTCCATGCGTCGAGGGAGTGAAGTCGTGGAGATGATACTCGCTTGAAGAAAGGTAGAAGAGCCTTATGTTGACTTCTCTGGCATACCCGGCCAAGATCTATGGACCTTGGGACGCGTAAGTATTGATGACTCCCAACGATTCAGGCTTGCTTGCTAATTGTTCAGAAATTGGCGAGGTTTCGTAGGCAATGAATTCATAATTGGGCTTGAAGAGTTCTCCCACGTAATCAGCAACAAGACCACAAAGCTGATGGAAGAGAGTCTGGAGAACGCTACGATCGGAGATTCGTACCGTGTAGGACGTCTGGATGGGGACAATTTCTATCCCGTGTACAGCAGTGCGGTAAGACACCGTCGTGAATGTCTTAATACCATCAAACTTACCGTCTCAAGTCCATCATGAGAGCTTTTGTTTCCGGCTGGCCCGGACGACGAGCTGGTGACCAGAACTTTACCGTTGCAGGCGAAGACTACGCTCAACGAATCATCGACTTGTTTGACCGTGCGAACAAATTATCGGAGTTCAACAACGGCACATATTCTGGTGTCTCTTTGTTGGGTATGACTTTGTGGTCTAAGTATCTGCCAGAGGGCAGCGTGATGAAGGAGAACGGACCTAGAATGCTACAGCATACCTGGGAGTCAATCTCACAGCTCTGGCACTCCGGGAACGCTCTTACAGCTTCGACATGAACAAGTATGTCAGTCTCATGGCGCTCTGGCTCTGGATCATTGTCGGAAAAGAGAAGTCCTCGCTGATCTCAAGTGTAAGTTAAGGCTTCGCCGAACTCAAGAGCGAGCTAATGGATTTCAGCCTCAATTTGATGTCTCATAATGCCGACTTCGAATACGCCCCGCTGTTCTCGATTCTAGCCGAGAATCACAAAAGCCTAATTCCTGCGAATGTCACAGCGAGGCTCGAAAGATTCAGTGGCGAGCACACATTCTCTTCCTCTACGTACTCACCACCCTTTGACTATGCGCCCAGGAACATCAACGCCTGGCTTGCCCCCAATATCTCCATCGGAGCAGAAACGTTTGACGAGGATGTCATTGGTGGACCTGCCAAGAACCCGGATACCTTCAAACCTTGCGTAGTACAGTGGAACACTGGGGATGGCATCGGCTTTATCACCCTCTACGCCACTGAGGCTGCAGTCACTGCTGTCGCTTCTCCTGGCCGTCTCGATCTTACATATCCTTACGGCAATTCCTCATCGATCTTCAGTCTGCTTGTATCGACATTCGAGAAGAATCACACGATCGCCGACTGGAGCGGAGTGCAGGGTCTAGACGTGAATGTGACAGGAAATGTCAACATGACATATGAACTTGCTTTCGCGGGCGAGTATGGAGGTGCTGATGAGACGATCAAGAACTTCGAGTATTGGAACTTTACCTACATGGTTCCAGCAGATCTCAGCGAGCCACCCCACATTTCACTCGGGCTTGAGCTATGGTGAAGGAAATGTTTTAATGCAGCAAACATGCAACGGCTCGTCAATCGAGCTTCTCAAGATGTCTCTTGTGGGTAGAATCGAGGCACAGTTGTGTCGAAAACCATTGGTGCTCCTTGGAACTGCATCTCGACTGCTATTAGTGAAGCATTCCTGGTCCGTTCTTCTGAGAGTCCGGAATATTGACGCTCGCCGAAAGAGAGTTACAGGGCTGAGGCTGCTTGGCGACAGTCTGTATTGTAGTAAACTCAACTACATCCTACATGGAATTAGACTCCACAAATCGTCCAATGCCAACCTGACCAAATGAGTGGTGAGCATGTCTATAAGTGATATTGGTCACCGCATCTCTTTCACAATGCGTATGGCGGAGATAGCTCATAGTGTGAAAGTCATGCCTGATTATGACAAGTGCGTCTTGATGGTGCATCTATATTGGTCTAAATTATCTCGGCTCTATGTTGAGCGATGTATGTTATCGCCAGCTCAGAAGGCCGGCCGGAGCGGCTGTTACTCTCCATGTTGAGACCGCGTTCTTCTACCTTTACTTTGTACTTGCTTGACGGCTGCCAGAACATGATTGTGGACTCCAGGCGGCCGACCTTGCTTCACCTTCATGCCGCCGTGCTCTTCAAGATGTGCTTCGTGTTCATTCGAGTCCTCGCTGAAGCTGAATCGTCGAAACTCACAGTTTTCGTATGCAGTTCCCTTCGATGCATCAAAGGAAGTCCAGTCCTCGGTGAAGTAATGTAAGAAAGCTCCGTGAGACACGAGGACGATTGTCTTCTCCGGACGCTTGAACAGCCAAGCTCGGAGAGCAGCCGCACGAGCCTCCACAGCCGCGAAACTTGCCTCATAAATGCCTTGCTACACCAGAATTAGAGGCTGTGACGAAACATAAGCAGATCTTGAAACGGACCTTTGAATTCCAGCCGTCTTCGACGAGACTAAAGTCTATCTTTGCTGGATCAAAATCCAGGTCCTCCTTCGACAGCATGTCTTTCACCATCGGCTTTAATTCTTCCGGTGGGTACCCGATATCACAGGCTTGATTGGCGACTTCTTGTGCGGTTGGAACAAGAAGAAATGGCACGTTAGGTGTACTGAGGGCCTTGCCGAAGCACAAAGAAGCCGTCTCGATAGTCCTTATCAGTGGAGACGCCATAACGATCGAAATCTCATCATGGTGAGGGAAACTGGTCTTCAATTCCTGACATTGCTTTCTGCCGAGCTCTGTGATGTGAGGATCACGTAGATGGTGTCGGCGCTAGACCCGATGAGCTCGTTGTCCCTTTGTGGTATTGGCGCACTTGTTCCTTACATTGACGTTGTGCTCACCCTGAGCGTGGCGGACAACAATAATTGTGGGGCCCATCAGAATATCTGTATGCGCACGGAGTGTGCTTGTTCCGCAAAAGTTGTGATAAAGGTGGACACTTTCAGCGAGCAATTTGACAACAATGAGTGACGATATCGAAATGATTGAGTACAGGTACAACAAGGACGACTCCAATTCTCATTATCCAGTCCTCATCCTCATGTTTTTCTCCGGCGCATATCTCCGATGCTTGGCTCGGCAAAGCTTCCTTGTGCGGAGATGTGGCGAACAGGGAAGCGATTCAGCTTGACTCTTTATAACTCAACCCATGTTTGAGTCTGTAGAAGAGTAGAAGTGATATAGGTTGCTCTGATACGTATGGGCTCACTATTCGGTATTGGCGCTCGAAAGCAATCAATGCCGTTTCTGGTCATGTTGTCGCTACTGACGGCCGCATTTCCACGGTCGCAGGAGGCTATCAGCACGCATGATTTCCTGCCCACGACTTCACGGTCATTGATCCTCTCTCGAATCTATTCAGTGCAATTCACTATAACGAGCTTCCTATTTTGTCCTTAGTGCTACATCACATGTCGCAGGAACCTCTCTCCCCACGATGCTTGTTTTGACAGCATGTGCCTTATCTGCGGTCGATCAGCGTGACCCCAGTCCTGGAGTACCTATACATGCTTCTAAATGCGCCGTCGGCATTTCGCCTCGCTGCCGCGCCGATGCAATTGCTTGCGGCGCCTATCTAGTTCCTAGTCGGTGACATCAATACCCAAGTCTACTGGGCGAGCGGCCTGGCACATGGACCAAAGAGGAAGCTACAATTCTTTTCTCCAAATCAGCGGCAGCTCGAAGGATAACGGACCAACCTTTACGCAGGTGAGGGTAGGCATGTTCCAATGGTATTGAATCTATAGGATATATATACTTGTAGGTAGGCTGTTTCAGTACAAGCACTCCATTTTCTATAACCAAGTCAGTTTCAAAAACACAAAAGTACTAAAGCACTTCTAAGGACTGTTACCCTATACTACGCCCTAACCATATCACTTGCCACCCTTGGAGGCCATCATGAGCAACACTGGAGGCGCCCTGGGCATCCTCTCGGAGTCAGAAACCGTCCAGGAACTGACAGTAGATGGCATTGCGAAGGATGATAGCAAGGAAACCTCACACCAAACAAGCCTCAACTATGAAAAAGGCGAGGTTGTCGAGCTTGTTGCTGGCCAAGAAAGCTACAATGAACTCTCTCACGAATTTCCTTTCCCTGTCGACGCGGACGAGCTGGAAGAGCCACAACAATTTACCTTCCGCGCTGTCTTCGTCGGTTGTGTATTAGGCGCAGTCATTTCCGCCTCCAATGTCTACCTGGGCCTTAAGACGGGCTGGACATTTGGAGCGAGTTTGTTTGGATCAATCTTTGGCTTCGCCATTCTGAAGCCATTGTCGCGCACCCTGCCATCTCGATTCGGCGGCGGATACTTCGGGCCTAAAGAGAACGTCTGTTGTCAATCTGCTGCAACTGCTGCAGGTTCGCTTGGCCTGTTGTTCACGTCTGGCTTCCCAGCTGCTTATCAACTTGGCCTACTTGGAGAGTCCCCGCGAGCGGATTTCGGCAGACTCATCACCTTTACACTAGCCAGCGCTTATTACGGCATGTTCTTCGCCATACCTCTTCGAAAGTTCTACATTCTGAAGCAGAAGTTGACTTTCCCAAGCGCTGTATGTTTCGTGACTCCTGTCCTCAAGACGTTGGACTAACAAGCGCAACAGGTGGCCGCTGCACATACAATCCGATCGCTGCATGTCGGAAAGAACGCAGAAGCGAACGCCAGAAAGAAGACCAAGGCACTCATCCTCGCATTCGCTGCTGCAATTACACTACGCTGCGTGTCCGAGTACGCGCCCGGCGTATTGTGGGATTGGCACTGGGGCTGGACTCTGTACAGGCTTGGGTGGACTGACGCAATCTACGTCGAAAACTGGAACTGGATCTTTGAATGGACACCTGCATTCATTGGAGCAGGTATGCTCACCGGAATAAATGGTTCATACTCCTTTTTCGGCGGAGCATTTCTCGCCTGGGGTGTTATAGCCCCGGCATTGGTGACTACGGGCAAGGCCTTTGGCGAAGCTGTATCTCCAGAGTATCCCGGATACATGAACTACATGGGTATGAAATGGCCCGCACCTGAGAATACAATGCCTCGCTGACTACTTCCCTTAGGTATGGTTCTGGATGATCCGGTAAATGCGCCATCTCCGCGTTACTGGCTTGTTTGGTAATTATTGTTTCTCAATCCTCTATCGTGCTATGCTGACTGTCTCAGGCCTGGTACAATGCTGCTACTCTGCGGTTCATTTGCTGAGATTGCCGCCAATTACCAAACACTGTGGGCATACTTGCAGAGTGCCTTCTCCCCGCTCATCAACCGCTTCCGCCAAGCCAAGATCTCCGTTGACGAAAGCCATCTCATCTATGATCCTGCTCCTCCACATGAGCAAGTACCCTGGTGGATGTGGTCCGGAGGCATTGTATTCTCCATCTTCCTCTCCTGTCTTGTACTGGGCGTTCAGTATAACCAAAATGTCGGGTTGACGCTGTTGTCCATTGTCCTGGCGTTCCTGTTCAGCTTCATTGGCGCCGAGTCCGCTGGCCGAACAAATGTCATTCCCGTGACAACTATAGGCAATACTTCACAGCTCATCGTCGGTGGCGCCACCAAAGGCCATTACTCCATCAAGGATTCGCAGTTGCTCAACACCACCGGAGGCATGCTTGCACTGGCAGCCGCGGAGCAGTCAGCGGATATGCTTGGCGATCTGAAGACAACACACCTCTTGCGCGCCTCGCCCCGCGTACAGTTCTACGCTCAATGCTGTGGTGCCCTAGTGTCCATATTCATGTCGGCTGGCATGTACGTTCTCTTTAGTACTGCATACCCCTGCATCAATGATCTCTCCCTGCAAGCTCATTGCTCCTTTCCCGCGCCCGACGTGGGTGCCTGGCGCGCGATCGCTGTCGCTGTGTCCTCGCCTTCGCTCCCTATACCGCCTTCCTCCGGCTACACTAGCATTGGCTTGGGCGTGTTCGCTGTTATCATCACATTCGTCAAGTATCGCTTTGTCAAGCCCGCTTACCAATGTTGGGTGCCGAACCCCAACGCGATCGGCATTGCTTTCATCTTGAACACGACGACTTACCCCACAGCGATGGCCTTTGGTGCGACTATCGTCTTTCTATGGCGTCGCAACAATCCTGCCGCTTGTGCCATGTACTGCTATGCTATTGCTGCAGGTTTCATTGCAGGAGAAGGTATGTTGTGCAACATCCTGTTTTTTGTTTCATTGCCCCAATACTCACGAAGTTCACAGGTCTCGGCGGTATCGTAGGAGCCATTCTACAGATTGCTGGTGTCAGCGGTAGTGTCAAAGGAACCGCTGTCGGCTGCCCGGCCTTCTCTTACTGCGGGTAGGGTTGCATCTGACTTCCATGAGATGTGCCGCATACACTATGACACACCAGTTCTATGTCATCACGATTTATGCTTTCGGTTCAGTACATATAAAGAGATGTCCGTATCTTCATTAAGTTATCAGCTATTCATTGTCCGTGTCCACTCCGGCGTGCTTATTGACTCTAGACTGCGGTCTCCAAGCATCACTCCGCATAACATGAGACCAGGGATATCGGTGAGTTTGGAGTAAAGAAACAAGAACCAGAGCCGTCAGTCAACCGTGAGTCAAGCAAAGAACCAGATACAGAAGTCAATGGCAAGTATCAGGCTAAGTACCAAGCATTCGAATCGGTAGCGCGCGAAGAAATTGTTCAACTGTGGATGAATCTTCGGAGCGGCGCCTTCTTGCCGGACTTCTGTAAGTCAAGTTCGCCCACAGACTTCATGCTGGAAAAGAGTAGATCTGTATGTATCACTGGTCGCGATCCCAAACTGTGGAGGGGGAACAATTGAATCAGTGTAAGTGATCAGTTGAGCAAAGGTGGAAGGAGCAAGAGTCTTGGCAGTCCCCTGAATTCCCGTTTGTACACAACACATTGTGATTGAAATTCCCATCCATCCATCTGACCTTCATTGACAAAACATTCACACACAATCAGCTTATCTAGAAACAACAAGCAACCTATCTTTCTTCAAACAAATATCACCACAATGACTTCACTTCCTCAGCGCACGGAGTACCCAGCTGCAGAGAACGTCGAGGCAAAACAACACTGCTTTGACTATGAACTCGACAAATGTCGCCACGGTGAAAGATGCGAGCGCTATCACGCTCCTGAAGTTAATCCATCGCTCCGTGACAGCAGACCCCCTGACCAAGACTGGGACTTTCCGAACGAGCCGGGTAAGGCGTGTGTGAGATGCGTGCAAGCACTGAGACCAGTAAGTCTTGATCTGTTTAGATTCTTTTCACATCTAACAAAGCATAGTGCGACAAGGAAGGGCGCTCTGGAGAAGATAACCCTTGCTCAGAATGTCGCTGGTTCGGTGGAGAGACGGGGATATGCATCCTCGCCCAAGATACCACCTACAACGACCAGGCATTCAAGCAAATGCTGCAGAGACGTGAGCGTGGCTACACTCTTGCAGCACCCAAAGACAGGAGTGCCCCGCGCAGTAGAGGCTTCCCTCTGCCTATTCCAGGCTGGAAGGTCAAGCCAGACTGGCAGGGAGAGACCAGAGAGCAACTGCTGGCCAAGGACGACATGGTGCCTCCTTATGCTCGACAACGTCCAAGGGCACACCTGGTTCTTCCTCGCCGAACAAAGACCGAAATCAAGTCGGAAGAGTACAAGCGGAAGTTGAACGCCAAAGACGATGCCGCTGAGGCTATGGCATCGACCGCGCACAGTGCGCCTCGGCTTTCCAACCCGCCACTTGACTCACACATGGCGCAACAAGGCCAATACACGGCGCAACAAAGCCAGTACTTTGCGTCACAAGTCCACTACGGGGCGCCATCGAACCAGTACATGCAGCCGCAAAATCAATACGGGCCGCCACAAAACCAATACATGCCTCCGCAACACCTATACGGCCCGCCACCAAATCAGTACATGCCGCCGCAAAGCCAATACGGGCTGCCATCAAACCAATATATGCCGCCGCAAACTCAACACATGGGGCATTCAAATCAATACATTCCGCCTTCGGATGGGCCACAGTACCCTCCACGACCTGAGTTCATACCGCCAGCACATCCCCAATATGGCCACGTGGTAGAGATGGCTTGGCTGCCACGCGAAGACCGTTGGCGGTATACATACTATACTGGAGACCAATCAAGCTCACCCATAATGCGTCCACAAGTTTGTTACCCATGTTCACTGCTAGGAGACATGTAGCTAATCGAACAGCAGTTCTATGGCAATCCTCCTGCTCCCAGCCTTCCTCCTCGTGGCGCATACGGCACCCAGCCCTCTTACGGGCAGCCAGCAAAGAGACAGCGCTTTGAGTAGCCTTCTTGTGGACAGCATCTGCTCCGGAGGTCCCAATGACGGAGACCACATTCGACCCACAAGTGCAGTTCGACGATGATCCTGGCTTTGTTGCTTGTATGGACTCGGACTGAGCATAGCTTCTGGCCTTATTCACATCACATTCTCACCATGGACTAACCATCCTTGGTCTCATACAACATCCTCACCATAGACTAACCATCTTTGCTACCAATTCACATCACACTCTCACCATAGACTAACCATCTTTGGTCGCCATTCACATCACACTCTCACCATAGACTAACCATCTTCGGCCGCCATTCACATCACGTTTTCACCATAGACTAACCATCTTCGGACGCCATTCACATCACGTTTTCACCATAGACTAGCCATCTTCGGTCGCCATTCACATCACACTCTCACCATAGACTAACCATCTTTGGTCCCCACTCACAGCACATACAAGCTTATGGGTCAGGTGGCAATGAAGCTCATATTACCACATGCTAGATAGAATTCAATTACGAGCGAGATAAAAGCTCTTTACCTTCTTACTCTTCACTACTTCCTACATAACATGAACTGCATTGCTGCTACTGCTACTGATATTGCTGTTCCTGTTGCTATCTTGCTTACTGCTTTCTTGCCTACTAGTCACATTCAGGGATGGGCTCATAGGCTATACTGTTGCTCTGTGAGGATAAAATCGCCGCGTATGCTGACGGTGCTCGTAATATACAGCCGCCGAGCGAGCTAGACTGGCCGCGTCATTAAAGTCAGTCAGCTCGACCTTACTCGCTTTGCGGAGGCGGGAACTGAGATGGAAAACGGCCAAGTTAGATCGATTCTACTGAGGCGCCAGCATATGCACCCCATTACCTTATTTAACAGACAGCAAATCATTCTAAGCATTACTCGGCTTGACCGATCCATGGAAAGGCTTCCTCGCTTTGTCCGCTCGATCCCAATCGAACTTCCAGAATCCGTACTGGGCGTCTTCCTCTGCAGACAACCCTGCGATGCCCGCAAGCTTGCTAAATCTTTCGTCCTGGCTGTCGCTACGGAAGAAGACCGGCTCCCACTTTTCACCCTTCTGCTCCTCTTGACGCCGCATCTCTCGCTGGCCTTGTTCGACTTTAGACTTTGCATCACTGACAGCTTGCATCTGTCCGGCGTTGAGACTTTGTATCGTGTCACCCCATGCTTTCCGCGACTCCCACTCATCCTGTACTTCCATGTCTGCCACTTCGAGCGGAGTGGCGGGGTTAGCAGAGGTATCGTAAGTTTCTACGTCCTTACCCATTGTCTCATCGCGGATCGTGAATTTGTCGTTCCACGTACCCTCTATCGTGTAGAGTGGCTTCTTGCGGCTTTCGTCATCAGGCCCGTAGAGGGACGCTTGTAAACCGTTCTTCTTGCCTGACATGCCAAAGAGCTTCTTGCCGCTAAAGTCAATCTCTGCCACGTAACCACTAGATGATGCAATCTGATAGCTTCCGACTAGTTCGGGATACGGTGTCCCTGTCAAGAGTCCTTGTACTTTCACATTTGGTAGTGGGATCAAGTAGTCCTCGTCGTATTTGTCGACGTGGAGAATGGCATGACCCATTTGTTTGATGTTGACGCTGCCGGAGAAGGTGATTGATTGACATGCATATCCCTCGGCACGGACGCCGTGCTCATCATTCCATAAGTAACATGCTGTGATCGGTGGGTGATGGCTGTTTACATATTAGCAGAAGCAGGCGAACGTCCGACAAATCGCCAATTGCAGCCAATTGCATACCTCACTTGCTCGGACACCAATTTCGTTATTCCCGCCTTGTCCTGCCATTGAGCGAAAAACAGCTCTCCGAGAAAAGCATTCAGTGGCTTCTTCACGCCGTCCTTTTCGTCACGACCGGCATATTGTTGACGTTTTAGTGACGCAAGAAACCATCTCAGTACCAGCAGAGCCCGCTTCTTTGGATCTGACTCGGAAGCAGGCGCAACGAAGATGGAAGGGTGTTCTGCCCAGTAAGCTGGGAACTCAACTGTGGATTGAGTAGCGAGCAGGAACGGTGGCGCTGTGATGTTCGAGAGATCGCCTTTGATGGTCGCAATGGACTGGTTTTGGTGAGTAATGATATGTTATAGCTTTTCGGCATGTCCCTCACGCACTGCAAGAAACTCGCGGAGAGCAGATCTCCCTTGTGTGTCTGCCATTGGACGATGCGAGATGATGCTTGACGGTGCGGCACGCTTTGGCCCGTATGGGGCAACAGTATGCGAGCAGAAAGGAGTTATTCGGCTCGTGCGATATAATATGATATTGGAGGAGGAGACTATTCGTATTAGCACTACCTCTGGAATTGGTATGAAGACGAGATACTAATAATCTAATTCTACTCTACGAGGCACATCCTGAATCGTTTCTTTACCCGACCGGTGCACTCATCGTCGAGATCGGTGGAAGCCATTGATGACGACGCCAAGGCTTCTAAGAGATGGCGCCTGGTGG
Organism: Dothideomycetes sp. NU200; assembly: GCA_027943355.1. Lineage (NCBI taxonomy): Eukaryota > Fungi > Ascomycota > Dothideomycetes > Dothideomycetes sp. NU200. The sequence goes on along the minus strand of BSCJ01000009.1, from coordinate 967,021 downwards.
CTGCGCAAGTTCGCAACCGTCTTCTCCCAAGTGTATCTGACATAGGGCGACCCTGTCTCTACAACGCAGCTTTCAGCTTCGTAGAACAGCCCGATTATCCTACGTCGTCTTGTTGTAGATAGACTTTTAGAAGTTATCTTGTAACTGATTCGACAGAATAGTGCCTAAAGATACGATAGGTGGGAGCTGATTGTTGTCAGGCCGGACGTCGATGCTTATTTGGCATGAATATTTTAACGATGAGTGTAGGAGACAGCGCAGAATACTGCATTATATGATACGACAGTTTCACGTCACACATCGATAAGAGATGATTATTAGAATGAATTATAATGTATATTAGATATTGAGATATTCAAAGTGTACATTATGATGGTATTTAGCACACATTGAATATTCCCACTTTGAACGCCGAAATATGGCGTGTAATAGAAAATTTCGCAACCATTTCCCACAACCAGACATGTCCTTCCGACTAGACAGTCGTGTTAGCGAGACTGTTCTGCCTGTGAGCTGCAGCAATACTGTTTTGTCTCGAGTTGGCTAGACTTCCAGGTCTGCTGGAGGAGCGAGCGTAACTATTATTTCTGCTGGCTGCACGGCTACCCGGGGCAATAGACACTCTCCTGCCGCCATTCTCCTGTCGTGCATTGGAGAGCTGCTGAGCAAACTTGGAGCGCTTACGCAGAACAGGTCCCTTCCAGTAGATGACGTAAACGGATAAGACAAGTAGACAAGAAATGCAGGCCAATATGGTAGAAGCATACTCGAGATGCCTGGCACCTCCGATGTTCTCATAGAAAGGTGTTGCAGGGACGGTCAGGACACCGGCAAGGAAGTCTCTAGACCATCCGTTGCCGCCGGTGGCCGATGCGGAGTAAGGTCCGTAGGCGCAAATCATGTAATCAATCTAAAAAAATTCGAAAAAAATTAGTAATTATTATTTTTTAATTGTATAACAGCAGGAGAAGACTGGGGGATGAAAGAAGAGCCTGTTCTCACTGTAGCCATATAGATTGAATAGTTTGCAATGCCTATAATGGCAGCGCCAATCATGGGAGCGATCCAGGGGATGGGGGGACCAAGACTAGTCCATGCGAAGATGAAAAGACCGATCGGCAGGCAAGGAGCCGTGAACAGGAGCCACCAGAGACGAGACTCGTACTGGGCGTGTTCATCATCGGGCTTAGCTTTACGTTGGGCAATGTTGCGCTTGATGGCTGGGAAAAAGGAGAACCAGGCGATGAAATATCCGATTCCGATGGAAATGAAAGCCAGACCATCCGTGAGAGCGTCGAAGTTCCACTGTGCGAAAACCAAGCTAAATGACTGTAAGAAGATGAAGATCAGAGCATCAGAGAAACCAGAGAGAAGTGACAAAGTAAGAACAATCGGCTCGGTAAGGAACATTTTGAAAGGTCTGACCCAAGTCAAAAGAATCTCCTTGACCTCGAACCGCTCTCTCAGGGGAATGAGCTCGGTAGGTCCGTATACATTTGGCTGCTCTCCGCTCTTTCTGCGCTTCTTAGCGATCCTGTTCATCATAATGGTGGTGCGGGTTTCTGGAACGAAGAAAAAGTGGAGCGCTTGGACAGCACCGCCAAAGATGAGCTATGTATCAGATCAGTCAGAATGAAACAATACAGGCTGAACCAGTTCCTTACCTGGATCCAAATTGCCCAGCGCCAATGGAGGAACTGCTCAACGAAACCACCAACGATAGGTCCAAGAACCGATCCACCGACAGAGGAGAACACGACGTAGGCAACAGCGTACTGTTGATTGTCGGGTTCCCACATGTCTGCAATCATACCAAGAGTGACGGAGCCTCCAGCAGAGGACAAACCGCCAAGTGCGCGGCCAGCCATGACCGTGCCGAAATTCTTCGAAAGGGCAACGGGCAATTGCCAGATGTTGACCAAGAACAAAGAGAGCTGAAGGATAGGCCATCTACCGAGCTCCTCAGACCAGGGGGCCCAAAGCTCACAGCCAAAAGCATAGGTGACTAGGAAGACCATTGCACCACAGCGAGCAGCCTGTGCGCTAATGTTGAACTCCTCGGTCATACCAGTAATGGCATTGGAGTACAGCGAGGTGTTGAAGTTCATGGAGACCTGAATCCAGAAGATGACTGCGCATGATTAGGAACAATTTTTTCTTTAAAAAAACCAAACGATAAAAGCATACTGGTCAGGATAGTCCACTTCTTCCATGTGGGGAAACAGAAGCCGAGCTCCTCGTAGCAGTCCTCTTCGTCCAAAATGTAGACATCAGGATCATCCATGGTCTTCTTGGGTTCCAAGGCATCATCATGATCAGAGAGACCAGGGAAATGAGCCCGACGAGACTTCTTCTTCTCAATTTTCTTCTCAGACATGTCTTCTGGTGGAGAAGTGCCAGAGCTGGCGTTCTCTGCATGCAAGGTATCATGATCAGCTCTGCTATTGCGGCCTCTAAGAGACTCCTCTTTCGAGGTCTTCTCCTCAATGCTATCGCGAGACGACATTGTGAGAGATATGGGTAAAAGCAAATAGGCGGGGGTAAAGTTTCACGAAATTCGGGGGAAAGGTTTCTGGGGTGATGCATCTGTATTTAAAGACAACATCACCTTGGAAGCATGACTAGCGCTGCCCATGGGTGTCCCGCCTTGCCCGGGATACATTAGTGGGGAATGCAGTCAATAGTGGAACCCGACTGCAACGTTGTTACAGACACACCCGGCATCTTTGCGGTCCTTTTATTAACCCATGGGGTGATTTACTCGCCCGGCCAAAGGTCCCCCACATACATACATCTCCGCCCATACTGATTCATCAATCAAATTCAAACAACCCACCAAGCGTTCGCATGTTCAATATCATGCGACTCTATGTATCTACAGCACCTACGTCAGACTAGTACGGCGCGACATGATTGAACCTTGTCAATGTCGGAGGTCCCTCACGTGCCATGCATGTTGTGTGACTACGTCATATTCGCGAATCCAACCGCCATATACACGGGAAAGGCGTTCGGTTAGTTCGGCCGGCAACCAAGACCTTCAAGCCCCATGATGCAGAGGCTTCTTGACCGACTCAAGCTTACGTGGTACAGCGGCAACGAAGTCAAGAGACGGCTTGCTAATATAGCTGGAACAGCGACATTGCCTATATCATATCCATGCATTATAGGACAGACCGGGGTAACAGTCTGGCGTGCATGCGTGATCTTGCCAGGCTTTAAACTCACAAGGACGGGTAAGCCGCGGAGGATCGTCGTGGGCCTTACATCGTCGACAGTGCAGATCGGACCGTAAATAGGTTACACAGCACGAGAAAGAGCCTCCCGATCTTCCTCTTTGACCATGTGGGTAACGCACTCGAGCGTGGCAATGTCACAGTAGCATGTGCGCGGCCCCAATTCTTTCTTGCCTGTTGATCGGAGCAAAAATGGTCAAACAATAATTGAGAAAAATTGTTACTGTTTTCCTACCCCTGCCGAGAGAGAGATCTCGGCATGATCTCAGTTCTTGTATCAGTTCAAAATCCTTGTAGTCAGACAAGCAATTTTTGGATATTATTTCAAGCAATCCGAGGCGCTTACGACCACTTTCGCAGGCAGGATGCCAAGCGTACGTCAGTTGAAATCCTCCCATTCCTTACCTTTTTAATTCAAGCAAGAAAGCAATTACGATGGCTTCCGTTATCGACAATCATAGTCGTAACATACCGTGGTCAGTGATCTAACACGATTGAGCGTCCAGTCTGACGCACGGCTACCACGCTGAGCAATCCTTTTCATGTAAATTGGATGTGGACCTGCTTTTCAAGCTGCAAAGTGATCGTCAACGTTGTCCTAACACCACTGAACGGTCGTCGAAGCAATTTAGGCTATAGTTACTGATCCAATTCAACGCGGCTAAAGCCTGACTAGTCGAGGTTCCCACATCTAGCAGAACGTCCAATCACATGACTCAGAATGTCTATCTTTCATGTCCACCACCAGCTTCTGATCCTGAATCTTACTGAAGCATATATCATGTCAGTTCTGCATAAGATTTCTAATAAGATTGACCTTGCTCAATCACAAGGCTGAAATTATTGCCCATGAAACAACCATGGTCCAACGCCACAGTGAAACGCTAGGACGGATGAAACTACAGGACGTACCCCTGCTTGCATCATGCGCAAGTTATATCGCTGGGCCCAGGCTTATGCGTGGGCGTATACTTCGAGAAGTATTAACCCCTCACAGGTGTTCAATGGGCTGATGGATTGATAAATCTTGGCCAACCATGGACGGACCGCAACATTGTCCGAATATTTCTTTTCCATCAATTGCCTGGTCTACGAGCTCCACGTAGCAGCCTACATCGCCTTCGATTATCATCTGCCTCACTCATAAAGAAGACGACTATCTAGTGCTTGTCTCTCGATGAGTGTATAATGCATCTCTGGCCTCAGGTGCAGCTGCTTCTTCTAGTACTACAAGGCACTGTGTCCGGATTACCCGGCTTTTCGAAGGCGTTCCACTGCATTTCCGGCCATATGACATAAAAAATCTCTTCTGTCTTACACAGAAAGTCCCTTTTCTACATCGCATACCAACCATTATGTTATCCGCGGATGCCGATGATACTTACGATTAGCTACTTTCCCATTCAATCGATTAGACGCAGCATTGTCAACCTCTTACGCCACTACTCCAGGTTACTCGCTATACGTGCGGCTAGTCAGGATGGAGTAGGTTAGTAATGACCACTTCCGTCTTACCCGCTAGACAAAAGCCGAAGAGAGGGCATCGAGGTAAGTAGGAGATTGTGCACATTAGATTGCATACTATTGGTAAATGATCGTAATCTACATCAATGACGCCAGTTGATGGGTTCCGTCGACATAATATACTTGTTTACATATGTGCATACCAGGGCTAGGTTTTATCTATGCAGAGACTGGTAAGAGCATTTTATGAATACTATCACTCTCTTTGTCATATCAATCATAAAGCATATCCACCGGTGATCTTCCGATCTTCAAACTTCACCCCTGCCTTCTTTTCTGCCATAAGCTTCTCCAACACTGTGACCAATTTCCTTGCTCCATCCTCAGAGGTCTGGTGGTGAAAGACTATCCTTCCTGTAGGAAAAAACAGAATATCTTCTTCCTTGCAGTAGTCCACATATGCGGCCGGTGGAATGCCTGACGCTTCCATATCGAGCACAATCATATTTGTCTGAACTGGAAGGAGGAATTGATAGCCAAGGTTAGAGAGAGCTTGAGCTGTGCGTCTTGCAAGGTCATGAACCAAGGGCAAGAGAGGCAAGGAATGGTCGAGAGCTGCTGACGCTGCTGCTGCCATCATTCCAGGCTACAGATACACCAATCAGCTTCTTTCCTGATATGTCAAGCTTAAAAAATGACATACCTGTCGAGTACCTCCACCAAACATCTTTCGAAACACTTTAGCCCGCCTGATGAATTTCTTGGATCCCAAGATCACGCTTCCCATAGGTGCTCCGACGCCTTTGGACAGGCAGATGCTCATGCTGTCGAAACAAGCGCAATAGTCTTTCAGGTCTACCCCTTCGCCTACCACACCATCGAAGATGCGGGCCGCGTCGAGGTGCATGGCAATTGGTGGGACGCCCTCTGGTGTTGGGTAGTTGCGGACGAAGGCAGAGATCTTTTGGGCATCCTTCAGAGGAAGTATCGTGCCACTGAGAGTGTTCTCCAGGGCTACGACTCGCGTAGGGGGAAAGTAAACTTGCGCAGACTTGTCAGAAACACTCTTGTGGACAATACGAGTGAAAATTGAAATTTACTCACTGCTGCCATCAGCAATCATATGTTTCTTGACATCATCGACAGTCATGTGTATGCCGTTTGCAGGATGCACACCCGTCACTGAAGCTTGTGAAAATACTGGTAGTGCACCAGACTCCCAGCATTGGATATGTGCGCGGTGATCTAGCAGGACTGTATGTGGCGGTTGATGGAGATGTGTTCGCAGACATATCTGGTTTCCCATCGTGCCCGAAATGGCGAAAAGACCGGCCTCCATGCCAGTCATCGCAGCTAGTTTGTCTTGCAGAGCGTTGACCGAAGCATCGCCTTCTTCATCGTATAGGTCGTCGTTGAAGGTGGCATCGATGATGGCCTGATCTGTTGTAAGCACAGGGCGGACGAACGATCATGTATCTTTTGCTCACTTGGATCATGTTTTCTGTGGGAACAGTCACCGTATCAGACCTGAAATCAGTTTCCGCTCGCTTTATTGCATGCTTCAGTTTGGTGGTAGACTTGTATGTAGTGTTCGTCTTGACGCCTTCGTTTGCATCGAGCATATCAATCGCAGAGGGAGCCATTTCGATAGGTTGGAATTGATCTGAGAACGCGGCTGTTTGATGGAGAGTTGTCTCAAAAACGGGATGCAAAAGTGTGCCGTCTTGATGCTGCTGCAGTTCTTTTATATCATGTCTGAGCATTTAATGGCTGCCGCGGGAAACTTTACCATGAGACTTTACCGTGGGAAAACCGCGCCCTATCAACCTCGCGGTCACGAAAATGTAGCCTATCGTACATCGCATGTGCTCATCGTATGATATCAATCCTTGTTAGTATCTGCACAATTGCTTGCCAGATATGAAGCTGCAGTAAGAAATATCTCGTCCATGATAGACTATGATAAGCTCGGATCGGAAGCAATCGGGTTCGCAAAGCCTGCTATTGGCAACAAACATATTGGAACATACTGTATCCCTGTAAATCACGCTCGAATCGCCCATGGCAGCTTGTGAAGAAGCTTCACATAGATACCATCTCTCTCAATTTGTGACAGCAAGAAATTTCAAAATTTGAAGGCTGTCTTATATACAACTGAGTAGTTCTGGCTCCAAATTTAATATTCAGGCCATAGATGGGGATGAGGGCTTGGCCGCGGCAAAGCCAACTCCGGCGGTAAACTTTTCCCGCTTGCGTCCGCCAGCGTGTTGCTCTTGTATCTAGGGCATTTGATATCACACATGCATTGTGCATCAAGGGTCTGGCTTTACAGAAACTGATTTCTACATGGTCTGATAGAAAAGTGCGGAGAAACCTGGAAGGGTCCCTGCTCATCCTCGATGCAACGTCCATATAGGTCGCATAAGATACGCGCTTGTGACTATTGTCGCAAACGAAAACAGCGATGTCATGTGGCAATAATCGGAGAGACGTGCCAGTTATGTCAGCTACAAGGGATTGAATGTCGGTATGACGGAAAAGAAGATGGACAAACTCTGGCTGGAGTCTCTTCTCAGGCGACAAGGCGCCAGTTTACAGCCCATTCTCTTAAGCGACCTCATTCGACGCTATGTGGTGATAACGAGCTGGACCAGGAACGGCCAAGAAACAATGTTCTCCCAATGACGCACCCAAGAGCTCCCGAAAGATCGTCCGATGGTGCTAGCCTTGATACTGGGAACCACACTGCGCACATAGTAGGACCATTCGTAGCGAGGGATGCTCATGTATTGGAGCAATACATGACGCCAGCATCGCCCAGAGGACAGCAAAGTACGAACAACCCATACAAAGTCTATTCTGCAGACCCGAATATGCCTGTTCTGTATACCAAAGTGGAGCGACGAAGGAAGGGTCTCGCCATGTCCGAAGCGCCTGGTCTAAAGCAGAAGCAATTATTAGATCAGATTATGTACCCAGACACTGAGAAGCTGCTTAAGGTGTACGTGTAAAGTTGATCAAATCAATCGTATCTCTGACTGTCTCCCAGATACTTGCAAAAAGTACACCCCTCCTTTCCGATCGTGGACAGAACACTCGTCACGTCAAACCCTGTAGCAGGATCATGTTCAGAGCCTCCCGCTACTCTCATCTGCGAAATCTATGCCACTGCGTTGACATATTGGAATGACCCATCGTCTGGACTAAGAAAGCGCTTAATTTGGAATATCGCCACTGAAGCGCTCCAAGGAGATTTCCAGGCACCTGGCATTGCGACTCTCCAAGCAGTTCTCTTGGATCTTACTGGACGACCGGTATACGCTCTCGTGAATAACGTGATTAATGTAGGACGTGCAGTTGCACTTGCCTACAGTCTAGGTCTCAACCGAAATTCAACACAGTGGAATATTCCAGACCAAGACAAAGCTCTACGAACGCGCCTTTGGTGGGGCGTTATGATCTGTGATACATGGTATGTACAGACGCAGCTGTTTATGTCTTCCAGACTGACACATGCCAAGGGGGAGCCTTGCTCATGGTGTTCCTCCGACCATAAGCCCCAGGCACTACGATACCCTCCTTCCATCAGAAGAGGACTTATCGTCACTATATGGAGAGGAACAGCACCAGAAAAGCTCTGCTACCTTCCTTGCATTGTGCCAGCTGACAGAAGTCCTTGCCAGGCTTCTCCCTTTAGCTTATGATCTACGTGGAATATCTAGAAAGGAAGTACAAGAGGCTTTGCGCGTAGTGGAAACTGAGCTCGTCGAGTGGGAAGAAGCTCTTCCGCAATTCTGGAAGAGAGACTCTACCAGCCAATTGCATGTTTCTGGGTCAAGCAACCTGCATCTTAGCTTCCTGTCGCTGAAGATGCTTGCATGCCTGGTGTCACTACACGTACGTCTCAGTAAAACGCCTAATCGATTGGCTACTTGTACTAACTAGGTTCTTTGAATGACAGGCCATTACTCATTGTGACGCAAGTCCAATTCCCGAGACTGTTCTACAACATCAAGCGCAATGCAGGAGGTCCGCCCTTGCGATCGTCGAGTTCGTCTCGTCGTTGAACAGCACGCACCTTGCTGAATGGTGGCTGCCATGTGAGTAAAAGCTCGCATGCACATCATAACTGAGCTGATCTTATCCGAACAGTTCCGGCATACTACCTGACATCAGCAGCCACACTACTCTTACGATTCGCAGTAGAAGCTACCGACGACGAGATTGCAACAACATGTGTATCAGCTGTCAAAGACTTCACCCGCTTTCTGCGCGAAGCTCGGGAAACACATGATTGGGATCTCGCAGATCACTGTCTGACACAATGCGAAGACATCATTGCACGAATGATACGTGAAGGGAGATCTCGACGTAAAACAGGGCCTGCTTCTTCTTCTGCTGCGGCTACCGAAGACCAAACATTACCGCTGGACTCTGTGGCTGTACCAACTATATCCGGATCAATGTATGACTTCGATGGTCCTTTCGATTGGCTTGATCCTTCTCTGCCCGCATCCTTTGGTTTGGGAGGCTCTATCGGGCAGGGACGCGATATTTGGGAGATGTTCGATCTTGATGACTTCCCTAGCGAGGTGTAGGTAACAGCCAATCTGAGCATGCTTCTCAACGCCACCGGAAGCAGTGCTCATCTCACTCTGTCGGCCTTTGACTGTCACTGCACGACATGTTGCACTAAAGCGATGTACACATCAGCCGAAGTCTTTTCACTACGGCATTTCCTCTACGGATGCGGATTTGCATAACTTTCAGAGTGGAGAGCAGGTTAAATATGAATGCAAATTCATAGACCATGATTGTCTTCATTATCTTGAGGCTGCATTAGCCCGTCCGTTGGTGCAAAGCTGCACTACACATGGACCTATACCATGAAACTAAGTTCTTGAACACCGTCCAAGTCCTTGAGTCTCCCCTCCAAATTGCTCTTGATAAGCATAACAGCCGTCCTCCCCAGAGGCAAACGCAGCGGAACCCTCTCATTCCGGCTAGCCACATGGAACAGCACTTTGGCAACATCGACAGGTTCGCCACCGGCACCCATTTTAATGCCTTTGTTAACGTAGCTTTCCAGCTTTCTTGCGGGCATGTCTTCGCCGGCGTAGGCTTCATGAGGCTTGGTGTGTGCTTTGCTATGAGTTTCGAAATTGGTCTTGATACCGGATGGCTCGACGATACAGAAGTTGACTGGAGAAGGAGCATCCAGTCAGCTCACAACATTTGCTTCGACATGAACAACATCTTCGTGCAAGACCAGAGAATCATGACTTACTATTCCAATCTGGATGCATCTCCCGAGCAACCGACTCAGTCCACCCTTCCACAGCAAACTTGCTAGCATGGTAAAAGGCATGTCTGGGGAAAGCACAAACACCAGCAAGCGAGGAGATGTTGAAGATCAGACCGCCGCGGTGGCCTTTCTCCTGGCGCATCACCCCGACTGCTTTCATGGTGACACGCACTGTGCCGAAGAACAGAGTCTCGAGCTCATCGTGCATTTCTTGTTCAGTCGCGGATTCCGTGTCACCGGAGAGAGAGTATCCGGCATTGTTGACTACGACATCAAGATGATAGTCGCCTCCGAAGTGTGCTGAAGCTGCTTTGAAGGCCTCGTCGACAGAGGTCGGAGATGTCACATCCAAGGCAAGCTTGAGGATGTCGCGATTGTCGTCTGCGAGATAGGATAGGCTGGAGGGGTTTCTCGCGGTTGCAATAAGGCGCTGGTTTGGTTCGCTCGCGACGTATTGTGCAATTTCACGACCAATGCCGCTCGAGCACCCGGTGACTGTGTTGCGAGCATCAATATCAGCTTTCGTTCTACTCTCTGCTATTATGACTGGAGCCAGAGGTGAAGATGGTACATACTCAACCAGGTGGCGCCAGCTGGGAGTTGATAAGGCTTGGTGTTGACAGGATTCATATCGTGATTGTTCACATCCAAGACAATTGAAGAAGACTCAACGCTATCAAATGTTCTGATGTTTCAAGGTTCAGGTACTGAACTTAATGCTCTCTATATACCCATCCCCACACGAACAGCTCCACGGCGGTTGGCCGCGGATTTTCGTCCCCGCCCGCCGAGACTTGGTCACCGCGCATCCTGATCTCCCAACATGTATTACCATTACCTACCTAGGTCACCGCTTATATCAAAAGGGTAGAGTTTTACTGTAATTGGCTGGTCGTTTTCTTTGTCACATGAGGCCTCCTAGTAGTAATTTGCGACCCTTGTATAGTCTCCCGGACACATCGTCTTCAGTATATCCTGTGAAACAAGCTTGATTACGACTCTGGTCGTTTGGTGCCTTCAGTCGCAAACAGATAGTTGAAACAATACAATGACATGGTCTCTGAGAATCCATCGGAATCATAGACGCTTGGTTACTTTGACTTAGCTGATAATATTGTTCCCCTGCTGTCGCCGTCAAAATGACGGACCCGAACGACTGGTGTAGGATTTGGGATCCTTCGGACACACAGAGCTTATACTGATCGACAGCTGCAGAGCACAACTCCGAGACTAGTAACTAACAATGTAATATGTAGTTGAGAACTTAAATCAGACCCCATGACTTTTCCCGAATGGTAAAATAGGTCATGAGCTTGAAAGAGGTCAGTGACTACAGTGGATGTTGCTGGTTCATCATTCGTTGAGGCGTTGGTGTCGGAAGTCACGCCTCTTTCCACTACATCTTATGCTACAGACGTCTTAGAAAATGGTATAGGGTGCGGGGTCGATGCTTGGAGGCGCAGTAATGGATGACTTTCCTGAAAGCCTTCTCTCACTCGTATTCACAAGAAACAAAGCCTACAGTGGTAGGAAGAGTCACAGAGAAAGGAAGATTATGTTCGGAGCTTTTCATGTCTTCAAAGTCTTGTGAGCTACAGAATCGGGTGCGAGCAATTAGTGGTGCAACCGTACGAACGTCCTATCCCCAGCCTTAATGAGCAAATAGCATTCGATGATTGCACGCTGCCTCGGGGGATCGGGTACATCCTCAGCTATGCTTCATCTACCATATGCACCAATTGAACAATTTCATCTTTCCACGAAGACCTCGCGTTGCCAGCCGAACCATTTTCCCAATCTCTTGCCCATAGTCCGCAACATAATCGGATGGATAACAGGATCCGGATGAGGCCGATGAAAGACGATACTTCCAGCGTCGCCAGAGGGGCTTAGAGCGCCAGCCTTACCGAAAGCGGCAAGCCTGAAGGTGACCGCAGAACCACTAGCTTGGCTGATGTGGAAGCCGACGTCCTCCATGGTATTGAGAAAGTGCTGCCACCTGAAAGCGCGTTGGCCATCACAGCCTTTCTCTGGAAACATGTCACTGAATAAGGCCAAATTCTCTTGCTTCACCAACACTGGGGCAAGGGGCACTGCCCATGACTTCTGCAGCGCAGGACGTGCTTCTGGATCGACAGCAGCATTAACGGGAAGTTGTGCCTCTGGCTTGATATCTCTGGCCGGCCTTGTCTTGGTCTTTGGCTTTGATATAGGAGCCCTAGGAACGGCATTCTCCTTTTTGATCGAGATGTGCATGGCCGAGAAATGATCATCAAGTTTGTCTCCGTCCACTGACGAAGTTCTCCTTCTAGCAGCCAAGTCGCGCTCAACATCTTCTTTCTCCATCTGTACTTCAGTAGCATACTTCAGGCTCTGATCCGCAGACAAGAGTTCAATGTCTTCGTCAACAAAGCTCTGCATGACCCCTCCGTTCGAGAGCTCCCGCGACCATAACACACGCATCATCTGCCAATACCTGGCGAGGCTCTTGCGAGATGATGTAGCCTTTTCCAGCCAGCTTGCATCTCGTTTGCCAGCTGGCCAGGCGTTGTTTTGACAGAGATCTTTCAAGCGCTTTGCAAGATTGATGCTCAGCTTGGACATGTTTGGTGTCTGAATCTTCTTGATGAACTGCTTTCGAAATTCAGCCTGCGCGCAGTTTCCGACAAGCGTGTATGAAGTCGCGCGATTTCGTAGTCTCTCAGACTTGGTGGCGGAGAGGACTTCGTTGATGATTGTCATGTCGCTTACATGGTTATAGAGGCGTTGATTGATACGCGCCTTGTCTTTGGCATTGGCATTAGCGAGATAATCATCCATGCAACGGAAGCCCCATGCCGGATCCATGGAGAATTGACGGTACTGATCGGCGCCGAGACAATTGAGGCTCCAGAAAAGCAGATCATCTGGGAAGGAGTCCTTTTCGATGACCTGGAGCTTTCTTTCACGCTTTCCGTTGATGCCTAGCCCATCGCGATACTCGAAATTGCGCTCTAGGCCTCTTTGGAACGGAAGACTGTAATCCAACATCGATGCCATGACAGCGAAGAACTCGGTGGTCATGTCCACTATGACTTCCAGCATGATGTCGTAGCCTTCGTCATCGGGAGACACGGGGCCTTTGCGTGCGGCTTCGAACGCAGCGACCAAAGCCTCACATTCCACAAGCAGCTGCCGCCAATACAGCTCACGTCGCAGTGGTACCAGCATCAGTTCGTCCACATAGTATGCCCATCGGTGCTCTCGGTCTGTTTTCTCCATGAACACCGTTGACGCCAGCTCGGACACGAGAAACTGAACGTACGAAGGGTCGGTTTGCACGAGCTCGAGATCATCTTTGACAGCGCGATAACGTGCGGTGACCATCTCAAGGGCTTTGTGTGGGTCGAAAGATGGCGGAGCGGAGAAAGGACGCACAGAATCAGTGGTCCAGGAAAGACTCTGACGAGAAGCAGGGGATGAAAAGTTGTTACCAACATGCGCCTCCCACTTCGGGTTCGTGGAGGACTGATGTAAATGCGTCGCCTCCTGGCATATCTTCTCCACCACCTTGCGAAGGAAACCCATCATCTTCTGTTGCGCGGTCAACAGATACTGAGCTTTGTTGTAACCAACAATCTCCCATCGGTGAGCTTGGTGCGCGTTCCATGGGACGAGCTTGCCAAAGTCATGCCCCTGCATGACGACACAGGAAGGATGGAACTCTGGCAAAGTTACTCCCAAGTGTTCAGCCAAGACCAGTTGAGAATTGTCAAACATCAACCATGCGTTTGGCTCATGTTGTGTGCGGTGATACAAGAGACCAAGCAGTCTGAGGGGATCCTCAGCTAGGGTTTCCGCGTCCATGTAGGGCAGGAACCAAGTAGTCTGAAACTGGATCTTTGAGTGTTCAGTAAATGCTTGGTAAAGGTGATTGCTCAAGTGCCTCGACATCTGAGGGGTCATGGGACCGAATGATGACAAGGTCTTCTCTGCTGTGAGCTCGTGCCAGGCCTCATCTGGTCCCTTTAGACCGTGTAAGAGATGGATCGGGGCCCACTTTCGTGGATAGATGTCCGTTTCGGACATGAGTAGCTTATGGCGCCGAGTACGAGACTTGTTCTGCCACCTTGTGACGATGAGGTCGGCATGGGAAGCAAGCATGCCACGCAGGTAGAGCAGATCGCGATTGATAGATCCAACAAGAGAGTTCACAGTATCGCGAGCCTCTTCGTCCGTGACGGAATAGACAGCTGGAAAGTACTGTGGAAAACAAGTCTCACATTCTTCATCCTCACAATCGAAAGGCAAGTCGGGTGGGCTTTTCTCCTCAAGCCGAGTGCCCCGGGTGATGTTGTTGTCTGTACGATGCTTCTCGTCCATCTTAGCGCGGGTACTAAGCATTTCCATGACGCGAAGGGGTCGCTTGATCCGCATGAGCGCGGAGCGGACACGCCACATTTTTGTGTCCACAGCGCCTAGCTTGGTCGCATCCTCGTCTGTCAGCGCCTTGTAGCGCATCTTTGGTTGATTCGTATGGATGGAACAAGTTGAGGGATAGGGGGAAGATTGGTCGATAGTAGCAGTGCAAATGATTGAGTAATGGATGAAAGAAGGATTCGCGCAAACACACTTGCTTTCAATTGTTTGCGTGTGAACTAGAAGTGGAAGGTGCGCGCTGTGCATGCTTGCGGTGGCCTGCGTGCCAAGACTTCTTCAACTTTCATGCTGCTTGGTCGTCTCTCAAGACAAGATGACAATATGAAAGGATGTTCCTTTACAAGCTGGAACTAGAGAAGACTATTGACTGCAGCAGGATGAAAGAACATAAGGGCAGGCAAGAGCAAAATGTGGGCAATAAAAAGATACGGCCAAGCAGGGGCTGCTCGTCGAGACTACATCTCACCTTGTGATGGAGCTGCATGCACCGCGAAAGTAAGATGTGACTCTTTTGCCTTCCATAGAGTAACCAAGCACTATCCAAAGCAGATGTCACCTGTCTCGTCTCTCCCAGATTCATCGCGACGACGAAAGAAGGAAGATGATACAGCCTAGAAGCTCGAGACGAATGCTGTTATCTGTCGATGAGGTCATAGTATAGACGGGCGAGAATGAGGAATAAGGACCGCCTCCCCTCTCCAAGCATGGACATCATATGGTAAGCCCACACAAGTACGATGAGTGGTATGAAGAGCAAGACGTAGTGGAAACACTTACGCATTTGGAAAAAGCCAAAGCCGAAGCCTTATCCTTATCGCATTGATTGCTATATCCGATATCGCCGACAGACGTTGCTGAGTGGAAGGGCGCGGAGGAGAGCAACGTCGTCACGCAATGACGAGCGATTCGAAAACGGTTCGGCGAGATGTCTACCATTGTTCCCTGGAAAGACTCTTACAGCTAAGATAGTAGTAGAATTGAACGAGGCCTACAATTTAAATCACTAAAAATATAATCATGGCATCCCGAAGCCAGAATATCCTCATCTTTGGCGGCACTGGAGTCATCGGGCGCTACATCACTGAAGCGCTGCTGTACGACAGAGCCGATTTTCGCAACATTGCCATCTTCACCTCTCCGGCCACGGTCGAGGCCAAGAAGGACCTACTGCAGAAATGGAACGACGATGGGCTGGAAGTTATTGTTGGAGACATGACCAGGGATAAGGATGTCAAGGCGGCATATGAACGTGAGTCTTGATTTCTACCATGTCCATCATTGATCAAGAAAGAGAAAGATCAAACAATTGATACCCACATTTGGACACTTGACACGTCAGACGATTGACAAGTAGCATCCACCAGGCTTCGACACAGTCATCAGCGCAGTAGGCCGCAACGTCATCTCAGAGCAGACCTCCCTCCTCAAGCTCGCAGAGGCTTCCCCTACCATCTCCCGCTTCTTTCCCTCGGAGTACGGAACCGACATTGAATACAACTCTGAGACGTCCCCTCACGAGAAGCCGCATCAGCAGAAGCTCAAAGTCAGAAAGTACATCCGAGATCATGTCAAGAGGCTAGACATCACCTATCTCGTGACCGGCCCCTACGCAGACTTGTTTCTAGGCAAGAGCAAGAACTCGGAATATGGTTCTTTCGATCCCGTAGCCAAGCAGGCGACACTGTTGGGAACTGGCGATGAACCCATCAGCTTCACCACCATGGAAGAGTGAGTAGAGACTTCTCTCCATTTCCTGCCATCAATTTTCATCTAACAAATACATCTCACAGCGTCGGCAAACTCCTCATCCACGCCCTCAAGCACCCCCGTGAAGCCCGCAACAAAGTCCTCAAAGTAAACTCCTTCACCGCAACCCCGCACCAAATCCTGCAAGAGTTTGAGGCCCAGACTGGAGGCGAGAAGTGGTTCGTCACCTACACATCGCTCCCCGTGTTGAGGCAGCTCGAGGAAAAGGCATGGAAGGAAAACAACCCTTCCGCTGCGGTATACACTCTTCGTCGTATTTGGACTGAGGGAGGCACATTGTATGCGACAAGGGACAATCAGATCATTGGCGCGGAAAAGACAGATACCTTGCAGATTGCCGTTGCCAAAGCTATTGTTGCTGCGGCGAAGATGTGATTGGATGTGGGACAGATAGGACGGACTAGAGGTATATGTACTCTAATGTCATAAGCTAATACTTTACCAATGGTGAAACACGAATGTGTCATCCCATCCTCGTAGGTGAGTTGTCTACTTGTGTATCTATCCAAGAATCAAGCACACGTGCCCGCCCATAGTGTACTCCTAAGTCCGAAATTTGTACAGTCACCTTACTCCAGACACCGGAGCAGTCCGCAAATTTCACCCGATCTGGCCAGGGTACAGTGCAAGCTCAGCTAGGGTGTATGTGGTACAGCACAAATAACAATCCACCTCGCCGGCGTTAGCGGACATAGGCGGTAACTGCGGAGGGAGAAGTTACCTCTTTCGGCACCATCATCTGGTATATATATCCACCAAATGTTTCTACTCTCGATTTTTCGCATCTTATCACTGACAAGCTAGTGTTCTTATAAAGAGAAGCCAGATCTCGACGAGCAATTGTCTCAGATCCGACAACCTACTCCACTCGAAAGGATCACACTCCATCCTCAACCAAGCATCAAGCCAGCACTTCCCAAAAACAGCCAATCACTACAGTGAAGCTTCATAGTTTATACCATCCCTGTCCTTCGAAATGTCATCAACAAAGACAACTCCCCAAAATCATGCAGCCTACCAGACATCCGACAACACGCCCCTGGTCGTTCGACCTGCCCCGTACCCAACCTGCGCTCCAAACGAACTCATCGTCAAGACCTACGCCATAGCCATCAACCCCGTCGACGCAATAATGCAACAGAAAGGCCCTGAAATGTTCCCCGTCCTCAGTCACCCTTTCATCATGGGCTGTGACGTCGCTGGCGAAGTCGTCGAGGTCGGCTCATCGGTGATTTCTACCCCTATCAATCCCTACACTGAGTTCCCACCTGCTGACTTCTGGCTATCAAAGCAGGGAGGCGCATTCAAGCCTGGTGATCGCGTGACGGGAATGTCTATCGGTGTAATCGCGTCCGATTCCTTTGGTGGATCGTTCCAATCTTATGTCGTGCTTCCTGCACGTGCGACCTGTCGTATTCCGTCTCATACCACCTACGAAGAAGCTTGCGTGCTGCCCCTCGGTCTCTGCACAGCTGCGGCAGGCCTGTTCGAGCCTGATCTTCTCGCCTTGCAATATCCTTCTTTGACCCCCACACCCACCGGAAAGACCGTCCTAGTATGGGGTGCAGCCACGAGTGTAGGCTCTAATGCCGTACAACTTGCTGTGTCCGCCGGATATGAAGTCATTGCCACTGCATCGGCCAAGAATTTCGAGTACGCAAAGAAGCTTGGTGCATCAGCCGTGTTCGACTACCACTCCCCTACCGTGGTGGACGATATAGTGCGAGCGTTCGAGGACAAGGAAAGTGCAGGCGCGATTGGCTGCGCAATGGGGAGTGTCGAGACTTGTCTGGCTATTCTTGGTAGCCTTCAAGGAGGACGCAAATTCCTGGCCTCTGCTTGGTTCTTGCCTGAGACTCTTCCAGACGGTGTTGGAGCGAAGTTTCTCCAGGGGGAGACTGTTGTGAAGAGCGATGTTGGGCCGGCGGTGTTTGAGAGGTTTCTACCACAGGCATTAAAGCAGGGAGCGTACAAGTGTTTGCCGGAAGCAGCGGTATTGCCGACGAAGGGGTTGGAAGGGCTGCAGGAGGGGCTAGAGAGGTGGAGGGCTGGGGTCAGTGCTAAGAAGATTGTTGTTTCGATTTTAGGCTAAGCATGATTTCGTGCTTGAAGTATCAAGGAGTAAATCTCAGCCAAATCATGACATCGATAGATAAAATCCCAAACCGAGCGCACCTGATGGTCCAAAATGTCCGCTCCAAAGCGCGGGATTTTCACGTCTCGACCATCAAAATGTGTCCAGATGGCTCACGTCTGCCAATTCCCGGCACATCTTGCCTAACTCTGATCTGCCCTGATGGAAGAGCTCCCGATTGCTGGAGTCCACTGGTCCTTTCCCATCTTTAACAGGCGCTTCGAACCGTTGGTCCATCGCTTTCTTCACCATCTTCTCCTCGTAGGGCTCTGGCTTTCCTGCGCTTGCTTGCTCCTCTCCTTCTTGCTCGTTGCTCATCAGTTTTAGATTCTACTTTGACGATCTTGACGATCTTGCCGTTCTTGTTCAATCTCATGCCCGGTGACAGCTCAATGTCCATGCCATCTGCCTTGCTCCGCGTCTTTGACTCTGGTGGTTTTGGATTCCCCTTCGCCTTGCCCCTATTGGCTCGTGCTCTTCCATCCCGAACCACTGTCCTTACTTTTGCCAGTCTCCCTCTCACCGCGTGTGTCTTGGTACTGCGTGCAATGACGCTGAGGTCGATTTCGCAGAAACCTTGCCTTAGCTGTTCCGCGAAGGATCGCCCATCATCGGACTGACTTTGCCTGTCTTCGAAGTCGTAAAGACGGCTAAGAAGACCGGGAATGCGTGTCTTGGTGATCAATCCAGTCTTGGCTTCCATGAAAGCACTCAATCTTGCACGTACGTATACAGTGGCTTTTCTCTCGAGTCCGGGATGACTCAGTTGGAGAGCTTTAACCTTAGTCATGTTTTGACTTCGTCGTTGAGCTTCGGGTCTGCGGCCAACTTTGATGTGTGAGAAGCGGTGCTCTAGCTCGAGCATGTCTTGGTCCTCATTGTCGTTGGGCAAAAGTGTGTGAGAATCAGGAAGGTACAAGATATTGGTATCGACGACTGTGTCTCGTCGAATTGTCTGATCCAGGGATAGATTCTCGAGATAGAGTGTGAGAAGGGCTTTGAGGGGAAGATTGAGTGATGCGCAATTGTGTATAGCATTGTAAATGCGGATTATGACAACGTCGGCGGTAAGGACAGGAGTAAATGAGTCGATCATGGCAGTATAGTCTTCGGTGGTGAAGTCTCTATCCGGCGCTTTCTGCTGGCCTGTAGCAAGGGTTTCTTCCATTATTGTTGTGCCAACGGAGATTGTATCGACGAACGTGTAAATGAAACTCTTTGCTGAGAGAATATTCGTCAAGTAACCCATCGCAGTCAATAAGTGATGATGATTCGAAGTGGTTGGGTTCAAAGCACGTGCCTTCTTAAACTGTGTCATCTAAGCAGTTGCGGTCAAGTCACCTTTTGCTTCACTCATCTTAACTCTCACTCATGGACCTCCGTTGTCCTTGACCCTGTCATTTATCAACTTTCACAAGTACAGTTTCATTGTGTCAGCGTCTAGATCATCGCTGTAGGACAACAATTTTGCAACCGTTGTCAAATCATGGATGTGTCGCCCGAGCGTTCCAACGATCGCTCGTCCTTGCCACCAGGGCATTTTCGTTTAGACTGTGGCCTGGTTGTATACGAAGATCTGACACAATCTTCTCCGCCTTGCTCTGAATTATTCTCGCTGTCTGGTGCAGAATCACAAGAGTCAAAGAGTGATGATGGTGTGTCCTCCAACATTACGCGTTTCCAATGGCAACTAGACCCAACCATGATGATACTGTTTGCGAATCTTGTCCGCCTCTTAGATGCGAATGATAGCCTCAAAATCTTTCTCTCGCTCCTCTTAGAGGGTCTTGTCTTCGAATTGCACATTCGACACAAGAAGCAGGCAGAGCAACGAGCTCGCCATGAAACTCAACGATTACAATCCTATTCTCGCAAAAAGATTAAGTCCTTCCATTTCGAACATCAAACAAGTCTCCCTGGTGTTGGCAACCCGGACTGCCCAGCTCCGTCTTACTTGTGGGAGATCCTGTCCGCAGCGAATATCCCACGCGATGCAAGTTGGATCACTAAAGCTGATTTGACTACTCTTCGCTGTTCAAAAGCATGTATCTCTGAGAGACTCTCTACCTGGGCCACCGAGCGACCCACGCTTTGCGACAAAATTATTCAGGCTGTTGATATCATCATAGCCACGCAAAAGCAAGCTGCAGGCATATGGACCTGGAAGCCTGATTGGCTGAACAAAGGTTATCCGCATGTGCATCGCAAAGAATTGATCGATCTCGTCTCCCATTTCTACGGACTGGAAGGTGGAAGATCTACTGTCTCCATCATCCATGCATCTGATGAAGAGCGAGGGAAATACGCAATGGATGCAAACGAATATCATAGAGTGGTCGATCCCGTAGAAGAAAGGAAATGGCAGGAAGGATTCCGCCGCAGAGCCAAAGCAGAGAATCCTCCTCCTCCCCCAAAACCAAAGCGTGGTGAACAGCAGGTCTTCATTACAAACGAGCTTCCCTCTAAGGATGAAGACTCTCCTACTTCGCACACGAGACGCAACCCCACAGAAGTTGACTACACCCCGATAGAGATGAGCGCCTCTCAAATTGCACAAGTGGTCCGCAAGGCGGAAAAGGCGGAGGCTGCGGAAAGAAAAGCTGTCCGTGAGGAGAAACAGAGGAGAGATGCTCTTTCCTCGCACCAAGCTACCCTGGTTCATGCTGCGAGCTATCTACTTGATCCATTGATAGATACTGCCAAGGCAGATACTGCGAAGCGCATAATCTCGCGGACGTTCCGTCGCATTGCCAACCTCCAAAGAAAGCTGAATATCAAACCAGATGAAAGCCAGCTTGATCCCATCATGAAAGAGATTTTTGAGGCTGCTGGGCAGCAGATGACCCATGGCGAAGGTGTCAGGGAAACATTCGAGTCTGAAGTCCGTGATCTACTCAAACGTGAGCAGCAACGGGTCGCAATCAATCTAGGTCGTTTCAGAAATCCCATGTCGCATACGGGTGGCCCAAATTATGGTCTCAGCGATTTCTCTAGTAGCCAGGCAAACTCCGAATCAGCGCTCACCAACTGCATTCCAAAAGGTATTGCTCAATCCTCCGGACGTGGCCTATGGTTCAGTTCACCGATTATCATCGAGGACGTTGGAGAAACCTCAACTTCGCCAATCATTGTCGAAGATCCCATACTCACATCGAATCCACCAATACTCGTTGATGATTCATCTTCTGACATTGAAATGATTGCGGCGCCCGCCTCAAGCGACGCCACGAGTTTTGATATCTTCGCGGACCCTCCTGCTGGTTTGAAGCTTCCGTCGTCGTTAATACCCACAGCAAGCAGTTACTACGAGACTCTGTCCAAGAGAAGAGAACTGGAGTCCGGCAACATCGAAATTCCTACAAGTGTCCCTGTCTCGCAGTTTCGAGTGAGCAGTATGTGGCCAAGCTCGGTTCCACATTTTAATCCGCAAGCCGCCCCATTCGCACCTCGCCACGGAAGATCAGAGCACATGGAACCCAAAGAAAGAGCCCGAGGCAGCACCGATGATAGGTCTGAACAATCCCCACCAGTAGACGACAGACGACGAAAACAGTTGGATCCTCGTTCTCCGGAGTTTTACTACCAGCCAGAACTACCTTGGGTCCAACCTGAACGTAAGAATATGATAAAAGAGATTAAAACGCTCATGCACTTATGTGATGATGCAGGTGCATATGACGAAGCCGAGGCATACCATTCATTCTTGTCAAGATCCAACAAGGAATACTTCAAGTCTGGACGCGGCCGGTATCCCATTGAACACAGCCAATATAGGGTCACCGATTCTGATTTTCCAATACCTTGGGTCTCGCCAACTCCCACACGAAGAGCCTATGCTACCCACTGCGATGACAATGACAGCCCACAAAGCTCGCCGGAGCTGAACCCACAGCTTCTTTCGAATACTGAGCGCTCTACTCGCAACAAGAAAGTGCGACATAAGATCAAGCCGAAGGATGGAGAAGTTGTCGGGGCTTCCGCGCCCGAGATTGGAGCCGAGAGCTTTGGTCGCAAAATGTTGGAGAAGATGGGATGGGAAAAAGGACAGCCTTGTGGCAAGACTATCTTTGTGGGTGATGATGTTGCAATGAGCGAGGGTAACATGGTCGAGCCACCAAAGGTTGTTTTCAGGAGAGGAACAGCTGGACTGGGAAGTTTTGACCGAGCTTGACTTATTAGCGAGCAGACTGCAAGATGGGAGGGTGAAGTTATGGTAATCGCTGCTGTATCCTGGGACCGCTGCTCGGAATAGGTAGAACAGCCCATGAAACGTATCTCATATCGCCGCTGTCGTGCAATTTACCAGCAAACATTTCTTGAAGAAGTCAAAGTGATAATAAATAGGTCACTGAACGTACTATCCACGTGTCCCTCAAACATAATGGCCTAGCCGTCCGCCCACAGAATACAGCCTTTGTCTTACTATCATCTTTCTCTCGATCTTATTCGCAAGACTTCAAAAATCATCACAACAAAAAGTGCGCCTTTTTACATTGGGATGTCAGTTGATGTCGACCGCTTCAGGGCATTATGGCGTACGCCCCACTTTCCTGCCCCAGCACCCATGATCTCGATGTCTTGGCAGAAGACACTGTTTTTTCCCTACACTCGCAAAAAGTGCACTTGCACATGCTGAGATGTCCCTTCACGTCGGTCGCTCCAGGGCATGGGGTAGTATGCCCCTCTCTCTCGCCTTTGTCCTATGTTTCCTTGAAATCTCTACGCCTTGGCATTTCATCATCGCTTTCCCTACACTCGCAAATATATCCATTTTTCACGTTGGGAGCTGGCTCTCGCTCGGGCCAGATAGGGTATGAGGGCGGTTGTGTAAGTGCGCTCGCCCCTCTGTGCCGCGGTTTTTCTTCAATATCTTCATATCTTGGCTGAAGACGCCGATTTTCTCTACACTTGCAAAAAGGGCTCTTTTGAGGCGTTGAGATGCCAGTCAGAAACCTCTGAACACCCTTTCTCTCTCACTTGGCTTTTCCTCAAACTCCCCATGCCTTCGCACTTCAAAGAATTTCCGTTCTCTACATTCGCGAACATTGCAATTTGCCAGGGAGAGCGGTCGATATGATACAGCCGAGCATAGCACGTAAGTAGATGTATTGCAATATCATGCTCCTCTTCTTCCAGCCACTCCATGCTCATCTCTCAAATATTGCGTTTCTTTTCGCTCGGGTAGTGGACCAAGAGTGAGGATTAATACGTATGATGCAAGTAATATATATCACTATCCGATCCTCCAACGACCGTGCCGGCCAATGCAATCCATCACTGAGCAGTATCACTCCTGAACCCTTATTCACGCAGTCAAGCGTGCCCTCGTCCACAGATTCGTAGTATCGGATAACGGCCCGGATGTCGTCTCTCTACATGTGACGCCGGTGTTACCCCCGGCAAGACTGGGTCAGACTTGCTCCACTGTGTCAGTCTTCGTCGTGACCTAAGTGTTTTCGCGACTAGCATTAGATGCTACTACTCTACCTTGATATCGCCGAGTTGAACGAAAGATAGTCGTGACGGTTGCTGTCCATGTCATTACTTCATGTCTTCTCATCATAGCTTATCTTGCAATGGCTATGGTTGCCATGACTTGCTACGCCACTGCCGCACCATCCCATCGTAAACTGTGTATCCCAGCGCCCTAGTATGATCTGGCTCCCGTTTTAAGCCCACGAAGAAGACGCAGATGTCATTGATGCAGGTAAAAGATCACCCCCGCACCCTCTCCTCCAATATCTTCATTCCTACTTCCGCTTCCTCTCCTCACCACCCCTTTTTCCACCCTTGTCTTCCTGGCTGCTCTCATCGTCAGAACAATCGACTAGCCCACCAACCGACCCTCACATCTACAACGCCCGATCCTCTCCCTTCGCTCCACAGTTCCGTCCGCCAGCGCACCAGGACCGCAACCCGAACTAGGATTAGCAGAAGCAGATAAAGAAGAGGGAGCAGAACAGTTACAAAGCACATAAGCGCCCAGCCTCTGCACAGCCAATTCCACGTAGTCCCGTCCATATCGCTCAGAGACTGTAGTTGCGATATCCCAGCTTATGTCCTGCCTTGCGGCGGAATGAGCCCGCTCGAGGGTTTGTTGGTGTCGTTTCTCTAGCTCCTCGTAGGAGCTCTGATCCCAGCCTGTTCTGGGGCTCTCTTCGTCCGACATTGGTGCTTGCATCATGTTCGGGTTCGTTGTGGTTAGAGGTGCGTTGTAGCGATCTCTAGGGTCCATGGTGGTATTGTGGACCGTGGGAAATTGTCGGAAGTGTGGACGAGTCGTTGTAGGCCTAGCGGCGCCTGGTGTGAAAGAAGTGGGTGTACCAGGGATGGAAGAAAAAGACGAGGCCATAGAACTGCGCTGACCGAAGCCGGTCACAGGATTGATGATTATGGAGGATGGGCTGTTACGGCCTGCTTGGATCGTACCGTGTCCTCCAGATGGTGTTGTGGATGCAACCGCGGAAGGGAAAGGTGGGGGTGGCATAGGTGCGGGCGGTAAGACTGACGGTGTCATCTGGGCAACTGGCGCTCTTCGGGGTGCTTCTGCCATGCCTGCGCTAAGGACGGTGGGTGCATTTCTCGAAAGTTGGGTCTCAATGTTGTTATTAGAGTTAGCAACAGCATCGACCTTGACGCCATTGACAGAGCCAATACTGCTGATGACGGCGGCACCACTCAATCCTCTTACGCCACCCTGTGCCAGAGCGTTGGTGTATGAATGGCTGCTGGCTCTACCACCTCTCATCTTGCCCAGCCTCTGCGCGGCCAAGGATGGAGCAACTTTCATTTTGACAATCAACGACGGCCGGCCTCGCCTCTGCATCGTGCGAGAGGATGCTATGGTCCTGCGAGGGGCAGCTTCGAACCAGGATGTCACCGAAGCCCTCAAATGCGCGGCTATGGCCGTGTTCCCTGCTGGTGCACTCCAATCTATTTTCCCGCCAAATGCGCGCCAGAAGTCGTGACGAGCGCGAAGGTATTCTGGAGTACCGGCGTGCGCGCTGTTCTGACCATGCATGAACTCTGCAAATTGGCGGACGACAGCTTTGTCAGTCTCCAAGATAAAGGGGTCGGTCTGGATTTGGTTGAGGATGATGTGATTGTTCCGGGGAGCCCATAGCGCCCTGTTCCTCCAAACGTTGGTCTCAGGTCTCCATATGTAAGCCTGACCGGGAACATGTTGTGGAGACGTGTGTGTATGCTGCTGCTGTTGCTGTTGCAATTCTTGGTGGTACGTCGAACTATAAGGTTGAGTCATTGAAACCCTGTCCGGCTGGGGTGGCAAAGTGAGTTGATGCGAGTCTCTTGTGGGCATAAAACGGCAAGGCACAGGAAGTATCCCTGGCCATAGATAAGAAAACACCTCCTTGGGCTCAGTGTCGATTACGCATTGCCAATTGAAGGAAGGGCTGCTGAGACGACCGGAATGTACATCTTTGAAGGTAGTCCAAGATCGGTCTCCATCTTTAAACTGCCTGACTGCGCAGCGCAAGATGAAGATGGCGAACTGAGCGAGTGGAGAGAGTGCCACACTACCTTCGGCATTGACGATTGCGATATTTCTCTTTGGAGTTTCGGTCATCAACCAGCGTGTGTAGAGGCGAGTGTATGTAGCAAGCTGTGTCTGGAAATGCTGATCTTGGTTGCTGTCTCTCTCGCCGCACTCGATGTTGAGGTTAAAGTTCAGGCCTCTCATTTGCGGGAGAGAGGTGGCATGACGACTGAGGAAGTAGATGGTGCCGGGAATGGAGTGAAAGCAAAACCTACAATTTGCGCGAGTCATCATTTCCAGCAGTCGTTCATCAACTCGTTCGTACGGGAGATCCGTGAGTGGATCCATGATGGGCGGGTGTGCTGGTTCGTCTCGAGGGATGGCGTCCATGTTGGGGCGCCGCGAGAGGACACGGCGTGAGGTCCTCGGTCTTGTCTCTGCAGGTAAAATGGGGAAGGAGGAAGGTTTGGGGGAAGTAAGCTTGTCCGGGTCGTTGATAAGCAGATTCATGGCGCGTTGGTCTGCGTCGAAGCCCGTATCCATGATAAGTGAGATGTTGAGGAGATGGAGGTTTTGATGAAGTACAGACCGCCAACTTGAGCGATCGTGATGGGGCACTCGCGTAAGTGGGCTATGTTGCAACAAGTTTCGAAGTTTCTGAAAGTTCTGATGAGCTAGAAAGTATAATATAACACTTCCTGCATGAGAATGCGCGCAGCTGTCTAGAGGGGGAGGTGATGAGGGCAAGCTGCGGAGATGTGAGAGAGATCAAGAGGACTCGATGTAGGTCATACAGATGTGGATCTGTCTCAAGTGAGATGAAAAATTGTCTTTCTATTGCAGGTGAAATAGCTGAAAGGAGTGCCAACCTCACACTTACCATGACCCCCCACAAGTCCAGCACCTTGTACTTTGTACTACGCTACCAAAGTGACGATGAACTACATCCCAGAACCGCGCATTCGGCATAGCCAGAAGCCAAAACAAAAAGTCAAGGAGAGGGAAGAGTGGAGTATGTGTACACTGAATAAACTGGATTTTTCCGAGACGCCGTCGCAATGCCTTGACCGGAATGTCTACGAGTACAATAATGGATTGGAAGAGGTGGTGTTGTGTTGTCGCAAAAAGAGTCTGCAGTGTATGCTGGGCGTCGTAAAAAGTATGGCGCAGCATCGCATCTTTCTGAGATTGAGGTCCCTCTAATTAAACAAATCATGGAGAAAAAGGGCGTGTTGCTCAGAAGACGAGCTTTCGTGTAAACTGATGATTTGTTTTGTCAGTAGGATGTTTTGATGGTTTTCGAAGAGTATGAATCCAAACTCACAGCCCATGCACCAGCAGCGCTAGCGACAATACCACCGGAAATCATCATGGGCCTTACGCCCTTTGTGCTCTTAAAGATCATGCCGCTCAAGGCACCTGCAATAATACTGTTGGTGGCATCGTGTTGACCTCTGTAGTGTCCGATCAAGGAGTTGAAGCCGTTGTAGACCATTGCAATCACACCAGCAGAGTTGCCGAGGAAGGGGCCTCTCCTGGTAATGGAGTTGAGGGCCGAGTTGAGACGGAGCTTGGGAGGCGCTGTCGAGGGCAGCTTGTTCAGACCCTCTGCAAGTCCCCAGGCGCCTCCCAATGTGAGACCAGCCAGGTAAGTGGTGCCGGTGCCGTAGCAGAGATCATCAGACCAGCCTCGTGAGGGCAGGGCGCTTTGGTTGCCAGGCAGGTCGGAAAGGGTGGAGTCGTCAAGGTTGAGGTAGTCGAGCGTGTCTTGGTTGAGGCCAGCCAAGGGATGTAGTGAGGCCGGGTCAAAGATGCCGGGAGTGTTCATAAACGATGAGACATCATTCGCATCGATGGCCTGTTGTTGCACATTGACGTTGCCTGCCGGGTCCTGCATTGGCTGCTCTGATGAAGGCGATTGAGTCGGCTGCGACTTGCGCCCGGTGAAGCTATCCCACACGCCCATCTTGCTTGCTCGTGTTTTTCTATGTAAGATATGGAAATATGAAATGGAGGCGATTACCGCACACGCGACAGAAAAGGGCAGGCGTTACACAAGTTGTGGTATACAATCGATTATCTTATTACATGGCACGTCACGATGAATTTTTGGCCCTTCCCTTTCAAGCTGAGCCTTGGCGTTAGGGCTGACAGGGCTGGTCGGATCTGTTCCGAAGCAAGATGCCGATCAGCTCCGAGATTTGGACCTCATCTCATGCTTCCCTGTACACTTCGCGTCCACATTCTCGTCTATCAGGTCTACCTGAATATTCATCTGTCTGTCATGTCTTGCGATTCCAGCCATCATCGACTGATGCTTCTGTGTCTACGATTGTGACATCTCAATATCCCAGCACGGTCCCCAAGCAATGCTAACGGCTTCCACAAGTTTTACCCACGATCTAAATCCCTTCAGCTCCCGAGACCCCATAGACCTGCCAGTCAACGGCTTGCATCAAACAAGTAGGTGTACATGCAGTATTGAACGATCGCATACCCCCTTGCTATGACTGAGTTCCGCGTTGCCGTGAATTATTCAGTCGTTGAACCTCGTCCTTGGTAATCCATTTTGGTCCATAAAGCTCGCGGCCATCTATTAAGTTCTTGTGCTTTCATACTCTGCTCTTCAGTTCCCTGCTTTTCCTTTTTTCAGCATAATAGATACTCAATACTACCTATTTTCTTCCTACTAAGACTGGCAAAGTCCATGACTGCGTCCTCTCCTATTCACGATTCGGCTATCTTTTGCATACATTCTCGCGAACAACCACAGCCTGCGTGACTTGTTACTCTGAATTGAGATTACTTGGAAGGTATGCGTTACCCAGTCGGACAGTCAAGATAGGACAGACTCAATTACCATTCTCATTCTGTCGAACCCGTTACGCTCTCAAGCGTGCAACGTCCAAAAAGTCTGTGCCTTCGTTTCGCTTCATGGTGAATGTAGAAGGTGTGATACCAACACGCCCGCGTTCCATCACATGAATGCGGAGCATCGCGTTGCTGCACGCATGAAACGCTGGCATAGACACGCGCTGACAAGCCTGCGTCATCGCGTGAGTCGAACAGAGGGAGCGCGAGTGAAAACCAAACACATGTATACACCAGGTCAGCACCATGGCTTCAACCTTAAGCGACCAAGTTATCCTCCTGGATGGTGTAGCGGCACACCGCAACACTCCGTCGCGGCTCTCACCACGGCTGCGCTCCTGATGTTACTTCGGGTCATCCTATCGTACGAGAGTCAGCCCCGGGTTCGAATCCTGAACGGTGACGCGGTTGCTTCTGTTCCCCTCAGCGCCTTGCCCCCCTTTACTCCCCTTTTTTTGATCCCGTCCCCTCTTCACCTCCTAGAGCGCAGACAAGGTAGGGGTTCTTCTTTTTTCCTATCTTGATTCCGGCCATGGTCCTAAGCTGTTTATATCTGTTGGCTTTTTCAACCTGCACGTTCGTTTGCAACGACAGCCTTGATTTCTTATCTGGGCTACTTTCACAATGTCTATCTCTCGAAGTTCGCTAGTCAAGATAAAATTCGTCTATCTTTCCAGTGAGAGCCTCCCGTTTATGTCCCACGAAACGATGCGGCTACAGCTGGAAAAGCCGCACGACTTAACCAGAGACAGTAAGCTCATCCACGGAACTCACAGATCTAGCACTAGGATGTATACTAGCACTAGGTTGTATAGAAGCACTGCTTTCCAAGCTGCAATCCAGTGAATAGCTCGTAACTTGATCATTTCTTCGTCATCGAAAGAAGTAACACCAGCGCATGTGGTCTCCGTCCTACTCCATATGTGGATTCACCTCGAGTGATTATGCGCGTTTCACTATGATTCGTACGCGCATGTGGTAGGTGCTTTGCCTAAGCCTGGCGTTTACACATGCACGCCAAACAGCTTACCTTGCACCATCAGAACTTCCTCTCTAGTCATTCATACATACCACCACGTCACGTGAACCAATGCAATCCGCCAGCCGCTTCATCCACTTACACTGCACCTTGATCACATTCGCGAGTGACCTAGCTTCTCATCTATATCCAACGAAACAAATTGACGCGCATCTGACGGGCACCACGACATCTTGAACATGGATAACATGGAAGGTCTCTCTTCAGCTGTGCCTCCCACCAGCTCACCCGCAGTTATGGACTACAGCACCATCTCCACTTTCGACTCGGACGTCACCATGGACGAAGCAGTCATCCGCATATTCAATTACCACTTCGACGACGATCCCCAAGTCAGGGACTACATCAAAGCTGCCATCGAGAAGCTGTGGGCGCTACAAAAACTCAAAGCCGATCAAGATGCCGCATTCGCTTCTCTAAGTGTCGAGGCACTTGTCGACCACATCAGTACTCTGGCATCTGCAGAAGACTACGGAGAGGTTCTTCACGAGCGAGAGATCCAGGCAGTTCATTGCGAAACACGCATGAGGTACTTGAACTTCCCCTCCAACAAACTCTCTCGACGCGTTGGCGCCGCAATCACAAGAGCCTTGAAAGCGCAAGGCTATCCAGCTGAGCGATTCTCGTCTATGAATGCACTCGTTGAGTACCTCTACGTCTGTGTCTCCGACTCCATTACATCCATGTTTGCCGCCAGGAACGAGCAATCTCGACACGTCTTCGATTCATCCATTAATTTCCAGGTGGAGATTGTCGTGTCTCTTCGCTATTGTGGCGGCTTGCCAAAGGAAGTGCTGACCCACAACTTCGCTCTCAACTCGAGTTGGGCCATCGTCGGTGGCTTTTTGTCGTCTTCAACCATGTCTGTTGCGGCACAATTAAGCATTCCAGAAGGCCTAGGTCTCTCCAACGGTCCTTGGATCTGCTGTGTGGTCGATGGGGCAGAGGAAATCTCCCGCTTCGAGCTGCGCGATGAGGCAGGCTACGCCCATATGCGTCATTCCGTCTGGCCAGGCTTATCTGGTGGTCAGAAGATCTACATCATCCACGTGAGTTCTTTTCTCCTTTTCTCAAAACAAAAACAACTCAGCTGGTCACGCATCCCATCTGTTCTTGGTCGCTATCCTCAAGCAAATTCGTATATCTTCTGACATCGTGCGCAGTACCTCCTTGACCGCATGTCGGCCGCCATCGAAGAGCGCGCTCGCCGTCAGCGTGAAGCCGCTGAACATGGTCATTGGGAGGGTGTCCTGGATGTCTCTTTGCATGATGGCAGCAATGGCTTCCCCGTCCGTGAAATCCCTTCTGGATTTCAGCCCGCCGTCGATCCTGCGCTGATTGCCAAGATTTCCGCTGCTTACGAAGTGATCAAAGATGATGGCCTTGAAGTCGCCATGTGGAAGGGTCTGACAGAGAGCGACGCTGGCCTCGCAAAGCCGTCACTCGCTCGTCCAGCTCCCGCTCTTGGCCCCGTTACACTCGAGCTGCGCCCTCATCACGCGGACCACGCGGTCAGGTCTAAGGATGCGCGTATCAGGCGGCATCAGGAGAAAAAGGTAAAGAGAAAGGCAAAGGTGAAGGCCAAGAAGGCAAAAGCCGATATGCAGGAGCATGAAGATGGCGATACAGAAGTGGAAGATTGAGAGCTCCATGGTCCAACGAGGCAGTCTCGAAAAATTAGCGAGGCGACCGAACTCAATAGCGCTATCGGCCCTCTAATATAAGAAGATAGCGCTTCAGAAACGTACTTACAGCCATTACAGTCACTGCTCTGGAATGTATTGAAAGAACACATTTGAAATCTTTTACTTGTGCCCGCGAACAAGTCAGGTAATTTGTGCAGCCAAGGACATCCGCGAAGACAAAAAAACAAAGGGAAAGTGATAGCAGAAAGTACAAAAGAAGAGAGAGGGGGGCACGTCGTGAATCGAACCCGAGGCTAACTCTGTCATGAAAGGATGACCTGGAACGTAGTCCGGGAACTCAACCAATGGTGAGAGCGCGGCGGGGCGGTGCTACCACTACACCATATACGACGTGCTTGGGTTGAAGGACGGTCCGACAGCTTGAACATATAACCCTTGACTTTTCCATATTCCGAGTTTTTCTTGCCTTAGCTGCCTTGTCGCGGAGTTCTCACACACTTGTTGTACATATGCTCGTGACACAATAGCACCGCCACCTTGATGCCATACGTATCAAATTGATAAGCAATGTCGCAAACTTTGCAAGCGCCTGTTGCAGTAGTTGAACGGTTGCACATCGTCGCCAAACACCGGATCTCTTTTTTTTTCCATCTTCTGTCCAATACGCATGCCTGTACTACATGCTCTCTTAACGTTCTGACCCAATGTATCGTCTTCGACGCGACTGCTGTTCGACGCGCTAAACCTTCTTTCGCACAAATCTTGCGACACAAGCATTGAATGGCACAGACGACCACCCTCCTATTATATCAAAGCGCAGCATGCTGTAACGTTCTTGCTGCCTCTGCACCATGTTCGCACTCTGAAGCATGAAAACAGAGAAGCTCACTCGTGGCTCACGAAGACGTATTGAACGTCGAGCTATATCATGCACCTGCTCAGGCATTTACCTAGCATAGCATCACGCACACGATGATACGCTCGCTGTCTCCTGCTGGGCATGGCTCAGTTCAGACTCTCATGGTGCGATGCGCCAGCAAAATTATGTACAGCCGTCAGGCAGCCACCGCACAGACCATCACCGAGTCGGCGAGAATTCTCTGGAGCCTATCCTCGCTACATTGCCTCACTTCTGTCCGACAGAAGTAGATCTTGATGCTTTCTGTTTCTGCATCATGCGAGAGTCTACTCAGTCTACTTCAGGTCGCAGTACACTACTACCGTACTCTAGATTCAGTTGTGGTTGAGAGGGGCGAGTCATGTATCACAGAGTAGTACCCTTGGTAAGTACCTGCGGACTAGGTCATCTCGCACATCGATGGATAATCATGGTGAGCTCTCTTCCCAGTAGCGCATTTCCTAATATAGCGTTTCCTAGACACCCGTGGGTAAAATTCCATCTATAAATGGAATTACTTTGTTCTTGCTTCACACCTTCTCCGGTACCCATAGAGCCTTCGTGGTATTTTGAGCGTTGAATGCCGACATTGCTATGACGCATGAGGAATGGGACAATAGTGAAACCCTGCTGTAGATGTCATGATGCTCGACACCATCATACTGTCCGCTACGTCCTTCAATGCCGGATCGTCGCTAACACAGACTGCTTATTGTACGGGTCAGTCAATGGAGCCTATCTCGCTCGTTGTCAGCAATCGTGAGCATGTCAATTACGTGTATCTTATTGGTTCTCTTTCAACACCCAAGAAGATGAGGTATTGAGTGACTTTGGCTCTGCGGGATGGAGCCGCAAGGACGTCCGTCAGGCTTCGCCGGATCTCTCCCACACTCTGAGTGCTTCCCCCACCAGCCCTTGCACTCCATGGGTCTCTTCCTATACCTACTGCTGCCACTGAAGCACATGACTGCTCCCACGCTGCGATCGAGACCACTTACCTCGGCAAAGCAGCACATGGGCTACATGAGAGCAGGGTCAGCGTAAAGCGCTGCAGACCTGGCGTCTTTGTGGTGAATAGTCACCTTGAGGCTGCAGAACATCTCTGCATGTTCAGGGCTCTTCAAACATACGTGATGATGCATGTTTCTACCGTAGCAGCTGATATCGTGAGGCGTCCCGCCCAATCAGCAAAGCAAACCTTTGCAGATATTGCAAAGGTACCCTTTCACGGACGTAGATCCTGCGGTGGTGTCAGCTGCGACCCTCAAGCTCTTTCCAGTCGTTCCTGAGATGTCGCAATTTTGGCTGTGTCACCGGCCGGTGGAACGGCGGTGCTGAGTTCTGTGTTGTTTTGTGAAGTAACACTAGGAAAACATAAGATTAGTATCGAATCTTTTATAGCACTACTGCAAAGCATTCAAGATGTATTAGACCCTCATTGTGATTACTTTTTTTTTTGTGTAATGCGTCAGCAGTTTACTTTTTGGAACGACGTGCTTGGAGATGGTTTTGGCAAGCCGATGGTGCAGCAGCTGCGAAAGATGATACTGAGAAGCGAAGGGCCTTCCCTGGCCTTTGGACCACATAGACCCCACCATAAAGACGCCCTGAGTCAGGGAATTGGTAGCCGGAATAGATTGGACAATTACGTTGAACATAAAGGCCAGAATAACATTGTCAGCAATGGTCGCGCAAACGAACAGGGTCGCCCTCTTGCTTTCCACACGGGCCGCAGTGATTACAACAATGGGGAGGATCATTAGGAGACTGATGGACTTAAGAATGCCTGCTATGCACACGCGCTGTTGACAAGACAATGATCAGACATCAAGCGACGGAGGAGCTGCACCTCCGCTTTCTCCTTGGATACAACGGTTTGTAGCTGCTTGATCTATACGTTCAGCCATTACCTCAGAACATCATTTTTCGTGTCGGCGCGCTTCATGAAGTTATAGTTGGCCATGGGTCAAGGAGAACTTCCAACTTCAACATGTGTAACAGTATGATAGATTAAGTATCTGAGCTAAAGCCAAGTACCGGGTTGTGGGCCCGCTGCCCGGCGACGACTACAGTATGCGCTTTGGATGGCTATACCAAAGATGAGTGGAAGCGATGAGAGTGAGAGACACGTGCAAAGCAGTCTAGAAACATCAAAATCGCTATAGTGGCCCAATTATCCCAAGTGTATGAGTAATGGCAGCCACCTGAAGAAGGTAGTGGCGAGGCAACGGCGAGCTGTGTCTAGGAGTCAGCATCTGCAAGTGCGGCATCATAGCATGAACCGAGGTATGGCGAGATCCTTACCATCTGAGAAGTATGCAGTGTACTTCATCAGTCAGCAGTGTCCATGTCAACGTCAATTCCACCCTCAGTCTCTTTCGACTGACTCAAAGTGGTCATCTGCTTCCCCAGCCTCCTTGTCGAGCGATGTAAAAATAAAGGTCAAACGGGCTCTGACGGCAGAAAGCGCACTCTCTTAATCGTGCTCGGTGCTGAACGCGGAGCTCTTGACTGTAAAGCCATACTTGCGGCACTCTGGAGGCAAGTCTCGGAGAACGTGTCGATGTTCCTCGTAGAACAGATGTTGCATCTGGAGCTGTATGACCTCAATGACGAGGGGTTCGATACTGGCAGCGCTGATCATGGTGTATGTTTTGATGAAGATGGCATCGCCGGTGATGTTTGGGTCGAAAGAATGTACGTAAGCAAGGCCTTCGTCATGAGCTTGAGATCCAGACTCCATGATTACATAACCTTGAGATGCTTGCTCAGTTGGAGTTGTAGTGGAAAGATGGCTGAGCGCGATCGAATCGTCTGACTGGTATCGCTGCGCAGCATTTAATTGCAAGCCCGGTGTGTTGGGGAAAAGAGACCTTATACCCCATATTCCGCATTGGCAGTTTGATAAGTGAGCGATGATCAGGCTTGGCTGTGTTGTTATTCATGATCTTACTGTTTGTCGCGCAGTGTCGATTGCGCTTTTTTTTCGAATTTTCTCACGAATTCCCCACGCAACCTACTGATTTTGCGCAAAACACCATCGCGATGTCTTCCTTGGTGCTACCTGACGTCTTTGAGTATGATCCTGTTGTGGTCACAGTTTGGGAGAACATGAGATACATGGCAAGCGATGAGACCCAAGGGAAGCTCTACCGACTTACCATCCTCATCAACTGGTACGGTCAGGATCTCAAGTCTCTGTATTGCAACACTCTTGATGTTATTCTTGCGGCTCTCTTTGCAACTGTAGATCTTGGGTCGACAGTCCCGCGCGCTGAACAAGTTTCCGACTACAAACAGCTTTTGGAGGGATGGACCGAGCAAGCGGCAACATTTGAGAAAGAACGCGAAAATCTGTGCAAGGGCAATCTGAGGCCAAGAAGGAAACTATGCCATCATATGCTTGGATTCATCAGGAATACCGGTCGTACCGTCTACCCACATCAGAAACAAGATCTTGATGTTTTGATGCGCATGTACTACGACATCTATGATGAGAAAATGTACTGTCCACGCCCACCCAGAGTCAGCAAGAAATCTATCCATCGCCGCATCTATATTGTCACTTGGCTACTCAACTGTGGCGGTGAGCCCAAGATTTGCGAGCCTCACGACATACCTGTGCAAAGCAGTTGGAGGGAACTGCAAATCACCTTGAAGGAGCGCACCACCAACGCACAAGTCAGACTACTCAAGGATTCCTACGAGAACGGGCTAGAGCTCGGCCATGGAAAATGGTTATATCAGGTCGTGAACATCAATGATGGTACTGTTGTGGATTATGACCTGATGTCTGAGGAGGACTTCGAGGGAATGATGACGCTAGCCGGAGAGCTGGATGAGTATCAGCAAATCCGTGTTATTCACGTAAGTCTTCTTCCATTACTAAACTCCCTCGATTTTGCTTCCTTGCACCTGCTGACGGTACAACACACTTTGTTGCCCTTCCAGCCCGAGACACCACCATGTCGAGCAGATACTGACAAGTCCAACGATAGGAGGTCATGCGAAAGGTTCCAGCCAAAATTATCAGGTGCCACAGAATTGAAGCAGGGGAAGAAGCAGGAACCTTGGAAGAAGAAGATTATATCCCTTCCGGCTTCCAGGTCTCGTTGGACTACGACAAGGACTACAGCGAGGAAGACCTGCGCCTCGCTCTGGACCACGTCCAGGAACACGATATCGTCTATGTGAAGGACTGCGGTCCTCCTTCCGACATATCTGCCTCAGATGAAGAAGAGCAAGAGGAGAAGGAGGAGGACGAGGACGAGGGAGTAGATTGGGACGAAACGCAAGAGGTCCAGG
Organism: Dothideomycetes sp. NU200; assembly: GCA_027943355.1. NCBI lineage: Eukaryota > Fungi > Ascomycota > Dothideomycetes > Dothideomycetes sp. NU200. The sequence continues at coordinate 930,442 of BSCJ01000009.1, read as the reverse complement.
CAAGTAGTGCTACAGAAGTGCGAATGGAGCAGATGAGAGTGGAGAAAACAAAGGCAGGAGTGGATGATGGTGGCAGACAACGCAAGAAGAACTGCAGAAGCATAAAGGAGCAAGCTCGGCTCGTTGCAAAACACAGAGAGAAGGACACGCGAAGGAGGGCCATGAAGACGGCCAAAGCTGCAAGCGGCGCTACCATTCAGCGCGTCGTTTCTGGATTTAGAGAGAGTGGCGGTAGTGAGGAGGGACTCGTCGGAGATGGAGGAGAAGTGAGCGTAGAGCACTTGGAGGAAGAGCCATTCGTCGCGCAAGTGGAAGAAGAGACCGAGTCTTCGGAGGAGGAGTGAGTGCTAGCACAATCCTTGTACAGTCACATGCCCTTCTGTCTTAAAAACAACAACATCCTCTCTTTTGTTCACGACTGCGGTCAAACTTGCGGAGAGATATCGTCCGTAAACCCTGGTATCAGAACAGAAAGAATCAGTGGCGGCAACATACCTGCGGCATCCAAAAAATCTGGAATGCAAGCAAATAGAAGATGAGAACGTGACATACAAAAGAAAATTCAGCTGGAGATCAAGACATGGTGCTAAGATGGATTGTAAGAAGGATGTACTCAGCCATCACCGGCATCGCCTGGAATATTTGGTACGTCCAAGCCATCTTAGCAATCTTAGGTTTAGTCTTGAATCTCCGAGGTGCGTCTGGGATTCGAACACAAGTCTGAGCAGGACTAAGAATTTCACATCAAGACTTCGCGGAGAGGTGTTTTCCCACTTGACTAAGCCACCTGTTGAAGATACAGTATTCACCGTGGATTCATGTACCTTGTGTTTGACGAGGTTGGCTTGGCAAGAAAGTGAATGTGAACTATTGTCACGTATGTGATACCACATTGTGTCATACTTATGGGATTTGCAGCAACGTGCATCCCATCTGTTGATTTGTCGATCCTGATCTGCGACGCGAACCGATACGAGACGAGTAGTTGTAGCCCTAGTCGCTGCAGTCATCCGAAGCACGTCAGCTTGATGTCAGGAGTTTCAGCGTGACGAAGTCCTCGACTCAATCAAGGTTGGACAATCGGATGAGAGACGGGCACAGCGTTTGCTCGATCATCATTCAGAGTATGTGTGGTTCTTACCAAGCAGAGCAACAAATCTAATGCTCACAACCAGAAGAGTCTGGCTCTTAAAAGGAAGACCATGAGCGCACAGAAACCAAGTTGACAAATATCGAAAGCAAGCTTTGTGTCCCAGGGCGACAAAGGAGGACCTCATGAATGAGCATTATGATTCTCTATTGGTTGTTCGAATAGTAAGCACAGTCTGCGTTAGCAAGTTCATCTTCATGGTCTCCACCGCGGCCTGTGCTTGTTGTATGCTCCGAGTAACACTGAGCCCAAAGCGAAGTATCACTCACTCTCATCATTGCTGTCATTCCCATCCCCGACGTCGTCCTTATCCTCGCTGTATTCCTCGTTCATCTCGACGCGGCGCTGCGAACAGTCGTCCGCGGCGCCGTGGTTCTGTCTTGCGTCCTTCATACTACCACCATCCTCGGCATTAGCCACTTTCTCAGCGGCTTTCCTAGCCCGCTTTGTCGTTCTGTAGGCATACTTCGCCATCTTGCGCTTCTCCTTTCCCTCCACACCATAAGAGTGGTAGTTCTTCTTCTTGGGTATTGCACATTCTATCTCGTGTTCGCTGCCCTTGCTGTCCCGTTCGCTCACGACGTTCTTTCTTAGCTTGCCCTGAATGTCATCAGTAGTACGTCCTTCTCCAGGCGTCGAACCGGCGGCAATAGAGGCAACCTTTCTTGCACTAGCAGCCTGTGCCTCTTTGAGACGAGCATGCACTTCGGCGACATCGAGGCCTTCGTACTCAAAGTCCAGATGGAAGCCAATGGGGAGGCGCAAGGCTTGATCGTCCTCCTCGACTGCTTGCGATTCGTCTGAGGTATGGCGGGCCTCTATCACTCGCGGGACGCGCTGGATCTTTTCCTGTATACCTTTTAGCCTCACTCTCGAAAATAAGACAATCTACACTCAAGGCAAGGTGCTTCGTGTTGTTATATGCTGCCGCGCCTCGAGGTGTTTCTTCGGGATACTTACGTGAATGATGCGAATGTACTGTCTGTAGTCCTGGACCGTGGTATCCTTGATCATATTCTTGTATTGTTGTGCGTCCTTGAGTTCGTACGGCGTTGGGGTAGTACGCGTCATGACCTGATACATTCAGTCGCCATGCTCACAAGACAGTCCGTCAGGATAAACCAAAGCACTCATTTGTGCATTGCGAGTGCGCTCGGTGAGAATCTTTTGAAACTGGTCCCAGCTGGTGCTCAACGGTATGTCATGCTTTTCTTCAACTTTGGGATGGCCGCCGCAATTCTTGATCCACGTTACAATGCTGATGCGAAAGTGAGTAAAAGGATTTAGCGACTGGACCGGGGGATTATAGAGTCTCTCGGCCTCGAAATCATAGTACATGACGGTGAGACAATGGACCGAATTCTTGTCCTCGTTGGAGAGCTCTTGTCCGGAATGGGTCATGACTGTATGCTTGAGATGGTTGCGCAACTTTCTATGTGCTGGACCGTGGGAGGAGAGTACCTTGATCTGCTCCCTTAAGATGTCGACTTCCTTGATCCAGAGATTCATCTGCTCTCCAAACTTTTCCACACAGGAATCGAAGTCGACATAGCCGTCAGGAGTTTCTGTGTTGACCACCAATGCAGCCATGAGGGCGTCCAGGTTGTGATCATCGCCGACCTCAATCTGACGAGAAATCCATAGAAGTCGCAAGTACAGACGAAAAAGGTGTGCAGCTTGCTCGGGCAGTCCCACGCTTTTGTCGAAGAGGACGACCATCACAGGATCAAAACTCATTTCGAGAGGCACATGAGCAGCTGCCATGATGATTCGATGCGCTATCGAAGCTAGGCCGTCGAAGGTGCCGCAGAACCAAGTCGACTCTGTATTTTGCTCTGCGTCGAGCGACGAATGCTAAATTCTGCGCTGATGTTGTCAACTAAATCACAGCCAAAGTCATGTGTCTTCGGGACCGCTAGAGTATTCGCAACGTTTCGGTCGAGCAAAACAACAGCGCTACGCATAAGACAGTGTTGCGCGCTTGCGTATTCCTGTAGAGTCACGTTATGGTTTGGTGACCCAAAAAAAAAGGTCCGGACTATCCGTGGTGGCGTCACAGTATACAGCACGCACACCAATGTAAAGCTTCGCTAAATAGAGGCGGCCTCACTATTAACCCACAGTCTGTAGATCGGAACCACGGAGTAGCCCTAATTCGCTGTCACGCCCAAGTTGCCGCAATGTGAAGTGGGCCCAATGAGCGACCACACTGAGGGGTGAACCCATGCAAAGAGCGGGAGTAAGAAATTCGCATCAAGGCATCGCGGAAGTGGAGTTTCAACTACACCAACAGAACTGTAAGGAGCATGGAACTTTGTCCTTATGTATCTCACTTTTTGTGTTGGATACCCCTCACAAAAGACACATGTTGCGAGACAGTATTGTGTTACACTGTGCTTCATGCATGGCAGGTGTGAAATCGCCCGGGCACGCCTGGGAGTTTCTAGGATGTCCTCGTAGTGTATGTCAGGGAGGTCACCATCAACGCCGGTCATCTCTGGCGTTGTGAGTCGCGTCGACCGCAACCTCTGTCTGAGGTATACGCACACAAGTGCAGCCTTATGTTTCCAGTTGACTGGCGTTTGAGGGCTTTTGCTCTCTTTCGTGGCAGTATGAAGCGAGAAAAAAGACGGTTACATTACCTTTCGCAGGAGAGCAGTTCGAATGATCTATTGATGCTAGCAAGTAGCGGGATGAAGTTCCCATGATGTCCATCGGCCGTAATGTCCTCCGTCACACGTCTCGACGATACAAGGCACATCCGATGCCATTGTAGCTGTCAAAACGCATACCAGGATCCGGTCACAGTTTTTCGACGCGACTACCTAATGAGCCCAATCATGAGCAGCCAGAAGGGACATGCAAAATATGTGCGAGCTGAGTGACAAAGCCCATCTGATACCTCCATTTAGAAGAGTCTGTACCTCACAAGGAAGATCACACTCGCATTGAAACCAGTGTAACAAATGTGAAAACAGCCTGATTTTCAACGCAGCAGAAGTGTAATCTGGATACGAGCACTGGGCTTTTCATGTCGTGTGTTCGGATAGTATACGCAGCATAGTCTATGGTGTGTCGTCTGAACATCCAAGCCGCCGGTCTCGCGCTTTCATAAATCTTGGCACTGATCGATCCGCGGAAGAGATTCCACCATCCTCTCGCTTTGATAGTACCTATGTTGATTATGCCCAGTTTCATACACAGCTATCTCAGAGAGAATTCATCAACCACATAGGGTTGGCAAAGCAACTGACTGTCACATTGACTGCGATCTACTCAATGCTACAACACATGATATGCCTGCAAAATAACGCATGTCACAAGCTGCCCCAATTGCTGCGATCAGCAGTGCGTCACGAATGACAATGTTCATTGATGTGCTGTAGATGATTCAGTAGTAGCATGAGATACTCAAAATGTAAAAGTTAGAGCATCGCTGTTTTGATGGAGCACAACGCAGCTAGATGGAAAAAAGGTCTGAATTTTTTGATATCATGAAAACAGGTGCACAATACCCTATGCTTCCCACCTCTCCCAACGCCATATTCCAACCACAACTACTAATCCTACACCTGTCAAACACAAGTCTCTCTATGCATCGGTGATGCAGCCCTTGCTTGCGTTCTGGACAATCTTGGCGTACTTGTATAGCGTACCCTTCTGGTACTTGAGAGGAGGAGCCTTCCACTCCAGCTTTCTCCTTTGCATTTCCTCGTCGCTGACATCGGCATCGATGACTCTCTTCTCTGCGTCAATGGTAATGATGTCGCCGTCTCTGACGAGAGCAATGGGACCACCCTCTTGGGCTTCAGGAACGATGTGGCCAATGAGGAAACCGTGGGAACCACCGGAGAAGCGACCGTCAGTAAGCATGGCAACGTCGTTTCCAAGGCCTGCACCCATAATAGCGGAAGAAGGCTTGAGCATCTCCACCATGCCGGGACCGCCCTTAGGTCCTTCGTAGCGGATGACACAGACAGTCTTCTCGCCCTTCTTGATCTCGCCTCTCTCGACGGCAGCAATGAGGCCATCCTCACCGTCGAAGACTCTTGCCTTGCCGGTGAACTTAGTGCCCTCCTTTCCGGTGATCTTGCCAACGGAGCCACCGGGAGCCAAGCTTCCGTAAAGGATTTGGATGTGGCCAGTCTTCTTGATTGGGTTGGACATGGGGCGGATGATCTGCTGGTCCTCGGGGAAGCCTGGGGCGTGCTCAACGTTTTCCTTGAGGGTCTTTCCGGTGACAGTAATACCACTTCCGTCAATCACGCCCTCCTTGAGAAGGAACTTGATGAGAGCGGGGGTACCACCAATGCCGAATAAGTCACCCATGACGTATTTGCCGGAGGGCTTGAGGTCGGCGAGGAAGGGAGTCTTGTCGGAAGCCTTCTGCATGTCCTCGGGGGTGAGATCGATGCCAACGGAGTGGGCCATTGCGATGAGATGAAGGACAGCGTTGGTGGAGCCACCAGTGATGTTGACAAGAACCATGGCGTTCTCGAAAGCCTTCTTGGTCATAATGTCGGAGGGACGGATGTCCTCCTTCAGGAGGTTCCTGATGGCGCCACCAGCAGCCATACATTCAAGGACCTTGGCCTGAGACACTGCAGGGTTGGAAGAAGAGCCAGGAAGGGACATACCCATGACTTCAATAACGGAAGCCATGGTGTTTGCAGTGTACATGCCACCACAAGCACCACCACCAGGGCAAGCGTGCTTGATGACGTCCATGCGCTCCTCCTCGGTGATCTCGCCACTGATGAATTGACCGTAGGCCTGGAAGGCAGAGATGATGTCGAGCTTGCTGTTCTTGGGCATTGCACCGCAACCGGCAGCAATGGATCCTCCGTACACCATCAGGGAAGGACGGTTCACTCTGCCCATGGCCATAATGACACCAGGCATGTTCTTGTCGCAACCAGGAATAGAAATGTTTCCATCGTAGAATTGGCCACCCATGACGGACTCAATAGAGTCTGCAATGAGATCGCGAGACTGGAGAGAGTATCGCATACCGGTAGTACCGTTTGAGATACCATCACTGACACCAATGGTGTTGAATTGCATACCCTTGAGACCGGCTCTTTTCACACCCTCGGTGACCTTGTTGTTGAGTTCTAGGAGATGCATGTTGCAAGGGTTACCAGTGTACCACACAGAGGCAACACCGACCTGTGCCTTGTGCATGTCCTCGTCGGAGAAGCCAGTGGCGTACAACATGGCCTGCGAGGCACCATGGGCCTTTGGTTGGGTAATGGCACGAGAAACCTTGTTCAAGCCCTGGGCATCATCGCTGTATTGACGAAGGGCTGGCGATACAGCGCGGCTAGCAATCACATATTAGAATAGCGAGCTCTACTTGGCGAATCATCAGTGGTATAGAAGTCTCACGCTGTTTGCCATTGTGCCCTCGAAGTCCATGCAGACCGTACGGCTCTGCCTCCAATTCTAGATGACAACATCTTGACTCCAGCTGCCACTACAAGACAAGTGTGCTTAAGGAGATGTTGTTGGAGGTGCTATCGAGATATTTCACACGTCTGACTGTTTCTCCAAACTTTCTGCGCGAGTCAGTCTACACAGTCCGCAAATCTATTTGGACTGCCTGTCATTGGCCAATTTTATGTCCGACATCGCCGCTCGAACATCGTCGGTGATATCGGCGTGCCAAGCCTTTGACGCTAGCTTGATCAGAAAATAATGCCTGCCTACATCTGAAAATAGATAATGTAGGAGGCAGAGTTGATTTGCAATTGTAGATCTTTTTGGAAGTAAACTCGTGTGTCTCTTGCAAGTCGGTGTCAAAGAGATCCTGGACTATGCCTTCCTCATACTGAACACTTCGTAATTCGATTGGACTTGTACGTTATAAAGAGGAAAAAAAAGTCATCTCAATATGGAGTCCAGTGACAGGATCGAGGGGAACATTCTCCCCGAGACGGCTATCAGAGCAACTGCTCTTAATGGTGCAAATCTCGTTCCGAAGAGTGGTTCTGATGCCGAGAATATCCAAGCTGGATTCAGGTAAGCTCCATCTTTTGCTCCACATTCCAGCAAGCATATTGAGGAAATACAACTATTCGCGACCAATGAATCGCGCGTAGCTAGCTAACAGTAATTCGTAGACTTCGAAAACTCGCCGCAGATCTCCTTCTGACTATTAGCCTCGCTGATGTCAGTGGCGGACACAAGACTGCTGCCTGCAATCTACTGTGTACAGTCATATCACAATGCTCGCAATCACACATTGGAAGGTTCCACAATCTTATTTGGGACGAAAAGATATGGGTCAACGGCTTTGAAGTTTTCCTGACACAAAATCATGCTTTGAGTGTCAAGCCTCTTCGCCAACTTCTGACCACTTTGACGGCAGCACTTGACAAATGCCAGGACCAGAGCACCTCGAAGACGGTAAAGACCGCGACTGTGGAAAGGCTGGCGGGGATACTATGTAGTACCGCTGAACACGTACCAATCAGGCCGGCCATGCAAGCCTTGGGGCACTTCTTGCTAAAGCAACTGATCTACGCGAGCAATGTTTACGAGGCGATCTGCAGCGTTCGTGGATCACGTCCAGTGGCTGATAACATGGAGTCCCAGCACGCGCTTCTCATGGATGTAGCACTAAAATGGGCCCCGTACGATGACTATAGCTCGTCATCAGGCTTACTAGCTTCAGCAATCCTCGAGAGCATCAAGAAGCAGACTCTCCCGAAGGAAGACTCGACAAGCGCACCACTAGTATTTCATTCTAGTCACCAAGTTTCATGGGCAGAGCCCATCTTGAAAGTTCTTTACAAGCAACCGACTCTGGTGGAGACATACCGCCACTACGTTCTACCCGAGCTGTTCAAACACGACTTGCAGGACTTCATCAGCTTTTGCGAACGGCTCGGCCTGCATCAGGTCTTTGGCGGCTCAACCACTGAAACCGTTCCAGCCAATCTTACACAAGATCATCGCGAGAACTTGTTATTCTGTGCACTTTCAGTTGGGAACAAGATGGGTCTCGTGCAAGTTGGCGAGTTCAACCACAAGCTGAAGACAACCGGTCTATACCTCGAGAAGAATGCACTCTGTATACCCGACACACTGCTTGGTAACTTGATCCTCCGTTCTTCAGCAACAGTCCGTATTGCTGGCCTTTCCATGTTGGTGGCATCAAACTCCACAACCAAACCTTTGTCGCTTGGCTCCATCAAGGCATTGAAGAACGGTCTTCCTTGTCTGCATGCCGATGCTGATGCTGGCTTTCGAAGTGAAATGTTCAGCTTGGTCCGTAATCTTACAGACCGCTTGAGAGGAGCAACCTCGAATCTGTATAAACTATCAACGGGTCATGGGACAGTACGAGGCAAGGGACCGACGACCACAGACGCTCGTTTCAAGCCCGAGGATGCTGCAAGATTGTTACAAGCACATCGACACTTTCTGGAGTGGTATGTCTCCTTCATCAGAATGGAGCTCCGCCCAAGCGCTAGCTATCAGCGACACATCTCTGCCATCAAGTGTATCTTGCTCGTCTACAAGTCTGGAGTTGATTCACGGATCCCGCTGCAAATGCGTGCGAAGACTGCATCGCCTACAGCTAATTGGCCATTCCATCTAGACGTCATTACTCCCAGCATGACTGATTTGCTACTGGATCTTCTCCTCGATCCTTTCGACGATGTTCGGCAAGGTGCAGCAGAGATACTTAGCATTGCACCAAATGATACACCGGATCATGATGATGCTAACCGGCTTGTCACCATTCTTCGCAAGGCAGAAGCCATGATGATGTCTTCCGGAAGGGCAGATCAAGCCGATGGCGTGGCCCATCTTTACAACACGATATTCTCACGTTCCTCGGAAAGTGCCCAAAAGGGCGACAACTGGTGGTTGTCGAAGTTTGGAGTAGTTGAGCATCTCCTGAAAGTGCTGGAAACAACCTTAGAAATTGCCGCAAAAGATATGAGCAAGGCTGTCAGCAAGCATCCGTTGCACGGACTTTTCATTAGCTTGAGGTATATATGACCCCGTGCTAGACTGTGGTGCATCACTGACACACACAGGTACATCATGGAGAACGCTGGTTTCTACAAGTCTATGGCGCTTGCAGACTCTCGCACACTGCAGTCAATACACCTCCGCTTATACGCTTGCTTCCATTCGGTATGGTCCTCAGTAAAGGCTACTCTCTGCAACGACGCTCCAGAGGGATATGTGCCAGATGATATGGACGAGGATGATGATATTGGTACCAAAGATGTTCTCAGTTACTCTTGGCGGGCACTGAAAGAAGCAAGGTTTGTTCTCCACTTCAAAGTTGGATTTGCAGAACTGACAGACGAATCAGTCTCTTAATGCGTACCATCGTCAAGAGCTGTCCTCTCAGTAGTTCTTCTGACTCCTTTATGACCAGTCACCAGCTGAGAGATCTCGGAGAGCTTTCTTTCACACAACTTGCAGAGCTTAGACATCGTGGCGCCTTCTCCACTGTCTCTCAGACTTTTGCTACATGCTGTGTGAGATGTAATAGCGGCTCCGAGTCTACCAGTGGCACTTTACAGAACTGGTACAAGGTCGGTACTCTCTGTGACTTGTATGATATATTTACTCTGACATCATGACCAGCAAGCAATGCTATGCATTCAGAACCAAACAACAATTAACACGCGACGCTCGGCAGGTCTGCCATCGCTAATGGTGGGCAATATTATCGCAGATGATAGCAAGGGTGAGCTCTACCACAGGGCCGTACGCGATCTTACAGTTGAAGCAATCAAGCCAGTGGATGCAACTGCAAATCAAGATGGCGGACTTTCGCAAGTGCATGCAATGAACTGCCTCAAGGACATGTTCAAGAACTCTAGACTAGGCGAGAAATCAGAACCACATGTTCCTGAAGCCCTTAGTCTCGCCGCGAGCTGCTTGTCATCTGAAACGTAAGTATACTGACTGACAATGCCGAGAAGTGCTTCAATTGACAGAACCTCCAGGTGGGCAATACGTAACAGTGGTCTTATGCTCTTTCGCGCTCTCCTGGATCGTCTGCTTGGTACCAATGAGGCATACGCAAACATCGACTCAGCACCACAGAGCCGTCTATCTTTTGCCGCCGTGCCCAACCTCATGGGTGTTATACTCAATCTCATTTCACCACCATTAGATACAACAGAAGACATGTTGACAGAAGGTGTTTTCCCGGCTTTGCAACTACTTCAACGTACCCCTCCCCCTGCAGACCATCTCCCAGCAATTCAAAATGCTGTTCGCCGGCTTACAGAGAGCTCTCAATGGCACATCCGCGATAAGGCGGCACAGACTTACGCTATCATGACTTCGGCTTCCAACAGAACGAAGGAAGCTTGCAGATTCATTGAAGCAACATCTGACCATAGCAACGCCGTGCATGGAGCTTTACTCTCTGCTCGCTACATACTACAAAACGTGTGGGAAGCGATGACTTATGATGGTATGTTATAGGTTGCTGGAAAGCTTGTTACTTTCTGCTGACACCCTTCAGACCTAAGCGCGGTGTTTTCCGCCTTGACCCGCACAAGCGATACTTTGTTCCGTGAGAGCAATTGTCCATACACCAAAGCGGCCTATGTGGACATCTACAACGATTGGTGTAGCGCAGCTTACAAGCGAGACTTCGATTATGGTGGTATGACCATCCTTCCATGAATGACTTGTACTATGTCTGACATTAGATTACACAGGTCGGGATCTTCCCATCTCTGCATCCAAGGAGGTGAACGCGCTCCTGGTCTTAGACCGCGATACCTTCGCAGCCTGCTCCGCGCTCAGGCAATCTCTTTCACACGCTGCCCTGCAAGAGAATGCATACCTCCAGAGCACTGGCAACACTGATACTGCATATTTGCCATCACTGCTACAGCTCTCAACCTCGGATGGTGACGCTTGCACAACAACGCTGATAAAGGCTGCTAAGCTCTGTAATACTAGCGATAAGTTCCGCTCTCTATCTGCTGAACTTTTGTCTACATTGTGCACAAGGCTCTTGTTCGGACAGGACGCGTCCAGGGATGTCGAGGTTCAGGCATCAGCGCAAGACGTCCTTCTCGCATTGCTTGACTCAGAGCAATCTGCAACCGCCCAAGAAGTACTTCGAAGGGACACCGATGTTCTCCATCTGCCAAACAACGCGGCGACTCCCCTTTTCCACGATAAGAGGCTGGTCTTGCAAGGTGCCCTGCTTGAAATCCGATTGGGTGGTGCTGAAGCGTCAGGTCGGTCGCTTCCAGACGACTTCAAGGACTGGACCGTGTCTATTGGAGAGGCGCTGCACGAAGACAACGTAAGTGTAGAACCAGGCTTGAACTTAACAATCCAGCTAACATGACTCCAGCCATTCGACACCCGTCTTGCTGCTGCATATGCAAGCGCCCGAATAAGACATGGCCTTGTCGTCGCAATCTCCTCCTCTAAATACTCTTCAGGCTTCCTCGCCTACTGCCATGCCGTGTATCGCCTCACGAATGATGACGACGAGGATGTCCGCAATATCGCTGCTGAAACCGCATGCAATATTATTCAGGCTGCCAGTCAGGACAACGCTGCTCTTGATCTTCTACCGATCCCAGCAGGAGCAAAGCTTGTAGAGATCATGACTCAGCGCTTCAATACCAGCACAGACCTCGCGATGGTAGCGATGAGTGCTCTGTTTTCTCGCGGGATGAGCGCTACTACCATTCTCGCCGATGCCAACAGGCAAGATACGGCACTCTTCATCCAGGAGAAACAGAATTTATTCATCGATGAGGCAAGAGAGGCGCGTCTGTGGTCACACGTACTGGTGAATATGTCTTCCAAGGCAGTGACACAGGAAGCTGCTCAAGAGATGGCTCGCTGGACGATGGAAGGCCTTGATACGCTGCTTACAACCCTGGAAGCCAATGCGGACGGGCCTCTTGGATGGAAGCGCAGACCAGAAATTTTCGTGCTTGGGTTGAAGATCATATATGCCGCGGAGGTTCTGCTGGTACTGCGTGGGAGATTGAGGAAGCTCAAGGGCGTCAATGGCAGCGAGATCAGGAAGAAGCTTATGGCGCTTTTAAAACAAGGACAAGAGAAGGAAATGCATCCGCTCTGGTTGGAGCAGTTGCAGAGAGTTTTGGAACGAGCAATTGTCAGAGGTGCGGGAAGTGTCGCAAGAAATCTCTCTGCTGTCCCGTCACGATTGGCTGTCGAGGGTTTGTGAGATCTCGCAATGTGAGCGTTTTTCGATAGAACTCTATACAAAGTCTGAAACTATTCAAAACGTTCCGAGATCATCATCTGCATCCTGAACTCCACATCAAAAGGCGGGCCCGAAGAAAGGTTTGCCCTACCCACCGCTGGTCGAACACGTCACTGCTCATTGCCAATCGCACTTGTTCCCTCACACGAGTAGCTGCTGTGACATCAGGTATTATCAGATACACCGTGTGGTCCTACAAAAGCTAGCCATCGCACGCACAACTTGCTTCTGCATCTCTCACACTAGTAACCTCAATATCACCATTCAGGATCGTCGCTGCGCCACGCAAGAAAGCGCATCTTCATAGCGTGGCCAGATCCCGCGGTCCATCCTGTCCTCTCGCTCTGCAGGTTGAATATAGTGGGAAGGAGCGCCTTCACCAGTCAAGCATCGGCTGATTACATCTCCCCATCTCACCACAACCCCATTTTCAAGCCCGCGTTTACACCTTCCAATCTTCTAGTGGCCAACACGCAGAACATCGACCAACACGCAGAACATCGACGGCGGCCTAGAGTTTCTTTCATTCAGTAGATATCAGTATCGACCTCTCCCAGAGTTGATCTATCACGCGCGCGCAATAACTTGGCAACACCACGTCCGCCTGCAAGCCACGTCACTTCCAGGCACCGAATCTGATATCTACCAGACACAATCTCACCGACCAAGAGATCAATCAAGAGCCAAATTACCACCTACAAAACAAGATCCAAGATCGAACACAAAGCCCCTCCACACCAAGAGCAACAAGAGAGGTCAAGAACACAGGATGTCGCAAGTCACAACCATCGTCCTCATTCTTGTCTTCATACTGGCTGCGGTGCTACTATTTGCATGGTATTGGACTCATCGCGTTAACGAGGTTCTCAAAGACGAGGCGGTAGCTCAGGGGGAACTTCAGGGGCGGCGTGTTGTTGAGGCTTGAACCGCCTCTTTGGCACCAGCATGAGGAGAGGCATGACGGATCCGGCCTTGCGTACGAGGAGTTTGGGAGGCGAGTGCTAGCCTATACTACGGAGACAGGATGCTACCGGAGAGTGGATCCACGCGGGTAGCAAGGAAGACTAAATGTGTCAAGGCCGGGGACATGACGAGCTGTGGGACTCATCGCTCATGCCGGGGGATAATATGGGTTGGTTGACGGAGCCTGGCCCACGGTGTGGAATGCAATTTCGTGATGCAAGGCTATGGGTAGATAATACGAGACTCAGAGACTGCTCGGGAAGTTCGTTTCGCCACGAAGCATGGTTATCATGGTGGGAAGTGAGGGTACACCCCATATTACCCTCCGCTCCTCTATCCTTCTTCTTCCTTTTTTCCCATGGTAGCACATGTCACGTGGTGTGACTGTTGTCGATGGCACATATAGATCGCGTATGGAGAGTTCGTGTGTCGATAATCAGCCAGGTCATTACAATCATGATTCTATAAAAGCGAGAGTTTCAATCGAACCAAATCAAGTGGACTTTTGCATTTCGTGAGGAAAATAATCTATGCAGTAATATGAAAAACAAAACGCCTCCAATTCGTTTGAATAGTCTGTGCCTTTCTTGCAAGCTTTGTGCCAGATACACTGCCCAAGCAGCCGTGCTGGACTTCTGTCGTAAAGAGTGTATGATTGGAAAGTTGAATAGATGCTAGTGCCGGCCAGGGGCTTTCGATGCGTGTCCACGGAGAGGTCGGTCGAAAATGTCAACCCATGATAACTGGCGTCGAGTTTGCGTCGCAGGTATTGTTGCTTCAACCGCGCACGTTGCAGAGTCGATGGATAGAGGTGAGTCTGATTTGACGCTTAATGGATAGCTCCCCTCCACTCATATCCCCCCCAGGGAATATTCTGTATAGTCTCATGAAGCCCTATCTGAGAATCCTGCATTGGATGGAGGATTGTCACAATATCTTCTTGCTCAGTGGTTGGTCTCCTTCCTGATGGCAACCTCTTCTCCGTTCGTCATAACCAATCTAACCTTGGCTTTGATTATGAAGAAGAATTTCGAGCCATCAGAATCCCAGTCAATCAACCCAGGCATCATAGTGGTCAGAACGTCGTATTCTTCTCCGTCTGCCAGATCGGGGTAGTGGCCGTTTTCGTACAACTCCATTGAATCGCGGTCGTACTTCTCGCCTCGGTGGAACCATCTGAGCATATATCTGCGAGGAGATCGGTACAGAGCATTGGAAAAGTCCAACGCCTCTTCGATGAGCTCTTCCAGCTTGGTCCTGAACTGGAAGTATGGTCTGCTTGTGAAACGCGAACGGATATATCCCCACTTCCTTCTGGTATCAACGTAGAGAAGCGGAGTAAAAGGCTCGAGCAACTCCATGACCTGATTCGTGACGTCCCTCACTATAGCTGCTTGGCTCTTTCCGGGATATCTCCCCTGCAAACTTGAAAGCGTAGACGCTCCACCAAATGCAGTGAGATCATCGATAAGTCCTGTGAGTATTAGCAAGATTGTAGAAACAGATCAAGGCGAAACAAACCTCCCCACTTTATGGCCATCCGATTATGAAGTTGGTCATGGCCCGGCATTGCATTGCTGATGCCGTCAAGTATTTTCTGCTTGATGTCTGCCTTGTGCTCAGGAACGCTCTTAGAGCACACGCCCCATTTTCTGACATCGTCAACGCCTTGGAATATGATGTAGTTGATTATCATGCCAAGAACCGATATCATGACTTCGAATGATGCAAGTTCGCCGTTCTCCAATTTGGAGTAGTCTCGGGGATATGATGCTTCCTCGGCGAGCTGTTGACGATTGTCCTGGCGATCCGATTTCAAGCCTTGGACAGCGTTGAACATCATCATTGCCTCAGGAGTAGGATCCTGAAGGTCGCTGGCATGCATAGGTATGATCGTGTTTGGAGATTTTGTGAAGTCAAAGTACGATATAGCAGTATTGAGGACGGAGGTGGCAATGTTTCCCATATACTCTCTGATAATCTCACCTGTGAGGTCGTCCCAAACAGAGGGGTCGTATGCGCTCTGCGCGTCGAACACCCGGAAATCTAAGCTGGTCCTCGGAATCTTACGAGCTCTTCCACCTTCTACTTCCTGTGGCGTTCTCGAGGTACGTCGCTCGATCGTCCTATTGGGGTATTAGTCATGATACATCCAAAGAGAGAAAAACGACACACTCTTGATCTACATCGTCCCTCTTCCGTTTGCGACTCGGGTCAGATAAATTTGCTTCAAAGTCCTCAGGCTGATGAGTGCCGTGGGCATCACCTGAAGTCGATTGTGCCGGAGTTTGGGCAACAACCCCTGCTGTAGTGAGACCAGGGGCGGAAAGAGTGGGGGTCTGGTTTGTGACACGAGCCGCAGGTTCTGGTTGTTCATCAGGTTTCGATAATGCGAGTGTGGGATGAGCAGTAGACGAGGCAAGCCCTGCTGGTGTGGTGGACCTGTTTGGATGAGCTGCAAGCTCAGAAGCTGCTGCTGTTTCCTGTGCTGTGGAGTATTGATGGGCTACATGGGCTGCAGACTCTGGCATTGGAGTAGGTGAGGAGCTTCCGCTCTCAGACTGGTCAGACTGGTCATCTGAGCCGTTGGCATCCCAGGATGCCCAATCAATTTTGCGGCGAGGAGGCAAGTTCGCTTTAAGCAAACTGTTGAATGCCGATTTCTGTACACCCTTGCTACCGTCATATAGTACTCTACCGAATCCTTTGAAAGTCTTGGCATAAGGAGCTCTGCTTTGAGGAGGCTGGGCAGAATTGGTGCCTACCCATCCTTTGACATCGGTGAGGTACTCAGTCATCGTGTAGATGCCAACACCGCCGTCTTTCTTTTCGTACTGTGGTCTGTACTCGGAGCAGAGCGTTTCGAAGAATGCTTCGGGATTGGTGAAGACCTGCCATCTCTGAGCATCACTGGCAATCTCTAGGAGGGTGTCCAGCTCTGCAAAGAATAGTCTGTAGCTCTGTTGGCGTAATGGACCGTCCTTGGAAGCAGACATGGTTGCGCTCTCGAGGAAAGCAGTCCTCTCGTTAGAAAGATTAGATTGGTCGAGGATGAATGGAGTTTAGAGAAATGTAATTCTCCGTAATCGTTGAAGGTAGATCGAAAGAATTCGACTTCGGAAGAGAGGTTGCGCGTGAATTATAGTTCCGAATTAGAGGCGCAGACACGGTGAATCACAGCCTGTTAGTTTTCTATTGTCTTCCCATTCATGGAATTCACAATAGCAAAGATGCAGCCCACGGGCGAACTCACGTAATTGGTTGAAGGTCTTACCACAATGAGCTTAGCTATTGCCAAATCGATGATGTAGAGGTGAATATGGACCATCATGTCGAGCACAACCCCCGCACGGCCCGCAATGGAGCTCCTCCTTATGTTGTTTGCACTTGATATCACTACGTCGCCAGTACCAACAGCCAGGCGCTTCTTGGTTTGGTCCTCTTGATAATCTGTTGCCTCTTGAGCCCACTCGCCTTGCATCCTAACTCAGCACTATCGCTTATCTACAGTAATCCTGCATAAGTATTGCTGTTGAGTACCAGGCAACTGTTCTATTCGAACACTTCATTCCCTCGCACTTGTTCTCCCTCACCGTCAGTCACTGGTATGATGTTCCAGACACGTTTCTTCATTGCGCTACACTAACTTAATATCTAGAGATTCGCGCAAGATGGCCCAAGACGGAGAGGAGCACATCAATCTCGTGATTGACTATGGCACATCAGCATTCGCTGCCAGTGTCTGCCTCGCTAGGGGCTCAAACCGCACAAGCAGAGTCTTCGAGTTGCCTTTCAGCACGGCTCGGGATTATACGTCGCCTCAAGGAATCACATACTATGAGGGGCGGGTAGTTTGGGGCCGCGAAGTAGAGAAGCTGACCTTCGAAGAGAAAGTGTCACATTCAAAAGTCCTCTACGGTCTAAAGCTCAGCCTTTACGAGGAATATTCAAGGTCTGTCGAAGGCAAACGACTGCATCAACAGCTGGATGATCTGGGAAAGAAAGACTACGAAGTCCTGGCAGATGTTTTCCAGGAGGTCATCAAAACGGTCAAGCCATTTCTTCAGAAGTCTGCCGTGAACATTACCCGCAGCGACGATTTGATACAGAATCTCAAGATCGAGGTGTTAATCCTCGTCCCTGAATGTTTCTCAGCATCAGGTCGATCAACACTTGCTGCAGGATTAGAGTTGGCTGGAATTGAACGTTTTCAGTTTGTCACGGAGTCCGACGCCGCAATGTGTGCGCTCGAGCCGTACATCAAGGAACAACTCTATCACAGCGATGTACGCCCCCCAATTTCCACGATGCTTCGGCAATTGACATGCTAATGTTGGTTTAGAACACCATGAATATCATAGTCGCCGATGGTGGCGGTGGCACACTTGTTAGTACCTTTGCCCTCGATCTGCGTAATAGATAGCTCACACACTTTCAGGACTGCGTCTCTGTCAACGTGCACCCAGTGGACGCTGGATGCAATGAAGACCCCTTCACCGTTTCTGATACAGTCAAGTCGCAAGGTTAGTGGGCAGTGGCTTCTCCAGCCTTGCATTCTCGCATTCAATATTAACTGTTCTTAGCTGTTCCCGCTGGCTCTCAATTGGTTGACCAGAAGTTTCTTGATTTCATCTTCAACACAAGAGGAGAACATCCCTGTCCGGCCATTAGAGCTGAAGGCGGGATCAAGAAGTTCATGGAAGCATACCAGATAGACGAGCCGACGCTTCGCGCGCACCTCGTGGCCAGTTTTCAACCAGTCAAGCACGGTTTTGAGGACAACCCTGAACGCCTCAACAGAGTTATGCTCGTTCTCCCTAAGTCGCAAAAGAAGTTGGCAATGATTAACCTCACCCGGTACTTTGTTTCTCCAGAATGACCGAGAGTGTTGTGCTAACGAGGGTCCACGCGTAGTGAAGAGATGCGTGGATTTCACGATTCCGTCGTTCAAATTTGGGTTCGAACCATACTTTCCATGGTGGGTCCAAACACTAAGGTACGCATACTGCCATCTTACCATTCCACTACTAATAATATGCAGGCTCTGGTTTTCGCTGGTGGCTTCGCCCAGAGCCAGTACTTGGAGACCTGCTTGACGAAGATATTTTCACCACAATACAAGCTGGTCTGGCCTACTCAGATCTACCATGTTGCGTACGTAACATTGCTCCTCTTTTTCTTATACGTTCTAACAATTGAGTAGAAAGACTAAGGCCACGAGTTCTATACCGGACGTTTTCCAGCGTGTCGCTGCTATGCCTCTGCCCTCCAATCTTTCCGTGGGCGTCAAGGGAAATGAATCATTCGATGAAGTGGAGCATCCATACTGCCTTACAGTCATGAGAAAGAATAACAAAGAAAAGCGCGTTTTCAAGGATGGGAGAGTTTTCGTCAAAGACACATATGCAATCAAGAAAGAATACGTTGCGTACGACATCATCGATTGGATTATCGACCCTGTAAGACTGAGTATATATCATGGCTGAGCATGAAAGCTGACTGGATGGAAAGGACACTCCCACCACAGCCGACGGAACCCGTGTAGCCACCAAGGAGCTTTTCTATCCTGTCGAGTACACTGAGATGAACATCGAAGTCGACGTGGTCACCACGGAGAGAGTCAAGGCTAAGGACGATTTGACCCACGACCCTCTGTGGACGGACGATGGTTTTCTCCAGGAAGGTTTGGCCTTGATCGACCCCATCCAGAGATTCGATCTGCCAGATCTGAATCGCTATGGTTACACTTTGGGCCGTCAAGACGACGATGGTCGTCGCTTCTATGACGATGTCAAGGTCCTCCTTACCCTTCAAGTGTCCAAGGAGAAGGTCCACTTGATGTTCACGCTGGTCTCGCGCAATCCCAACATGCTCGATTGGACTCAGAAGCGTGAGATATGGAATCACTGGCGCGCCAACGTTGTCCGAGAGCGTGGTTATGTGTTGATATCGAAAAAGAGCCGGGAGCATTCGAACAACACCAACAATGCAGCACTGGGCAGCTTGACTACAGCTCTCGCCGGCTTGTCGCCCTTACGCGAAGCCGGTGGTCATCCTGAGTCATGTGCACAGGCTGCAGCTGGTACTTTCAGGGCTCCTGAAGTCGTCATGGTCGCTCCCGCTCCTACCGCCCAGCCTGCGGAACACGGTTTGGGTGCAAGCTCAACCATTGACACCGAAAACCACGGCTCTCGGTCAATTCCCACCGAGCCTCGCATGAGCGCTATTGCCGCTGGCAAGCGGTCTGCAACTCAGGCGGCGCTTGATGATGACGACTTCGACGCACAGGTACAGCGCCCACAACAGAAGCGCCCATCGGTGAAGAACACAAGAGGAGTCGCACACCATGTCAAGAAGAATCCAAAGCGGCCTCAGTACTAGAATTGAGGGTCAGACTAACCATCGTGGTATGTGAGAAGGATCACGTGTGCCAGCGACTTGTGAGATATGATCAAAGGACAGACATTGGAATGGCATGGAAGAGCAAGAGACGATGGTCGGCTCTTATTGGTTCATTGAAACTTGAATTAACAGATGCAGTTTAGGTCCAATGGGGTCATGTTAGGGGATCGGGCTGGAAGGAGTCAACATTCGCATGCAAAGATACCCAGGGCGTACGGTCGGTCGGTCGTGTGCTTTCCATAGCTTCCAGGAACAACACGACTTGCGAAAGAGACCGCAAGCATCAGAGAGATAATAAATGAGAGATACTTGAAAACCCCATATGTCCCTTACTTGCGCCTTCAAATTTCTAAAGTCTGTTGTACAATAAGTAGGGCACGAGAGATTCGTTCGGAGGTGGAAGATGTTACAGCAATAGCTTACTACGGTTTGCTTCCACGGTGTCAACCTGCCTCTTGGATTCCATACATGAATAGCATCACAAGCATGCTTGATCAAGCCCTCCACGTCTTCAGCTGTCAAAGTAGAGCTCACACGTACTTTTCAGAAATAGTGCCAATCAGCCGGCCTTATTATCCTGCGATCTAAGGGCTGACGTGGACACGCATCTCGCAGTCAACGCGTGTATACCTTCATGTCCAGACAGTCCAGGCATGTTCATTGACCACCTTGAATCAATCAGCTTCACAATACCGCGTAGAAAACGGTTTGAAGAGTGTGCAAGCTAGGAAAGCTGCACGCCGGAGGAAGTTAGTCATCACTGGACTCCCATTTTCGACCGGCTGGTCCAGATTGGGCTTGACGGATGTTGTTCGAGACACCAGTACTTCGTCGAGTAAACACTCTGATCAAGTGCATGTTGAGCATGTCGCGAGCCTACTTGAGACGCTTTGTCTTTTGGAGAGATTGACCATTTCAGCGCTGTGGACGACTCTTTCAAGGCTTTTGGGTCGGAACAGCGCCGCGACCAGGACTTGTAGAGACTGTCAATTGCTCTGAAACTTCATCCTCGGATTGCGAACTCAAAACTTTATGTCTATACGAAGTTATGCGAGACGAATCGGAGATCTAGAAGCAGCTGAAATTCATGGTCCGACGTCGACGAGTTGACGTTGACAGGTCTTGGCAACGCTTTCTTTGTTTTCCACGTGGTGATCGGGATCGCATAACCACCATCGCTGCCTTCAGGCATCATTTATGCATATCATTGCTGTACGACTCGTGTTTGACCTTCGTCCACCGTACAGTCAAGCACGAGAGTTGATCCGCCATCATCCATTCCTACTGGTTCGATGCTATTGTAGATCACATATACTAAGACAAATATGAACATTCGCATCAGCTATTTCGGGGCTCAATTTGAGTTTGGTGGCGTCGAAAAACAGCGCGGTCGCGCGCGACCCCATGGGATGGGCCTGCAGATCGACGACCCCCTTCATCATCTCCTTCCCAATATGCAGCGCAATAGCTGACATTGTCGACTTCCACCTCATGAGCCGTGTCTCAAGGACAATGACGTGAATCTGCTGGATCAGATCATCACATCCTTTTCACGCGACAGCCAGGTCCCCTACCGGTACAATGTCGGCACCTCAGGACATCGACGGGGTGTTTGTCCGTCGCCTTGAGCCAAGCTGGGATGCCGCACTGATTGCAGCCTCTATCGGCATCTCATTCCTTGGATCTTTTACCAGCTGTGCGCTCATGTGCCAAGCCCGGATATCAGTTCATTTCTTATCAGTCTTGCTGTGGACAGCAGCAGCATCATTCATTTTCGGCTTTTGCTCAATATGGGCGCTTCACGAGGTGGCCATGTTGGCTTGTAAACTGGATGTACCAATCGGTGTCAACGCTCCTCTTACCATTGTCAGTGCGGTTCTGGCCGTGGTGTTTACATGGACTGCATTGGGCACTGATATACTATGGGACCGATACAAAAAGTATCAAAAAAAGCGACGACGACAGGCAAGGAAGGCAAAGAGAGATGAAGGTCGCTACCGGGATGTGAATGATGCACCAGGATCGACTCCACTTTTAAGGGGAGAGAGCGAAGACGTTGAAGATGCAGAGGACGACGAAGAAGACGAGGATGAAGGGTATTTTGACGGCGAAGCCTCTTCTTCTATCCAGTTCCGGACCCGCCAACCCATTCAAACTCACGACTATGAACCCACGGCGACCTCGGATCGTGCAAGTGTCGCATCTAACCCCATCAGCCCAGGCACAGTTCTGCTGAAACCTCCGAGTGGCGGCTTTCAGTATGACGCAGCGCCAGAGCAGAGCATGTTTTCGAATGGAATGTCTTCTGCCAGTAAAGCTTGGCTCGCGTCTGGTCAAGCTAATGGCGCAGGCAATGGCGAAACAAACGAACCATCTGTAGCAAAACCGACAAATGATGCCGAAAATGATGATACCAATACAAGAACATCAAGCGACTGGAGCTCATTGCGCCGGGAGAGCTCTTCGTTTGGAGGTTCAAGCTCTGGGTACCTCGGACTAGGTATCAACTCCGCCATGGGTGTCATGTATCGAAGAGGTGCATCGACGTCGAATGCGTTTATTGCTATTGCAAAGGCTTTGTATGCTGGGTGCAGCGTCAAGAACATTTGCAAAGGTCTCTTCTGGTCTCTTGCGGTGACGTCCATGCATTATGTTGGCATTCACGGATTGAAAGTGCCAGACGGATATTACACTCTGAACCCATGGCTCGTTCTGGCATCGGCTCTGATCAGCTGGGTTGTTTGTATCGTTGGTGTCATTCTCATGGCAAACATGGAAACACAACTTGGACAGCAATTGCTCTTCTCAGCCGTTGCCACTGCTGGAGTTGCTGCCATGCACTTCACCGGAATGCATGGTGTCACTTTCTGGTCCAGCCAAAAAAGCTCCTCGATGAGAGGATATCCGTCAGCTCTCGCAAACTCTGTGATTGCAGTGGCGGGCATCACTTGTATTGTGGCAAATCTGTTACTCGCACAGTCAGCAACAGCAAGCCGCAACAAGCTGGCAGAGATTGTATGGACGCGTAAAGAGCTGTGGAAAGCCATTGCTCAGAAAGAAAATGCCGAAGCAGCAGCACTTGCACGGTCAGAATTTGTTGCGTCCGCTTCACATGAGATCCGTACACCTTTGCATCATTTGCAAGGATATGCAGATTTGCTAGGCCAGCAAGATTTGACTGAAGAAGGCCGTGCTCTCCTTTCGTCGATTCAACGTGCGACAAAGACCTTGTCCATGATTACGACAAACGTTTTGGACTGGTCAAAGCTGGAACGTAATGCTGAGACGGCATACCGCCCGACAGCCCTAGACATCAGGGAAGTCTGCGAATCTATCGTGGCACTTCTACCCAATATCGATGACGAAGCCAACGTCGAGATCTTCCTCATAGTATCCCCAGATGTACCTTCAACCCTCTTCTTGGACGAAAGCTACATTCATCGGATACTGATGAATCTGCTGTCCAATGCTTTGAAGTTCACAATGACAGGCTACGTCATGCTATCCATTCAAATTTTCGAAGGCAAGCTTGTAGCCAAGGTAGAGGATACAGGTGTCGGCATAGATCCTGAGTTTCTACCTCGCCTGTTCCAGCCATTCGAGCAAGGAGAAGTGCGAGGAAAGGCCCGAGGATCAGGACTAGGTTGTGCCATCATCAAAGAGTTGCTACAAAAGATGAGCGGCACGATCGAAGTAAAGAGTCAATTTCGCTCTGAAGACCCCGACTCATCCATAAGAAGCGGAAGCACCTTCACCTTGACTCTACCTTTACAGACCACCTCACCCCTTTCCGAACACCCTAAGAAGCGCCAAAGCCGTCGCGTCGGCCTGCTCGTCTGCGCCGAAGACTCCATCTACTCTGACGGCCTCCAATCCTCATGGTCCACTTTCGACTATGAAACCCACGTCGCAAAAGACCTTTCCGAACTACCTCCACTACAATACACCTACCTCTGGGCCGACGCGGAATACCTCCGCAAGAACCCTTCTCAGTTTCACCTCCTCTTGCAACGCACGCAGAGTCTCGTGCTTGTGCCCAGCAACAGCCAAGACACACTCCGCGAACTCCCCGGCTTGCAAAAAGCGCCGCATTTCATCGTGCTGCAGAAACCGCTCATGTGGCACTTATTCGACAAACGCATCCAGCAGCAGCAACAACGGCCTGCGAATGCTGTGCCGACTAAGACGCTGAGGTTTGCGCCAGAGGTGGAAGTCATGTCTACTTCTCCTTCAAAGGCTGCGCCTAGTATCCCGCTTTCCCCTCCGGCGATGGCGTCAGATGCACAACCACCAGCAGTGCAGAGACCGACTTTGATACGGAAAGCTAGTCGGAAGGCGTGCGTGCTGATCGTGGAGGATAACCCTATCAATCAGAAATTGGGATGCAAGATGCTGACTGCACTCGGCTATGATGTCCTCACCGCCGACGACGGACAAGCCGGTATCGAACAACTCCTCGCGCACGACAACGTCGTCGACGCCGTGTTGATGGACGAGAGCATGCCGAGGAAATGCGGAACACAAGCTACGAAGGAGATCCGCGAGATGGAGGCTTCAGGCAAACTAGTGGGAAGAGCGGGGAGTGCTGGCAGACGAAGACCGATCATCGCGGTGACGGCGGTGGTGAACCCGCGTGCACAACAGAGTTTCAAAGAGGCGGGCGCGGATGACTTTTTGGCTAAACCGTTGAGTTTGGTTAAGCTGAGGGATACGCTTGCTGTGCATCTAGGGCAGACATGATTTGCACGTGGAATTAGCGATGTGTTGAACTACTAGAAATATGGAGGTCTGTGTGAATATACGAAATATTCTTCTGCACATGAGACAGCGGGGATCTCACGTGTAGAAGGCGGATGTAAGATTCAGCTGCACGGAGGCATGTACAATTATGATCTGGAGTATACAGGATTGAAAGTGTGCTGCTTGTACCTACATCTCTATCGGACGCAGATTCCATGCTAGATCTGATTAAACACATGAGAGCATTTCGGGGTTTTCTGGAGGGTATGTATACAGTGGAATGCGAAGAGGCAGGCAGGTACGTTTAAATATCAGAACTACACGTTGTAGAGTACGGGCATGCATGCATCCATGTCCTTTGTATCTCTTATACAGAGAAATAAGGACTTCTCACATGTATTCTAGGTATCTACAGTATTCTAGAATAATGCGTGGGCTATTCTATCTAGAGTACAGATCGATGGGAGTACGAGATGTGCACTTTCTTCACGCCTCTTGTGGGCGATTAATAGGATATCATGTTAGAAAGTTGGAATATCTCAAGGATGCGAAGGGAGGTTATAGTGTACCAGAGTCAGCTGCATGCTATTATACTTGAAATAGAGCGTAGTTGAGAAATCTGTGTGTAGGACTCACACGTATCTAGTCAGCCCGATATGAGATTAAAGCAAGGGCATCTCAGAACATATGAAACGTACGACAGTATATCAGAGCAAGAATCATACCACTATACTTGCAGCATAGGATATTAAGATCACATCTTAAAAAATAGAGGTAGAGAACAGGAACCTGGTATCACAATCGTCTTACGTTCCCAACCCATCTTTGCCCTTTCATAATCTTGATCCCAGCAACTCTGTCCTCCCCTTCCTCCTTTCTTCTGTTACCTTTTCCAACCCCCTCAATCCTCCATCTTCTTCTCAGTAACCTCACTAGCCCTACCCAGACCACCAGGTTGCGCCATAGCCAGCACCTCCATCGCCTCCGCGAAACCCACCCCAGCCGTCTCAGACGCAGGGGTCCGCGCAGCAGAAAACAGCACCCCACCTCTATTCTCGGCCTTCTCTTCCTTCTTCTCCTTCGCCTTCTCCATCTCCTTCTTCTTCTCCTTTCCCATGCCCGCAGCACCAACACCACCACCAACACCACCTCCACCAGCAGCAGAAGAAGAAGAAGCAGAAGAAGAAGAAAGAGAAGAAGGAGGCACCCAAAGCGGAATCCCGGAGCCCCCACCCCGAGCAGGAGGAGCCAAAGCCGGGAAAACGGGAGGAGGTCCACTGGCGGCAGCAGCACCACGTTTGCGCTTGCCTGTGCTGGTAAGTGTGCGCACCACATCCTCTCCGCTATCCTCTTCGCTATCCTCTTTATCTTTGTCATCGGCGACGGCAGCGGCGGCGGCGGCTTTCTTGCTAATTCTCCTGCGAGGAGTCTTCGCCGACTTGCCCTTGGAAACAGGGGTCTTGGGAGCACTTTTCTTGCTGGTGGCAGGAGTGGCAGGAATATCCTCGACATCGTCGTCGGCCTCGTCGTTGTTGTCAGCCTCGTCGTCGTCCATATCCGACTTTGACACGCGCTGGGTGGGCTTGTTGTTTGCGCCGGACACGGGGATGGCGATGCCGAGTTTCTTGCGGAGGGAGTGCCAGGCTGTGTTTGCCGAGGCGCGGGTGGCGTAGTTGCATGTGCTTGCTAGGTGTTGGGTGTCTACCTTTTTGGGAATGTTGTGGTTGGTTTTTGGTTGGTCTGGAGTTGCGGTACTTGCTTTGGGGGCAATGAAAGTGGTAGAAGGGCGAAGAAAAACAGGAAGGATGGGGAGGGATTGGCTAGGTGAAGGAGTAAGGCGCGACGGATGGCTAGTCCGAAGGAAGAATAAAGGGAATGGAAGATGAGCCTTACCTTGATATCAGGGCCGGCGGACTGGAAGATGGCGACGAGCATCTTGACTTCTTTGGCGTTCAGGGTGATGCTCTCCGAGTCGTCGGTGGTCTTCATAGCGGACTTGGGAGCCATTTTTGTGGGATGTGCTCGATACTGGGATGAGGGTACAGGTTAGAGACTGACTGTGATACCCCTAAGCGTTGTAGTGAGGATGAACGGGCTTTCTGATCTCGATTCCGTCTTGTTTTGATGTGCAAGTGTCACGGGTGTAGACAAAAGTGCAACAGAAAGACGAAGATGTAGGAGGATGGTAGTGATATGCTCGGCAGACATACTTACAGAGGCTTGGAGGGTTGATGTGAATGTCTTGAGAACGTGAGAGGCTTTCTAAGAGTGTCGGATGCGCGGTGAAGTCTTTTACAAGATCTTGTATCAATTACGGTCAACAGCTGGATCGCTCAAGTGCAGAGTGAACTTCAGAGGTAACATGGTATGTGAGTGTGGAACAATACATTAGTTGATCACTTACCGAAGAAGAAGCAGCTCCAGATCTTGATGAATGTGTATGCCAAGTGGTAGACGAGATCGAAGAAGGAATACGTCGTGATGGATGCTGCGGTGGACAAAAAGGACGAGGGAGATGGTTGACATTCAATGACTCCAGTCTATAACACAATAGGCAATGCCAAGACAACAATATCTGGTGTATGGTCGTTCTCGCTTAGTGCTGTTGCTCGCCAGGTGAGAAGTGATAGTGATATTGAAGGGACGATTGTAATTGTGACTTTTCTTGTTGCCCCGTGTTGACGTCCTTTTTTGTGCCCGGACACAAGCTCTTCGATCTGGGATCTCCAAGCCAGAGACAGACTTCGAAGCCGATATCCAGGCATTGGCCGAGTATCGAGAGTGCTCTGTACTTTTTGTGTCTCCTGATTGTATCATAGGTTTGCTCGCATCCACCTCGTCAAGCGCATGTACGTGTCAGTCATTGCACCTGTTTCTCGCCTGGAGCTCGGATTCATAAATCTGTCCGCCTGGCTAGTCAGTCTGCAATTTCGAGACCGTTAAACAAAGATACCTATATAGTTCCAAGAGAACTTATAGGGTGGA
The DNA here is from genome assembly GCA_027943355.1 of Dothideomycetes sp. NU200. NCBI lineage: Eukaryota > Fungi > Ascomycota > Dothideomycetes > Dothideomycetes sp. NU200. Next base: position 902,957 of record BSCJ01000009.1, on the reverse strand, counting down.
CTGCATACACCACACAAGACGCGCTTCACATGATCCCATACCTCATGCCCAGCGCGTGCTGCACTCATTGCTATCCATCATTACCCATCAGCATGAATTACGTGGCCATAGCTGCAGGACCGATCAATGGGGGCTTCCAGAGCCTTCACTTGAAACATTGGGAAGGTACCCATCAGCTTCGTAGCCAACATTTGTCAATACCTGACTGCAACAGTGCTAGCCAGGTAGACTCTCGACCCGATCTCCTCTGGTCGCCCAGCACTCCAAGGATCCAGCTCACAAATCTTCCCTCTGCAGGTATCAATCTTCGCAGTATGAGTAGCTTTGCGTACCACGTCCTCACTCCAACTGCAGTCCTGGCCGGTGTAGTGAAATTGATTGCCGTGGTTGCCTAACCGATTGGCGAGCGCTTCTGCCACTCCTGCGGATTAGATTGGGCAGACACTGACCGTCTTCATGGCGGCTGGCTGTCACTGGGTAGACACATCATTCCCTATCGGGCCAAACCAGCGGCCATATCAGGCATCCAGTCTCTGCTGGCGGGGAAAAGGCCAATCCAGTATAGATATGGCGGTGCAATCTGGGTGGGCCGAGCACAAAAGTCAGCTTCAAGAAGGCGGACCAAAAGAGCCATGCCATCCTTTTGACGACTCTAGAAGATAGTGTCGAAGGCGAAGTCGGCGGGTAGACGGGTAGGCGGATAGGACAAAGAACGCCCTTCTTCCCTGGGATTACTCACGGAAGGTCCTCCACCAAAGTTCATGCTCGTCAGCAGCTGATTGCAGGTCGTGTCTGGCCGTTGCGACAACAAAGTTCTGTCTCCTACATTTATGATACAGACACATGCCAACACGATGACGATTGGAAGATTGATGAGCAGACAGCTAGGGGAAATAATAAAATCCCTAATCAGAAAGACTCAGTCTTACTACCCATCAGCAATCTTGACCGTGATGTGTATGAAGTATTATGAGTCATGGTGTTCAAAAAGTAAAAAGGTGCATGCTTTTCACAATGAGAAGGAGGTGTGCCTGGATACATGGAATGGGGGTGAAATTGGTAATTTTGTTGAGCATGAGATGGAAGAGGTGGCCATGAGAACTCAACCGTCTACATGTACTTGAGATTGAAATAAGGGCACGTCCCAAAAGCACCTTGTCCTGTTTGCTCCATCGCCGCAATCCAGCACACACGTCGATTCATCTGTATGGGCGGGTAAGGTAGGCAACGATCTGGCGCCGAGAAATAGCCGAGAAATAGAGATTCAATTCGAGAGTTACTCGGTAAAGCTCGCATCCTTTGCGGGCACGTGTCGATGGTGGATTGAGCCTGTACCTCGTTGTTCTCTCAAGTTTTGAGGAGTATTGTGGTAAGTGTGAAAGCATTCCCATGAAATGAAAAGTCCAGTGCAACTCCGGTCCAACAACGCCCATTGCTCCATTTGATGCATCGCGGGTATCTTGACGAGGATGAAATTGCATCGCCTGTTCTAACTTTTGTGTCCCTGACTGATCTGACCCAAACAGACATTCATGTCCTCTTCAGCTTCTCTTTCCTCGGACCTACTCTCTCCATCCCCAGATCATTCTTGAAAGTGGATCAAGGTAATAGACAGACTGTCTATGTGGCGAAGAGAGAGTCTTCCTCTCGGAGGTACTCGCCAATGTCAGCCTGTCTGAAGCAGACGATTCCGGTAGGGTCGAGTCTTTTTGCCTCGGTAGTGCTGCGAGCGGTGACGCCAAAGCCCTGTGTCAATGTAAGTAAAAGACATGTATACCGGGGACCAGACTTTGGAGAGAAGTGTATAGGGGGAAAAGGGTTGAAAGATGGCAGAGTGCAAACATACCAAAGGAGTATCATTCATACTCAGGACGACGACACCACTATGTTCAGGACATTCTTCTGACCAGCGGCCCACATGTGCCTTGACTACATGGCCGCCGTAGAGGAAAGGCATCTCGCCATTGGCCTTGACCCAGATCTTGTAGCGAGCATGCGGCGCAATGACATCGAGAGCGGTAATGTGGAGTCTGAACTTGCCCGTCTTTGTGAACTTGCCTAGACAAGTACCGAGAGAGAGCAGAGAGTCGCGGGATACAGAGGTGGCGAGGTTGGCCAGAGACTCGCGAACATAATAGACACGAGATTCCTGGATGCGAAAGACGTAGCGATCCTCTGCTTCTTTGCCGGCTTTTGATGCTGTCTTTGCTGTGTCTGTAAGGAGGTTGTTGAGAGAGCGACCGGTGTAGTTGGCCAGTTTTGTGAAGAGAGTCTGGGTCTCGGTATCTGTGAGGGGCCGCATGATTGGTGATGGATTATTGGTATAAAGAGATCAGATGCAGATGGAGTGATGGAGTGATATGGTATGGAGATAAAAGAATAATAATTTCCCCGCAAAAGGTTCTGTCTTGTTCTGTTCTGTCTTGTCGGAGTTTAACGATGATCCCGCCGCCGACATTGCTTGGCGACCTGGACCCTGGATCTTTTTTCGGATTATGTCAAAGTCCCAGATTTCATTCATGTGAACCAAAGTCGAAACAATTCTTACTCTCTGTCAAATTTGATATTCAGCCGTCTCTTGCAGCATGGCGCCAATATCCAAGCGACGACGATTGAGTCCGCCCGAAGATGGAAACCGCACCAAGCAACCCAGCGATGCCCAAGCGACAGACACCTTCTACTCCAACGCGTCCAAGTGGAACCTCGAGCAAGACTATGAGAACCGACCGCGGAAGCTGAGCAAGAAAAAGGACAAGGAGAATGCACGTCTACCCATCAAGACGGCCGAGGGATGGGTCGAGCACAAGGAAGCGCCCCCGCCAGAGTCTGCAGCAGAAGAAACAACAGACCCAAAAGACGACGATAGCTTTCTCGGCAGCGGAGATGAAGACGACGACCAAGAGGTGGAAGAAGAGTCGGAATCAGAGGCAGAACCAGAGATACCCGTCAAGCAACAAATCATCGCTGCAAAGGAAGAGTTGGCCCGCTTGGCCTCCAACATCAGCGAAGACCCGGAAGAGCACATAGCACAACTGCGCAACCTGGCCACAATCACCTCGTCCAAGATACACGCCATCCGCAAGCTGGGAATGGCCACTCAACTGGCCGTCTACAAGGACATCATCCCCGGCTACCGTATCCGTCCCTTGACCGACGACGACATGCGCACAAAGCTCACCAAGGACATTCGCAAGCTGCGCAACTTTGAACAGGCTCTACTCGGAGGATACCACGACTACCTCGCTGATCTGAAGAAGGCGGCCAAGTTCAGCGGTGACAGACGCATGACTGACAAGGCCGGAGTCGCCACCGTCGCCATTGCCTGCGCTGCCACCCTCCTCAACACCGTCCCTCATTTCAACTTCCGTGGTAACGTCCTGGAGATACTCGTCGGCAAGCTCAGCACCCGCCAGCTCGATCAGGACTTTGCCAAATCTCGTGATGCAATCGAGCAGCTCTTCCGCGACGACGAAGATGGCAATGCCAGTTTGGAAGCTGTGCAGATGCTCACCCGCATGATGAAGACGCGCAGCTACAACATCCACGAGTCTGTCCTCAACATGTTCCTCCATCTCCGTCTGCTCTCCGAATTCGTTCACAAAGCCTCGACCAACCGCATCGACAAACACAGCGACGACCAGCCTCAACTCAAGATGAAGAAAAAGGACCGCGAGTTCCGCAGCAAAAAGGAACGCAAACGTCTCAAGGAGGTCAAGGTGGTGGAAAAGGAAATGCAAGAGGCTGATGCAGTCGTATCCCACGAAGAGCGCGACAAGCACCAATCCGAGATGCTCAAACTTGTCTTTGTCGCCTACTTCCGCATCCTCAAGGCCCGTCTCCCCAACCTCATGGGTGCCGTCCTCGAAGGTCTCGCCCGCTACGCCCATCTCATCAACCAGGACTTTTTCGCAGACATCCTCGAAGCCCTCCGCGAGATGATTTCCACCGCCGAATCCACTCCCACCATCACCGACGGTCCCGCCTCGGACGACGAAGACGAGTCCAACGACGAAGAGGACACCTCCGACGACTACGGCAACACGAGCAAACCCCGCAACCTCTCCCGCGAATCCCTCCTCTGCATCATCACCGCCTTTGCCCTCCTCCAAGGCCAGCTCGACGTGGTAAAGTCTGCGTCGTCACTCCATCTCGATCTCGACTTCTTCATCACCCACCTCTACCGCACCATCCTCCCCGCATCGCTGAACCCAGACATCGAACTCAGCGCCAACTCTTTGCGTTTACGCGACCCAGTCACAGGCGAAGGCGGCATCCCCTCCGCCAATCAGACGAATCCACACAAGATCAATGTGCAAACCAGCACCGTGCTTCTGCTGCGCTCGCTGTCGTCTGCGCTCCTGCCCAAGATAGCCACTCGTTCCGTCCCGCCGCTGCGTATCGCCGCTTTCACAAAGTCCCTGCTGACCGCGTCCTTGCAATTACCGGAAAAATCATCGCTAGCGCTGTTGTCGTTGCTGCAACAGATTGCGAAGACGCACGGTAAGAAGGTGTCGGCGCTCTGGTTCACAGAGGAGCGAAAGGGGGATGGTGTGTGGAAGGGAGATACCACATCTGCTGCTGGAGGCGAGGTCGAGGGCACAAACCCCTTTGCCGCGACGGTGTGGGAAGGGGAGTTGTTGAGGAAACACTTTAGTCCGCAGGTCCGTGAGGCAATTGTCGTGCTTGAGAAGGGCATCGTGAGGAGTAGAGCTTAGTTGTTTGAGATTTTCGGAAAGCGATATATAGACGATTCTATATATGAGAATGGAGCATATCCGATTGTTCTGACGTCTGCGCGAAAGTAATACTTTTTCCCCCCTCGTTCCTTTGTTCAAAGCCATCTCCCGGTTCGGAGCAAAGATATAGCATATAGGAAGGAAATATGCTGTTCATGTGTGAAGGTTAAGTCCGAGAATGAAGACGTAAGTGAGCAATAGTCAAACTAGAATGTTAAGAGCAATAGTCAAACTAGAATGTCAAGAGAGCGATAGGTGTGGTTTTGTGGTCTTGAGGAAAGACCATGCGATAGCTGGCCAGCTCTTGTACGATCGGCGATATGCGTTACTTCTAGTCTGTACTACAAGCAGCGAAAGCCGTCCAATCACGACCGCTGAGATGTCGACGTCAGCTATCTTCCTCACCACTTGACGTCTTATACGTTCTAGGTGCGATTCGTGCGGCAAGATGTGACAAGCCTCCAAATGCATGGGAGACAAACTATGGTGTGCATGCTTGCTACGCAGGCGTGTACGGTGCGCTGGGTGTCCAGAAGAGACCAAAAGAACAAGAACTCCCGTGTTGATGAGAAGACATCCATCTCGTCTCGTTATCTTTTCTGCCAGCCACAACATGACTAGGGTGATCACTCAGCTGACGTGGTCCAGTCTGTCAAGACCACAGGTTGTGTGTGGGAGATGGAACATGTTCGCTTTGGTGAAGTGGGACAATATGGTTCTCCTTTGCGGCAGCATATCATTTTACAATCACTACTTCTCCGCTTGATCAAGAAATAGTAGAATCGAACGCAAGACCAGAGACAGCGAAACGACTTGGTCTCTTACTCCAGACCTACACAATTGAGGTGGCGGAGATGGTAGTGGGTAGCGTGTAGTTGATCATCAAGCGATCAAAAGACAAGAAAAGGTCATCTCTCCCAAGCGATTGGGTTAGAGACATAACGCGTCGTCATACCATTGAAGAATGAAGAGGCACAGACACGAACCGATCAGGTCACTCATCACTTTCCCGTGTTTCATACAATAGATCTGCATACCATAGATGCGGGAAGAATCAAGAAAACCACGCGCGCGTGAGCACCACGATCTCATCCCCACAGATCGTAAAAGGCAAAAGCGCGGGACGTTTCATGTACTTCCGTACCTTATACCCCAATCTGGCCTAGGACACGACCGCCCGCGAGGAGTGACGCGGATATTTTGATCTTGGAAAAAAGGGTAGCGAAGTCTACCTACTGCAGTATTACCTCCACTCAACCAAATAGGTAATCCTTGGCCACATGTACTGTAGAATTGTCCGACTTGGTATGGCCTTGACTTGCAAATACAGCTTCGTAACATGCCCCTACGGACGTTTGATTCCAACAACAATCTTTACAACATAAAAAACAGTGGTGACATGGAAAGCTCCCTGTCGTCGCTCTTCAGTGACATTCTCGACGCTAATCCACGAGGGCGGCCGCTGAAACCTTGTTTGCTTTCCCACAAAATTGGATTGTTTCCAACCAAAATTATCGTTTACATCATGAAGGTAAAGGGGAGTACGTGGACCTGGTGTTTCTGGGGACCTCCTGCCTAATCTGCCCACTTGGCTATATTACTCTATTTCCTACCACAATCACTTTCACGCAGTCTCTCTTCTGGTATATTGTGATTCAGCCAGCAAAGACCTTCCTTATTGTTCTTGCGGTCTTCGAACGAGAGCATCAGCAGAAATTGTTAGGTGTCAGCAGAACCCAAGACGAATATGCTGTTCAACAAACAATCATCGCTTCTGGCATGCGCGATGCTTCTTGGTATCTCCCCTCCTGGCTCCCATCCTTACCCCACGAAAAGACATAGGTCAATCCAAACCAACGAACATCCCCTTCTTCTGTGTCTTCTATCTTAAGATGATCGAATCGAACCCCACTAACATAACGAACCACCAGCCAGAGCAAATGCCCAATCAAGCGAGACGCTCATGAACAACGGCACCATAGCCCACGGCATCCTCATGGGCCTAGCGTTCGCGGTGCTCTTCCCTCTAGGCGCGGCTGTGTTGCGTATAGGTCATTATAGTGGCCAGCTGTACGTGCATGTAGGACTTCAGGCGCTGGCCTACTCGATGGCGTTGGCGGGGTTTGGACTAGGTGTCTGGATGGCTGTGGAGACTGATCAGGTTTGTTCTCCTTTCTCGGCTCTCCTTCTTCTCCTTGCGTCATCATCTCTCTGTTTCCATCCTTGTTGCGTTTGCTTTCTATCCCGGTCGACTCCTTGGGCTTGTCTTATTGGCCGCACGTGATAAAGCAAATTGAAGAAGCAAAGAGGGAAGCGTACAATGCGAGAAAGAGACAACGTGGAACTTTGCAATGTTGCACCCGTTTACTGACAGGGATGCAATTCACAGCTCACCGCAAGCAACGGCCACCCCATCATAGGCATAATCGTCATCGGTGTCCTTTTGTTCCAAGCCATCGGCGGAGTCCTAGCACACGCCCTCTTCAAAAAGACCGGCCGCCCCAACTTTATGGGTCTAGTCCACAAATGGAACGGCCGTGTATTTCTCATCTTAGGTGTCATCAATGGCGGCTTGGGACTGCAGCTGTCGGGTAATTCCACTGCGGCAGAGATTGCGTACGGGGTTTTGGCTGGTGTGTTTTTCACTCTTTGGTTCGTGGTTGTTGTGGTGAGGAAGTTGACGGAGTCGAAGACGAAGGAAGTGGAGGGGAAGAGGGATGTTTCTAGTGAGGAGTTTGTTCGGGAGAAGTGAGGCCTGTTTTGCTGGGTGAAGATTATACTTACGACGTTGTAACACGTGGATGGTTGGTTTGCATATGTTCAAAACAGGGCATCGGCTCGAGATATGGTCTCATGATATGGAGATTCTGGCGCTCACCTTTGGTGAACATACCTTTCATAACCTTTTTGTTTATCATCTCTGCTCCCCTGTTACAGGACGAGGAAAACTACGATTTCGACGGATTGTGGGAAGCAATCGCTTCACTACCCAAGGCTACACAACGAAGCAAGTCATGTCTTACTTGCTCTAATACTCAACCAATGCCTCTATTCGTCTCCTGAGCATCACGGACCGGAAAGATGACATGTTCAGGACAGCGACTCTGTGACGTTTGGACACAAAACATCCGAACATCATCAACATCTTTCAGCTAGCATTATCATGCCTCATGTGGCTCGCACGGATCAGTCCACCGGAGCATGGGAACTGGCCTTGTCTATAGAGGTCAGGCAGATATGTGTGTTCCTGGCAATCCATTCCTCAACTGGCAGCGCTCGTGAAACACACCAAGTCAAGACGTAGGCGGTATATTCTGGTTGCAGCCTGATCTTAATGTGTTCCGTAACTGGCAGTGGAGACTTGAAAGATTTGCCGAAAGTGCTGGAACAAGCTAGCTGGTTCACAAGACCTGGAAATTGAGCTCCTTTGTGGTCCATGTCGGAGTATCAGAGATCTGGGACGCAGTGGTGCATGTCTGATTCTAGCAATATTCTGACGAGTCAGCTGGCCTTTTGTTTCAGTTCTGCTGGATGTACACATGTGTGCGTGGCCCGAATGTGAGGGATAGGTTAGACAGACTGGATGGATTTACTGCAGTTCCACACGACCACATGTTCGTGAGAGCAGCCTGTCTTATAGTATGCATAAGATTGAAAGCTTGACGGTCTCGATTCTATGATTGTGAGCCCCGGCTTTATCTCTGGGGCTGGATCGACCTGGGATATGTTGCCCAGAATCAATAAGCTCAATGTCTGTGATATGCAGAGATTAACCTCCTCCGGACTCATTTTACTTGATGAGCTTCTCCTGGACCCATTGTGATTGATGAGAATTTTCATCATCTTGATATTTGCACAGTCCTTTTTGAGCTCCGCTGCATGTTTGTCCGGTGCGTAGAACAAGTGTAAAGTTATTGACTTGTACCAGTATGGACATGACATGATGCGTGAAGTGCTTCGAGCGCTTACCAGATCTCACAAGCTACGTGCGGCAGATGCAAGGATCGTTGCAGTATGGTTCTTTCGCTGACGAGGCTCCGTTAGGATGCAGTCTTGACAACAAATTGTTATAATGTTGCGCCATTTCTGCTCGAAATACCATGAGCGTGGATTCAGTGCCGCCAGCAATGCAGATTGGTTGAAGATCAGATGGCTGGCCTGATGTTCTCACGGAGGCAGAGGCAGCAGAACATGGTGTTATCGCCCAACTTGCCTTTGAACTTTTACCCGGGTCAAAGTGCAGGAGTCAGTTTATTGATAGGATAGAGCGGGCGGATCTATGAAGTGAGAACTTGTTGCTGTTTCAAGACGACAAGCCGCGCACAGTGATTCGGTCTGATACGTCGTTGACACTTCAAGAGCACAATATACGACATCTAATCGTCTCATAGTTTCTACCACCATCCTGTGTATACAGCCAAGCCATGAAGATGGTCAAGTTTCGAAGCATGGGAATTGCAAGGACACTAACCAGTACGGGATAATGCCAGATTCCATCTTGCATGTGCAAGAAGTGTTCGTTCCAGACGCGACAATGTCTGTTGATTAGTAGGTCCTTAAGCTTAGCAAGCAGCTAAAGAAGAGTATGTGGAGGGGAGGTCTGAGAGGCATATTCCATTCTGTATGGGAATTAGCTAAGAAAGAATCGCAGACGATGCAGAGCCATGCCTATTCAAGTCCTCTGTGATGATGGATTACAAGCCGGAATGCGAATGCAATAGAAATGTGATAGAGATCGAAACTGTAGACTCAACAGAATGTGTCAGAGGTGACTCTCTATCTAGCTAGTATGTAGTGTAAGAATCCACTCAGGAAGTGGAATATCAGCTAATCGATAAATGTTGCTGCTACCTCTGGTCATGCTGTTGATGAGTAAGTTTATGTCTTCATCTTAAGAGGTGCTTCTGATAATGAAGATCGCCTGCTCATGAAACGAACCAATATGCTCTGGTGTTTGAATGTCATCTGGCACCAAGACCGTGGCCTTGCCTATACTTAGTCGGATGGCGCTGGAGGGTGGGACAGGCGTCTCAATGTTGAGCAACCCGCCTGCGTGCCTGCTTACGATATCCAGCACACTTCCAACCTGCTCACGACATTAATCGAACAAGGCATACGCATACGATGCAGTGACGTATATGGTCCAACAATTATTCCTCTTCTCACTTCAAGCTGTTGACGTATGTTGTTTCGCGTTGGCGACCAATTTTGGCATTATTGAGCAACACGGCGTTTTCGCATCTTCGATCCTTGAAGCCGCACAGACAGCAGGCATCAACGAGACAGGTTCGAGCACGAACACCATCACCATGCCCGGGTTGCTCACAAAGCATGATACCGGTGCGAGTCCTGGCTAATTTTGTACAACTGTTGCCATTGCTACAAGATTTCAATGGCCTCCGACAACAACTACACCCCCGCAGCGTTGACCGTCAGCTGGCAGTTGACCGCTTACCCACGTATAAAAGTGCATCGTGGCTTGCAAGCCACATGATATAGCATCGTGATACAGTGATCCATTCATTGAAGACGTTGTACATGCAACCACTTACAGAGTGCTGCTAAGATCGGACCTTGTACTGCTTACTGTGTTGTGCTCAACGAGGCGGCTAGACAGAGCGGACATGTACCAAGTATCTTCGGAGCCGCCGGAGCACTCAGGCATTCAACGGACGCGGGTCCGTCCTCCCTTTTACCAAAAGTCCGGGTGTTTGTTCAGCAGACGAAGACGAAGCGCTACTGACGCAAAAGCTGGACCGTGCTCTGCCCCTGTAAGCCAGATCCAATTCGATCACTTTACCCTTAATCGACGATGGAAACACAGCCTCAGCCTGCAAATCATCGTCGATGCATTAAATCGGCTCGATTCTAGCCCAGCAAGCGAATAGAGAATATCTGTATAAACATGTTCGGGCTTGCTCTGTCGTCATGCGTAGTTCACGCTTACTGTCCATGTATACTACCATTCACTCCCCCTTGATTCTTCCCGTGTATCCAAAGATCGACATCAAAAGCTCTGCAAACAAACGAGGATAGCGAGCGTTGTCTCGTGTCCATAGAACCAGTATTCCCCTGTCATGACCACCACTACAACCTCGAAATCGACAAGCTCGCCATCCTGGTCGGGCAGCAGTATCGATGGTCCACTAGTATCAAGACCTACTTCACAATACTCTCGCCAGCAAAGTTACACACACACCTTCCCATCACGGTCCTTTACCTCGCCCACCGTTGCCTCCGTCGCTGATATGCCCTCTTCTGAGCATAGAGGGCTTTCCAAGGAAACTCTTACTCTGGCGAAACAGGCACTTCACGTGGAGCGTGGGACAGGACCCAGCGATCGAACCATGCAATTCTTTAGTGGACTCCAATGGCTGCTCGATTCCACCGTGCAAGCTGAACCTGCCCGTCCGACTTGTGTGCGGGCTAGACAGGTCTCGCTCACCGAAGACGCGATGAATGCATTTAATCACATGCAGGGCGAACTCAAGACCAATCGTATCGAAGAGGTGGATGGTGATTTCACCAGTGCCGAAGGTCTAGCAGACCAGGGCACAGTGAGGACGAGGAAATGGGTTGCCCGCAACAGCATTGATGGCAACGAGAGATCATCCGCCTCTTGAGTACGAATTGCTTGGAGGATATCAATCACACCCGTTTGCTTCGTCTCGAAAGATTGATGGGCAATCATGTTTGTTGGTGTCCTGCACTTCTCTACACACTACTCGGAGTATTCTCCGCTATCCGCAACCCCCGCCTTCCGCCATGTGGACAACGAGTCATCGTTGGTCAGCCCACCTCAGCATCAAGTGCAATGACAGCGAATGGCTGCTGCCGCGCTATCAGTGAGATGTACATTGCCAGATGCGCACCTGGACCTGCACGCCTAGCGTGTCTGTGCCGAGTACCATGCAGTTCGCACGAGACCAGCAGTCCGTGCTCTTCCAGGCAAGCCGAAATGCACCTCAATCTTTTGATTGTTGGGCCAGCAACCTGCTGGGAGATCAGGTCTATGACGTCCTGTCGAGGCCTCGGCACCACCACCACCACCGGAGGAGTCAATTCCTCGCCTTGGAAGCAGAGGAGGTATTCCGTTGAGGCAACCAGAATGGAACTCGTCTCGGTGAAACCCATGGGCTACATCGGATACTGCGGTGGACGACGGTGACCTCGGCTTCCGAGCTGTATACATCACACTGTACGATTTGACGAATAACGAATAAAATATAAGCGAGCCTAATATCAGATCACTGACATCACTTATCATACGTTTCTCCAAGCCCAGACATCCAGTCAGTCATACTATTCCCATGTAGAGTCTTGCTGTCGTGAGGTATACGAAGCCTGGACGGTCAATCCGGCAGATATGCATTCAGCACCGGTGAGTCCGCTAGATATTTTCCCTGTACTCCAACGCAACCGAGTTTCTATGTCAATGCGCGCGGTATGAATTTCACGCTGCGACGAAACCCGTACAAGTATTGTCTTGTGTTCAACCTTATTGGTTGTGAAGGTGACACGATCTGGAACATTCGACCAAGACCAATTAAATTGGTAGGGGTGGTAGTTGCAATGGCTCGTTTTTTACCGAAACTTGCTCCATGTCAGTGCTGTGCGTGCGCCGACTGCAGCGGACTGACAACAAAATGATGCTGAGACGGAAGTCGGATTATATTCTCGCTGCGAAGCACACAAGTGCGGATTCAGCTCCGCCTGCCTTTGCTATCATGTACATACTCTTGAAGTCATAAGACTCTCAAGGTTGTGCAGCGCATCTTGCTGAAAGGTATGAAAGAATTGCTCTTGGCGACAACAAAATCAACCCATGAAAAAGCGGCCTATCTGAGACCACGCTCAAGCTGAGCTACACCTTTTGTAGCAAGCTTTGGAAATCATTCCCATCCTAGACAAACAGCTGACCAGAGCAAGATCAACAAAGACTACTCCCGAGTCACACCTAGAGAGAGATGTGCGACATGATATCCATGTCCGAGATGCACCCGCCCTTGACAAACCTTGGCAGAGACGGCGCGGAAAATCCCCTGGGTTAGTGTCAGGCCTAGAAGAATAGACTTGAATCAACGCCTTTGTCTTCACAGAAATTTCTCTTCTTTTGTGCAGATATTTTGGGCTGCGAAATTACATGTCATTGGCTGAACTGATCGGCTGTCTTAAAACGTTCCCTCCTTTCTTCCAGAAGCTATTTCAGGTAGTGGGGAACGAATAGAACACACGAACCACACTCTCAGCCACCTTGATCGTACTATAATTTTGCCTCGATAAGATAGACTGCACTGCGCCGCATGACGTCAAATATACCTGCTACTATCGAACAGTAAAGTCTCTGTACAAGGTCTGGTGTGTGACGGTTGGCATTATTCAATCAAAAAGTCATTTACCTCTGTTTATCCATAGTGATCGCCCTGGCAAGTATAGGCGGACTTGATGCTCATGTCATGGTTCGTATCTGTATACGGATCGTTCGCATCATCTTTGGGTTCATGCGTGGGCCGGGTCGTCCTGCACAAAGTCTGTGCGCGGCAGGTGAGTGAAGCAGGGGAAGGGCGGGCTGTGCCTTGGCTTATCGAAAGCGCGGATCTTCCCAAAACTTCTCGACTCCTACGCTCTCGAGGACAAGGGAAGGCAGATATGCTCTCGACCTTTTCCCTTGCGCCTCTATTGATATTATTTCGATCATGAGGAATGGCTTCGTCTGGCCATGACCTCAATGAGGGCGAAAGGAATGTCAGTCGACGGATGAGCCGTCAAGATGAGGGCGACCATGCCGTAAACGCCGACGATCATGTCCGCTCGTGGTTGCAGGCGACATCTGCACCATTACAACAACAACATCAACAACAACCATCATGGCCGCTGGACGGTACCAACCACGTGGAATCACCCCAGGCATCTCTCAGCTCCCACACTGCACCCACAGACTTTGTGGAAGGTGGCGAATTACCGCCGCCATATCGAGAAACGGACCCCGCAAAGGATTATCCCAGCACTTACGAATTTGAACTCGACGATGACAATGCATCGAACGCAAAACTGTATACGCCATTCTTTCTTCGAACATGGGTTTTCGTGGCGTTTGCTTTTACTTTTGCTGCCATGCTTATCGCGGTAGAGGTCATGTATCAATTCTCGAATCGTGGCTGGGGACTCAGCACTCAGTCTCCAAGCATGCACTATATCTGGACTTATGGACCCACGCTGTTCCTATCAATCATTTCTTGTTTCTGGGGTCAGGTGGAATATCGGGTGAAGCAGCTCATGCCCTGGAAGGCTATGACCAAAGGACCAGTCCCTGCCGAGGACATTCTTACCTTGGACTATGTCTCACCTTGGAACGTGTCGGTGCTGGTCATGGCAGCCAAAGCGAAACATGTGGCCGTTGTGCTTGCAATCCTGGGCTCTTTACTGATCAAATTGGCAATCATCTTCTCGGCTGGCCTACTCTCTTTGAAGTCTCACAGATACTTTGAGGGTGGGACTCAAATGCATCTCAAGGATACTTTCCTGACTTTCAGCTCTTCGTTCAATTATTCAAACATTCAACCCGTTGTTGCGGTCATTGGAGCGAGTCAGTATGGTCTATCATTTCCGCCCGGTACTACGGATGTGTACACGACGCAGTCTTTTGCTGCCGATCACGACATCACCGACGAGGGCAGCATTTTGGGCGCGAACGTATACGTGTTCGCCGCAGATTTGAAATGCCAACCTGGTACAATCTTGAGCGTGTCAGCAGCTCAATGCACCGGCAGGTCTTCTACCAACAGTTGCGAGACCGTGGGCTACAACGTTACAGTGACAGCTGGAACAGCATATTCGGGAACTTGCACCACCAATTCCTCTCAGATCAGCGTTTCAGTCGACGATCCTAGCGACCAGTATTACGGCAGTGTCTCGTCTGCCAACTGCATGGAACGACAAAATGATGAGCGACTAACCTTCATCACTGGACACGAATACATTAGTTATTCAGAAGGCGCTGGCAATGCAATCAAGTCGACGGCAGTAATATGCCAGCCTTCGTACACCCTATGCAAATCGCCCGTGTCCTTGTTTCTGAACGGATCTGTCAGCCATGTTCAGATGATGAATGGGTCGTGCTCCTCTATTCCTGGTGTCTTTGGATCTACCTTGAGTGATGCTATTTTGAGCATGGTCGAATCTGCCTCTGATTCATCTTTATCGCTTTTTCGGGTGAACAAAGAAGGTTACAGTGGTTCACAGGTCAACATCGATACCTTCTTCCAGCTCATGAACACCACAACGATGCCAAGCAATCTGACCGCATTCAACAATGTCACTTATCTCGCGACATCAGCTCGACATCTCTTCGCCTCGCTCTCGGCCCAAGTAGCAAAGGCAAATTACATGACAACATCGGAAATGCCACTTCTCGGAATTGTTGTCGCTCACCAACAAAGACTTTATGTTCGCGAAGTATCCCTTAGGCTGCTTGAGAGTATATTTGCCATGCTTATTGCAATTGCTCTCGTAACACTGCTTGTTCGACCGAGCTCTTCGACTCCTTCAGACGTAAGCAAGATTGCAGGCATGGCCATTGTGCTTTCAAGAAGTCCACGAGTCGCGACGATTCTGCAAGGCCTAGGCTCCGGCAACAAGGCAGGTATCAAGAAGCGCTTAGCAGGCAGGACCTGTCATACTCTCATTGCAAACGAATCAAGTCCTGCTTTCCGGCTTACAACGACTTGCGATGGAGATTACGCTGATGAAGCAGTCTCTGCTGACAGCGTAGACTGGTGGCGACCAATGTCCATGTCGATCTGGTCTCGAGTCGGCCTTGCATTTCTCCCTCTTGCCTTGATTGCCATTCTTGAATCTGTTTACCAGTCTTCAGCCCGCCACAACGGTTTGGCCGACGTGGACGAAGCGGGGGATTACATCTATGCTTGGACATATCTTCCAGTGTTCGCCATGGTTCTGGTTCAAATTGGTTATGAATTGGTTCACTTCAACACCCGCCTATTCCAGCCATTCGATACGTTGCGGCAATCTCCAGCAACAGCAGAGAGGTCTATCCACGTCAATTACGTTTCGAGCATTACACCCTTCGCCATGTGGAAGGCTTGTTTCAGGGAACACTACGCTGTGGTGATTTCCGGCCTCACAATGATCATAGCACCTCTCTTGGTCGTTGTAATCAGCGGACTGTATCAACCTGGTTGTATCGAAAAGTACATACCCGCGAAGATATCTCTCAACGACACAATTGACAATTCTGTTGCATGGACTAATGCAAATTCGAGCACTTCCAATCGTGCTCAGACAGTCTCAACTCTCATCGCGGAAGCCAACATGTCATACGTGTCTTGGACATATGATGGCTTCGTCCTGCCCAGGCTCAATAGTGCAGCCTTCCTGAGCACCGAGTTTGGTGGCAACTCAACCGCAAACACAACGTCAGTGCGTGTCCGTATGCCAGGTTACTCTGCTTCGATGAATTGTGAGTTCACCTTTCCGAATGTGACGACAAATTTCAATCAGAGTGGTCCGAGTTATGTGGATATAGCAGTACCAGTCCCAGAAGGCTGTGGTGATGAAGACGGACACAACAACTACTGGTACGTAGGAAATAGAAGTCTGACAGAAGGATCGGCGGATTACGGCATCGCCTACATACCGAAGAACATCTCAGTGTCACCGAACTGTCCGCAAGTCGCCTTTGTTTACGGTCAAGGCACAATCAACTCCCAAGCTAGCGTCGCCGCGTGGAATCTTTCAGCCGCATATTGTTCACCTTCTGTCTACACTGCCATGGTCAATGCGACCTTCACCATGCCTGGATTCGCTATCCAGTCTGTCGAACCTGACATGACCACCATGCAGATTGTTGCCCGCGGTGGTCGCGGCAATGCAACTCTAGATGTGGAAACGTGGTTTCCACGATGTGATTGGGGTGCAGATTCTTTCTTTGGAGGTCTAACACCCGGTCGAAGCGGCATCGCATGGGAAGATCTGCTCGGCGAAGCAAACTTTACCACGTTCTCCAATGCCGTTGATGACTTGTACGCCATAATGTATTCGCAATGGTTAAACGTCTATGGTCGCACGAATGCACCTTCTAGTGCAAAATCTCTCGATGCGCTCGTCATGGATCCAACACGCACGAGACTAATGCAGAGTGCTATTTCCACCCGGATAATGGAAGGCTTGCTTGCTGCGCTCGCGCTAAGCATTGTAGCTGCCTACTTCTTGCTTGATACTCGCAAGGTGTTACCCTTCAATCCTTGCAGCATCGCCGCCACGTCCGCGTTGTTGGCTGATTCAGATATATTGAAAAATGTTCCCGAGGGTGCGGAGTGGTATAGCGAGAAAGAGCTCGTGTCAAAGCGTATCTTCAGCGATTACCTGTTTAGTCTTGGTTGGTTTGAGGGTGTTGGGGGAGGTAGGAAATTCGGTATACATGTCGGCAATGGCGAGATGGGCGACAGTGGGGGATGAGAGATGATGCTTCAGCAGAGGAGAGAGCTTACATCTCCTGGCCTCCAGACAAGAAACGCATGCCATTCACACCTCGGCAACAACTCCGAGCGATAACGCAAGAGCCCAGGATCGAGGTGAAGAGCAGATCCGAGTATTCTGCCTCACTATCTTGCTCCGTCGCCACTGCCCCACGGAGGTCGGATATTGATTCCATTCTGGATCCAGGATGTCATATCATTAACACCATTTGCCTCATGGAGTTCAGGATATCGTATCACCAACACCATCCACGGCAAAGCTCATAGTCTTCCATGAAAGAGCCCAAAGCATGGTCTACTTTCAGATTCCATGCTCACACGATCCACGTCAACGAATTGTCGGCATCTCAGGGAAGAGACGAGACGTGTCCATGATATCTTCCAGTCACATGGGAGAGGAGCAGCAAATGATTCAGAGGATTGTCATATAGTGTACAGATCCAATATATCTACTGTAGATACCATAGAATGACAACGAACCACTCTAGTGGTCCCAATGCCAACCTTTGAATATTTCGAAGTGAATGGTCATGTTGTCATCCTAGATGGTTGAGCACCAACATAGAGGTTATCCTCACAACGGAACTACCATCTTCCTTCAGTCCGTAGTGCCCCCGTCTGTACGGCATAGCATGGCCCGAGTCGAAAGACACAAATGAACTGCCGATTCACAAGCAGACATCAGATGTGTGCCGAAGCATGAGGCTTCGACCATGAGGCTTCAATTTCATCGACTAACTTATGATATTGTATATACATACCTGACTCAGCAGTAGCCAATCAAAAGTCCTATGGTCTAGCGGTATGACGTCCGCCTCACAAGCTCAGCTAGTGCCACGCGGCAGGTCCCGGGTTCGATCCCCGGTGGGACTAATTTTGCCTCCCTCAGTCTCTCTAAGGCATTACTTAGTTTTTGGCTTCCCGCTCACGCGCACGATCTGTGGTATCTACTTCGAGTACGTATTGAATAGCTAGACATCAAACGTGACACGATTCAGAGAGCAGAAATGTGAATCATGACAGAATGTGAGTAGTCGAGAGAGCAACAGGGCGACCCTGGCTGAATGGGATGTGAAATGCCACTCACATGTTCTTATACATATTTTACATACTAAACAAATATCCTAGTCTTAATTCGCAGTATAGGAATTGGCCATCATACTCAATTGAAAAATGCTTAAGCTATCTCCTTTCTTGTCTGCTTCCTTACCAGACCTCGGCTCGACAGTGTGAGCACAAAGTTTACAAAGGCTGTACGTCTGTATGAGAGGTGTTCTCTTCCTACCTGGGGCATTGAGCACTTCTCCAAAGCACCATTGTCGAGGCTCTGCTATCCTCTCAATTTATACTACCATTGTGACTTGCAGGACTACTATCTACTATTCATGCTAGCCGCCAGCTCGGCAACGATGCATGCGGCGCTCCGAATTGTGAAGACTGCGCCGATCCCAGACGCAGCTATCACGTCTGCAGATGTCAATAAGGGCAAGCAGGCGTCTGCACGCCAGGAGGATCCCTCGGGTGTTCCTACAGCTCTTACGGAGTCAAGCAATGCAACAGTGACCTCACAGACCATCAGAACAACAAATGTGGATGCAGCCCGTAAGTCGTCGCGTCAGAGGCGGTGGTCTCTCTTCGAGCTGCCAGCGATCTTGCACTAGAAACAATTCATGTTCCACCAGCAACAGCATCAAAGTATCATGTTCAGAGTCCGGACGAGTCTTACGAGGTGTTTGGAGTAGACGCAATATGGCACAATCAATACCTTGGACCTGAAACAGACTTCGAAGGCATTCGAAAGCGATACCATGCCGACATCAATGCCATGATCTTGGAGGTGACTGAGCACGTGAGGAAAGGCGTCTACACTGTCATCAGTATGAACGCGACTCCACACATGTTGACGGTGATTTGCGCATGTCAGAAGCTAGAGGCTGATTTCCGGTAAGATGTGTGGGATGAGCCTTCGACGTAGTCATTAACAATCTTGTGAATTTATATGCTTTCGGTCATCAAGTTCAGCTTTTCTACCAAGCAGTAGCCTTCTCGCATCTCGTTTCGCTCATGGTCTGAAATGCGACCTCGTCTCAAAAAGACCCTTCAAACCTGTGATACCTTACATGCTATACAGCACGCGTCCCACATGGCGTCACCATTTGGTTATGTTGATAGACTATAGGTCATTTTATTGAATATTTCTGTGTGTTCAGCGAAGATTCCTTAAGCGAGAATACTCCGATAGTCGACCGATGATATACTATGACTGCATCTGATCATCTATATCATGGTGTACCGAATATGCACAATCGAGAGATCGGTCAGCTTCCCCGTGCTTTATAATGCTTGTTCAATCGTTTTCTATCGAGGAGATCTCACTTACTGGGCAAAATCGGACCATTACCAATGGTCCGTCCCGGCTTTGCCCTTTAGGACAATTTACAGTTTAAGCATAGTCATGACTTCCTTTAGACTTTCTGCCAGTGTTATTGTCCAAGGAAGAGATCCTACAAATGGAAAGCATCTCACTATTCGGTAGCATGCTTCACTGTAGGATCCGAGGCAGACCTGTATCTGACCGAGTAGATCGACATGACTTGCCTTTTACAGGTACCTTTCGCGGGGACTCGTGGACATCTCGGTAAAGCTCACCGCGGAGAGTTCGTCTATACATGTCAAATGATTTGTCTAGATGGAGCTTGTTATTGGACCCGAATTCATAACGGTGCCAAGCTGGTATCCGGCTGCGGCGGCTCATGCCATGTCTTGCTGCAATAAACGATCTCTCGTATAACATCAGAATTCGGATCGCGATTTGTATTATGTGTCAGACCACTCGCCCAGATATCAATCCAATCAGGTCATTTCATAGGACTTTCGGTAAGGCTGACTTGTGAACTGATCCTTTGTACCATGAGTCAGTTGTCAAAGTTTGGATTTCGGACTTAACGGATGCGGCTCCTTTGAGAAAAGTCGGACCAGATATAAGCACTGTTATCTTATCAAGCAAGCAACACAAGAGGCTGGAAGACGTTGGTTGCATCAATATTGACCCAACAACGAGAGTATCAAATTGCTTAGTAGAACAAGCTAGACAACGTCTTGAGCGCCTTGGTATCAGTTGCATACATTTCTTTAGTCGGTGTGCAAACGTGTGCAAACCCCATGCAGACTCATCTATGCCTGACGGACATCTCGGAGTGTCTTTCCGGATAGACCAAAGCCGACCGACCGCCAAGAAATTGATTTGCAAGCCAGAAGCTGTTAGCACGCGGATTGTAGCGGAACGGAGGAGCATGACGTTAGGATCGTGAATCAGCTATGTCTGTTTCTTTCACTGACACACGGAGACTCTTTTTCCTCCTCTATAACCATACTGAACACTCTCGCGCGCCTGGTGTCGCTGCAATACTGGAACCTTCTCGACACCGAGCTGGTCTCGCTCGCTGACTGACTGAACAAACCGAAATTACACTCGCTATAGCATACTGAAATTGGAACAAATCCGCCCCCGCCTTCTGCACACACATTCTACGTATATCCGACGTCGCGGATCCTGACGTCGCTCGAACGCAATGGAGACTCGGCCAGAGGCAGGAAGGTACGGCATTTCAAAGCGCATACCGCGCGAATATTGTAAACGTGTGGAAAACGTCGAGACTGATGATTTTAGTAACAGATCACTCAGCTTGATCGTTTCCACTTTGATATTTACCTACCATGCTGCAACTGCATATCTTTGCACATATCTGCCTAGCGACCCTCTATATGTCTCTGTCAGCGTGAGCGGATACGCTTGGTATGGCTGCGTATTGAGCCTTTTGGGAGTTGTTGGTTCGATCAAGGTATGCCATTCCTTTATTTATTGTTTGTTATATTCTCGCTTAAGCGTCTACGCCTCTCACACCATGTCCACACACGACTCCCCTGCGCTACTCGTGTTCCCTGCATATGAAGATTGACCATGAAAACGCCTCCCGCTAACACCAACCAAAAGCGATCGCCGATTCTCCTCACCATCTTCTCCAACCACCTTCTCATCGACACAGTACTTTCATTAGTGCCGAAGATCGGCCTTCTATACCTCTTCCATGATTTGACCTCGGATCTCTGCCTATCGTCATTTTCAACAACTTTCTGGACACCACATGGAGACTCTTCTCTCCATGGTCCCGGTCGCGTCGTGGTGTCTTCAGATCATCAGTGGGCTGAGACGATGAAGGCGCGACGCAATTGCGAACTTGGAATATCCATTGCCAGAGTATTACTACTTGCCGTCCTTGTGCTGTGGACAACAGCGCAATGGGGACTGGGATTCTACATCCGCCGATACGCTGTCAAGCTCGAGATCAGACAGCGTGTTGCCCAGAACACGGACTATACGCCTGATCTTGAAAAGGCATTCTATGAGGAGGACAGCTTAGCAGATGGATACCAAGATGCAGTGAAGACTGTTTCCGAGTGGACGTCTTGGAGTGGGCAGAGCGAGAAGCCGCCTCTACCCGCTAATTAAAAGGATAGCTGGCATGGATCACTTTGAGGAGGATATAAGACAAAAAAGCAGACAGCTGCATGCACGGAAGTGATGCAGGAACGATCATATGAGAAGAAGAGGCGATTTGCACAAGATACCCCATCTGACGACTAGAATGCGCACACTCACGGACACGGATTTTATACACACTATTTCAATGAAATATACCAACATTTATTCGAAACCAAACTTTATGAGCTCGGAAGGGTCGCTAGTCCGCAATGCTACGGAGACCCAGCC
Source organism: Dothideomycetes sp. NU200 (assembly GCA_027943355.1). Taxonomy (NCBI): domain Eukaryota; kingdom Fungi; phylum Ascomycota; class Dothideomycetes; species Dothideomycetes sp. NU200. Next base: position 880,953 of record BSCJ01000009.1, on the reverse strand, counting down.
CATCTAAGCTTGACCTATCGCCAGGATCTATCATTGAGTATCAATTCCGAGTATGCTAACCACGTTGAAGATGAAGCTACCTTACCAATCAAAATATCCACCTCAGCACTACATCCTCCTTGATTCTATCCTCTTCCTCTTCCAGAACTCGCGTAAAACACCAGACCTTACGTCTCCAACACGTCTCGCACGCCTTCTCGCAATCACATTTGCCCTCTCCCTGGCCGTCTCTCTCCCACGCCAATACGCTTCCACAATGCATACACGCCTCTTCCAGCTTCCAGCCTTCGTGGACGCGTTCGTTGGCACGTATACAATGACGCTTCAACGTCCGCTGAAACCGACCATCATGCCATTTGCAGACGCGATTGCGAATATTGAGAGACGAAGACGGAGGCCGCGTGATAGTATTCCGTCGAGATGTCGATGTCCTCCCTACCGCTTCCTCCACCCTAACTGTGCCATCGTCTGTGACTTCGCCGTCGTCATCTGACTCGACATCCAAGGATACAAAACCTGCTCTGTCGAACAGGGAAACGGGATAGAGAGCTTTACACAGCGCACACCTCATTCTCCCACCTACTGTCCCCTTGGACGACGCGACGATTGTGTCACCACTGCATCCACTATCTCCACTCCCACATAAGCGCTCCACCGCATCCACTTCTTTTCCCTTCTCGGCTCTCATCTTTTGTCTTCCGTCGGCAGCGGCAATAGCTTCCTCAAAGGCAAATCGCACGCCTCGCCGCGCACACTCGTCGTTGGCTCCGACCTTTCCCATAGCCCGCGAGACATGCGGGAGAGACATGAACAAGTCTCTGCACGTCAGTGACAGCGCGACTTTCGAGCTTGCGGGTAAGAATATGACAAGATGATGCAGGAGGTCCAGGGGCAGGGAAAGTAGCGGGAAGGGCTGTCTTTGCTTTCGTCGTCTGGTCTTCTTCCTCTCCATTTCTGCTGTTCCTTTCGACGACGTTGAAGCAGGATATTGTCCGTGCTGGCGCTTTGTGAGGCAATTTGGCGATGCTGGTGATGTCGCGGGGAATGGCATCGTGTTTGGCGTGTACCCTCTACCACTCGTATGCTGCGGCTGCTGTCTACGGTACCAGCTTCTGTCGTTCCCGTTGCCCAAACTGTCTGTTTCGTCGCTGCTGCTGTCAAGAAGAGCTCGTGGGTCGGTGGATTGCAGTCGGTTGTATAGGGCTAGGAGGAGACCATTGGGAAAAGCACTGCTGATGGATGGCATGATTGCTCGATTATATTACTTCGAAAGTAAGAATGTGTTGCGACTCAAGCTTTGGTTGTCAACTCAGATAACGTCCTGGGATGTCTGGATGGCTGTGATGGATGCCTGTTAGGCAACAGTGGTCGTGCAAGGAGCAAAGAAGGCAAATGTAGGGAGCACTAAGTGCCTTAGTATGTCGTGCAGAATAAAGCACTATCCACACATGACCATTATTTCTTTCTTTGTGCCTATCAAACACCAGACACCAAATGACGAGGACGACAAGGAGATGAGCGCGAAACAAAATGTGGTAGTGACTCTTCAAAGTCTCGTGTTTGATATCTCCTTCTCATCCACCTGAGACATGCAGTAGGAGAGGTTGGTTGTCAGCTCTCTTAACCAAGCAGGCAAGACAGGTCAAGAGGCCACAAAGAATGAAGCTAGAGCTGTAGAAGCTCGCGCACGCGTGATGATCCAAGTGACCTAGGAAAGCAAAACGGACTGTGCCTGTGACAGAAGCTCGGTATCCAGTAGCAACAGCAGCAAGGGCGGTGTCAGACGACAAGATGAAAGTCTATGAACCAAACGATTACATATAGGAAGAGTAAAAACCACACACTTACCACTGCCTTTGTACTGCCACATCCACCATCATTTTGTCACGTCCATTAACTCATCTACCTGGTTCATTATGTGCTACGCGACTCGAAATCCACCGCAGCGATCACTCGTGTTTCCAAAATGAAAAATAAAAACAGGATAAGAGGTAAACAACAAGCCTTGATGATGCGCGCGCGTGCAGCCCCTGCGTCTGAATCTGACGTCTCGACGCTCCGTTTCAGAAAACAGGGCGCGTGAAATATGGCGTGTGACGAGGGTTCCGGAGCGGTGGGTGCATGAGCTCCCTCGCGCGCACGTTAGTGAATAAAGTTCGAATAGGATGAGTAAGGTAGATAGAGTAGGGTGGACAAAAGCAGGTAGACATGAGGCGCATGGGAGATAGAAAGAGATGCATGATGGAATGGATACGATGGGATGGTCATGATCGTTGGTTGGTGGGGCAGTCATGTTAGCGTGTTAGGCTCTGTAGGTCTGGCTTCGCTTGTTTAGTGGAATATCTATACCATTCATGGGGCAGACGAATAGCTGGATAAGATATCGTGCATACATTGACGTGATGGTGAGTGTTGAAGACTGTGCGGACACAGCGGGAAAGAGATGAAGGTTTGCAGTTCGGCATGGCTTCCGCGTCTGAGTTCATACCATTTACGATTTGTGTATGCCTCCCCATGCCAACGTCTGATATTGCTAGTACCGAGTGTATCAAGAACTGTATGTTCAGGGACGCATTACAGTATGCGTGGAAAGCTTTCCTTACACGTTCGCACGCGCCTTTGTTCAAGACATACATGCAGGACACAATTTGCTTGCATCTGCCAATCACCTTACTGTATCATGGCCTTTCGTGACGAGTGCCATGTTCTGTATGCTGCTACGTAACAGAAAATATCACTTGCTGAGGGGGGAATAGTCATAAGCGCTAGTCTTGGCTGTCTCCTTGCTATCCTCATATTGCCTCATGGTTGCCTCTACCCCCTACATGCTCAAACATGCTTGAATTGTGTTGCGTACACTCTTGTCACTGTTTGAGTGAATCATCTTACTTCGTTGCGCAAGAGCTTGTCAGTCTCTTTCCGAGCCGCTGAGGTCGTGGTCCTTGCGATCTGATGCGATACGATCACCCTTTTAAGGCGCATGCGTTGGCATCTCTTACATTTTGTCACGCATCAATCATTGGCACACTAGCAGTTGCAACTTGACCGGGCATGAATATGTAGAGACGTGATTCGGGGTCTGTCTCTTTGTACAGCCAGCAGGATATCGCTCTGTCGTTTACTTCGACACCGAGACTGCAATCCGTCCAAACGAAATACTGCAGTAGAACACATAGCCGGTACAGGCTCGAACTAAATTATGCTTCAATATGATCGGTATGATCAGCTTCGTATCTATCTATCATGCTGTGCGCTTACTGAGCCTAGCTGCTGCTCTCAAAGAAGTCGAGCTTTAGAAGGAGGAGACATCGTGTCGAGCAGGATTGAGCTTTGAATAAGTCAAAGACTTTCCGAAAGAATAAAGCATGATTTGAAAACTGCAGAACTGGAGGCGTGGGGTATTGGTAGAGCATAGAGACCTGATTGTAATGACCTAAAATACAGATAATGATCTAATATCCCGCTTTCGTCGCATATGCGAAGCACACTTATTCGTGAGATAGACAGATTCAAAACCTCATAGTGCTCGTACTCACTGTGCGCTGATGTAAGCTACGACAATATAGGACTGAACGAGCATGAGAGATACTTGAAGAATCTCACAATATGTCATAAATTAGTGTAGAGCAGGATTCTGGAAGAATTGTTAATGCAAGCAGGAGGATCTTTCATCCATGGTCGAAACGAGACAGCAGACTTGACCACCTTCGGAGGGGAGGATCAACTCCGATTTGAACACATGATGACACACGGGATCCCTGCAACCACTTCCAGACTGCCGAACCAGTGGCCTACCTTATCTTATTAGCCGGACGGGAAGGAGCGGGACGATGCGGGCTGTCCCAAATACCATGACCAAGGCTCGAGTGTAAGCGTGAGATGATGAGAGACGATACCGTAGCAAAGATAATTTATGCAGTTGTCCGGCAATGGAAGGACCAAGCAAGAAACGTAGAAGCCGTAGCGAAGCAAACGGCAGACTCCGATCGGCAACAGTAGAAAGGCAAGCCGTCGCAAAGCTCTTGGCCGCCCGCCCGCGACAGACGCGGGCAAAGCGGTAAAGGCCAATCAACCTGCGGGAGATCAGGACGCAGAGGGCCATCTTCGATTTGCCTCGGAGACCATCTCCCACGTGCAAGGCGTACAATATCACTCTCCCGTATTAAACCTCCATGGTGCCATACCGGCACCCACGAGTGCGGGGGAGCAAAGATGTGTGTGCGCGCATGAGCTTCAATGCGCACGCTCTTCGAGCGGGGTCTGCAGAAGCGCAACGCCGCCGATGCAACTCACGGCACCTGTAGCAAAGTAAATGCATGCAGGATTGCTCAGATGACGGGCTTTGTGAGTTAAACTATAAGCGAGTGGTGAATTATGGGAATGGTATTGAAAAGCACATGTCAAAGTGAGCAAGGGCTGGTTATCCGAAGACACGGTGGACAAATGGAAATGAGAGGCTCGCGTCGAGATAGTGAGGTCGATAGGCCGCGAGGAATAAGGTGATTCCATTTCCGAAAGCAGTCGAGGAATACAGAGCATGAGCCATTTAACAGTCAAAGTGGTTCTATATTCGCAATATCGTAGCATTGCGTGTGTGCGTGCACGAGTCGTGTTTCCAGCAGCAGCAGCAATAGCAACGTGATGGTCAAGGATGGGTGGGCCGCACATGGTTCGCCATGGCATGAGTAGGGTTCAGGTTCCTTCCCGCTACCTGCATGTCGGTGAATTTCCCGGCAAGCCCACTTCCTGAGCTTTGCTGGGAAGATCATGTCGAGGACATGTGGTCTTAACACTTTTCAGCAGTCGTGCACTGGCAAAGAAGACGCAATCAAGGGGGTCGCAGTGTGAAACATACGAAGCACAAGCGAGACGTTTAATTATGGACGAGGCACGGCAAGTCGAGGTTCAAAGCAAGACCTCTTGATCCAGCGGCTCAATTCAACAAGCTCAAGGAAATGAAATGGATTGACAGTCTCGGTGCTTGGACCAGTTGCAACACGGAACCAAGGGCACGAAGGGCTTTCAAGACCCCTCGGGCTGGGCCAGCAGTGGATCGCTGAGGCTCTGGCTTTCTTGCAACCAATCTCCTTGCAACCCACCCACCGAGTCCCGCTCGTCTCATCTCCGCCGGCCCTCCCTCCTTCTCTTCTACTCCCTCGAGATACCCCGAGAAGTCGAAGAAGCTCTACGGCAGAGCAGTCATTCCTTTGCAACTTGCACTCTCTGGTATGTACTTCCCTTGTCGTGTTTCTCCTTTTCTTTATTTCTTCTGTTCTTTCCCCGCCGGCACATGAACAACTGCCACGAATTGACTTTTTCAACGTCGGACATGCGGTCGGCGCGGCTCTGGGATTCGATGAACACAACCAACACTTTGGCCATGCCACCTTTCAATCTGTGCCTGATCATTCTGATCGTCTCAGTACCAGACTGACCAATCTCTTGACAGTCCGCATTTTCATCCTTCATTCATCACTCCCCGTCGCCTTTTTCGCGCACGGTCTAATCAACGTTCTCGGACGAGGGAAAACTTGTACATACACCATACCAGCCTTCCACGATCCGTCTTGTCAGGATACATTGCTAGTCGACATGTCTTCCTACTACGAGAACAACGCATCATGGTCCGCCCCCGGTCGTCAGCCTTCGTGGGAACAGCAGGCACCACCTTCGAGATCGAGTTAGTTTTTTTCATGTTTGGCGGGGAAGAGAAACGCGAAATCTGAGACATGATCAACAGGCACTGCATCCGCGTCCAGAGATGAGTCTGCGGCTTTCACTTCTCAATTTGAAGGTGCGTACAATTCCACCTTGCCACAACTATCCAGTTTGCGCCGGGGCTGCCTCAAACATGGACGCCAAATGAATAACACAATTCCGCCTTGCAGCTATTGCTGCCTTGCAGTCAATGTTTTTGTCTCGCCCACAAGCATCCGCCAGGGACAGGAAGACTGACATGGTCTACGCAGAGATTGACCGTGCAACCGACAATCTCGTAAAGAGCGGGAAATTCATGGGTCCGGGCCCGCAAGGTCCTGGTCGTAGAGAATCCATGCCTCACACCATGGGTCGTCCATATGGACCTGATTATGGTAAGAAATAATGTCAAGCCAACAAATAAACTCGAGAGAAACTTCTCACACATGTCCGTCAACAGCAGACCCACGCTCGTCTGGAGCATCGCGACACCACTCAGTCAGCGAGTACGACGGCATGCGCTCAAACTCGGCAGCTGGGCTTCAGGGATACTACGCCAACCAGCGCTTCCAGCAACCGCGTGCGAATGAGGCAGAGCAAATGATGCAGGCCAAGCGACGGATGGCTGCGCAAAGAGAGAGGGAGCTCCGCAACTATCACCAAGAGCAACAGTACAACCGGAGTAAGAGCATCGCAGAACAGCAATAGCTTTCCTACAACCCTTATAGAATGGCATTGACGTATTCTGCGTTTCCCACAGACACTTCCGGCGCCCCTAAGCCAGACCGTTCCATGAGTCCCAACACGGGCATGAGTGAAGACGAACGTCGGGAGCTCATTGCTCGTCAACATCGTGCCTTGTACGGAAACGAGTCCAACCTGTATAGCCCTGAAGGTGCCGCTGCCGCTGCCAATGCTGCCGCCGCCCGGCGTCGCCAATCTCAGGATGTAAGAGTTGGTTCAGTGTCTGGCCCTGCAGGTCCCCGTGGTGCTTCACCCTTTGATTCTTTCGGAGCCCAAGCTGCCGCCGCAGCAGCAGCCGCTCAAGCCAATGGTGGTGAAACTGCTGTGCAGATGCCACCCCGTGACCTGCCAAAATCGCCCAACAGCGCCTCTTCGCCCTCATCCAACCCTACAAGCTTTAATTTGATCGACAATGCTCAGCAGCAATCCAGCCGTACCTCAGTCTCTTCGCCTAGTGGATCTCCTCCTCTTGGTCAGAGTGCCAAGCAGCAGCAGCAACAGCCCACCAATGCAGCAGGTGTTGTGCCCATCGGCACCCGTCCAGCTCAGCCCGCCGCCGTGTCAAGCTTGAACAAGCGTTCGACCACTCCTCTTTCCCCTCTCAGCTATGGCTTCAATGCTGGTGGCGAGCAGGTCAAGACTGAGCGTTCAGCATCTGCGGCATCTAGTGTTGCCGCAGACAAGCCGATCAGTGGTCTCGGCGCTTCTTGGTCCAGCTCCAATGGAGGTTGGGGCGCTGCATCCAAGAACCCTCTCGGTGTTCAAGCATCTGTCTGGGGCTAGACTGCCACCATCGTGATGTCGAATAACGGGCTACCATGGTCCGGCACGTTTCCTTGTCTTTTTTCGTTCCGTTTACAAACTTGGATGTTTATTGATTGGCTTGCATTTTGTCTAAAAACTACAAAGGGTGTCTATCGGGATTCGCGGGAGATACCACAGATTGCATACACAAATCAGGGTGAGGGAGGAGCAATAACAAGCAATAAGCGACTGCATGATACGGGTGATCGGAATGGGGGATTAACCATTTGGTGTTGCAAAAGGTCTCTTTTTCTTCACTTCTTTATATCAATTGGGTGGGCGTCTTGCATGAGGGGAGGATGATGAGAGATCAGGATGTGCATGATACCAAATTTTCATCCTAGCGGGCAGGGAGGGTTAGTCTGCCAGGAACAAGGCCATGAAACAACACACAACATGTTGGCATGTCGGCAGGAGTATGATTGTATGGGATGTTGGGAGTTTTGATACACAACCTGCTACTGGTGGAAGGATCGGGTACATGGCATTTGTTTTAATTTCTGTCGGCTCACTTAGGGTAATAAGTATAGGTAGGGCTCGTGGGCTGGGTCGGGGGGATTGGCGCCGATTACAAAATTGCTTTGATTTCCGGGATGGCTCAACTCTTCGTTCATCAGGTTGAATACTATGCTCCCCGCGTCGTGTGAGGAGAGCACGAGGATACAGTTTGACCTCGTTATAGGAATATTCCGAGTAACGATATTCTCGCTCCAACGATATTTTTCAACACGACGCGTTATTGCGCGCTGCGAATATCACTGTCACCTCGCTGTTTAGATAATCGTTAGTTTCTAGATATTTTATCGTTATATTAAAGATAAATATGCCACCAAAAAGGCGTCAAATTACTATAGCAGAACGGTCTGCTCTACGTAAATATACTTAAAATCATTCTCAAATTCGTCAAATCCAGTTATAAGAGTGGTTTCAAAGCCAATTTGAATACCGTCCATCTTAAGGCACCATCTCAAATAGCTTATCAACACGTTTTTAGATTCTAGATAGCGAGAATATATATATATATACAAAATTATGTTTTCAGAGATGGCCAAAACTAGAAGTGGCCTTGTTTGAATAGCACCAACACATTAAAATAGAGATGCCTATATCTAACGCCCTTCTTAAGATAAAAGTAGCTCGTTTCTAGTTACTTTTACCGCAATGTCAAGATATAAAAGTACCTCAGTTCAGTAATAAATAGATTATAAACTTCAAAAAGAAACATAAAATTAAGTAGTGAATTCGACATAATGAGGCGAATAGTATAAATAAGATAGCTATTATATAGCAATTACTCGCTATATAGGCTCTTGTTTGTCAATATCGGCCCTCTAATATATATAACTGCGATGAAACTGGGCTTTTCTGGAAATATATATTAAATAGAGGGCTTGCTAGCTAGCAAATAAGTAATATAAAGACTTAGAAATATCGAATTACTCTTCACTTTGCCTATAATATAGATGGTAGTAATAAGCTTTTAGTTTGATATATAGGTAGAGCTCGTACTTTATATGTATTTAAAGTAGCTCAAATAAATCTATTATCTCTAAACTGCCATTGGAGACATAATGGTAAGGCCTGGATGATTACAACTCTTATAGTAAAATAACTCTAATAATTTAATAGTTATATAAAAGGGCGCAAAGTCCTTCTCCTTATGGATAACTTCTCTACTTATATAGCTACTATCTAGGCACTTGCCATTTCACCTCTCAAAAATATAGTCATTTGCTAGCTTTCACCAAATTTAATGTCAAAAACATAGCCTCTGGATCAAGGAATCATTACCAGTTTTAAGGCACATTATAGAAAGAGATGGTTATAATACATGATAGATAAATTTAATACTAATAGGTTTTTTCTTCAAACTATTAATATTCTCAAAGTAATTAGATGAACTATTATTACTTAGATAGTAGTTTCTACCACTATCATCACTCGCTGCTTTCACCATATTAAGCTTTTTGAGAATTCAGAACAAGCAGCTCAGACAGTAGAGGAACAACCAATATAGAAAATTACTTTATTAATTCAAGAGCTTCAGTTTAGGCAAAGAATAACTTCTGCCATGTTAATAGAGAGCTTTCTCAATCCAATGGAGGAACAGGTTCAAAACATAGATGAAGAATTGGAAACAGTTATTATGGCAGAGCTGACAGAGCTGCCAGAATCAGACAGTGAGGAAGAGCTAGAAGAAATACCTAGAATACTATATTCAGAAGCTTTCTAGCTACTTGAAAGGCTACAAAACTATGAGATATAGTAAGAATCTGGTGATAGCAATATCATTTAGAGCCTTGATAAGCACAGAGAGGCTCTCAGATATAGATATATTAATAGCTTAGTTCAAAGGAACATTACTGCCTATTTTATAGGCCTCTGATATCCTCTATACCAAAACTTTCACCATGCCAAGAAGCTGCCAAGACCATCTCAAAATACTAATACTCTCGATATAACGATATAAATCAGGCCCTCCAGGTGTATCGCTATAACGAGGTCAAACTGTACATTTTATTGTTGCAGTATCATGTCTATCACCTTCCTAAAGGAGGATCAACGGAGTGCTGTAGTAAGATGGCCGACCGTGGACTCCCCCGCAATCTCGACTCGCTAATGTCTGTGCGGGTTCGCGCCAAGACATGGGCCCCGTCGAGCCAGCTGGAAGTTACGGTGCAACTGCATGGCCGAACAGCTGAGAGCTTCAATTGCGATACGTCGACGTCTTCAATACAATTAATTCGTCCTCATTTTCTTGTGATACCCTCCCTTCCATCTCTTCATCGCCATAAAAAAGCGAGATCTGAACTTCTGGACGTCTCAAATCGCAACCAATCTCTACACACATAATCCATCATGGTATGCACCTCCTGAATCTCTTACATGTCCTGTCTATTGCAATGAATGTCCTCCGCTAGCCTTGCGAGAGATGGGGAAATGTTGCAATCATAGGGAGTAGCAGGATGTGTCGAAGAGGGTGTCACTTGGCCAGCGCGCGAACCTCCCAAGCACAATTGATGCCTTATTCTACCTACGAAACCATCACTCCAAGGCGTACACATACGCGCTCTCCGCTGCAATCGCTCCGTTGACTCGCGATCGTTTCACGATTACCACGACCGCTAACCCGTTGTCTACTTCTCGAACAGTCTTCTCCCCGTCCTTCCTCACCCGTCAACGCTGGCGCCACTGCCTCAGGCGCGTCCACAGGCGCTCGCCCTTCGTCGCCTAAGCCCCCGGGCGGCCCTGCCACCGCAATTAGAAGAAAGGCTGCAGCCGATCGCGCAGACAAAGTTGCCAATGCTAGACCTAGCTCGACGAGAGCAGCTGGTGCTGGTGGTAGCTCGAGCACTATGTTGAGTATGTCTTTCGCCTTTCTTGATGTCTCTGTGCGGGTGTTAGGCTGGCATGTTTGAAGAGTCCGGGAGGGAAGTTCATAGGAAGTACGAGGATTGAGGCAATGCATCGTCGGAGGGGACATTATTGCTTCCGCCCGCTACGCTGGCGTGGATGTGGCATGCCTTAGCAGAAAACGCTGGCTTTTCAATGCGAGGCAATTGACAAGTCGAGACATGCCGAGTTGAGGGAAAAAAATCACAACCTAAGACAGAACAAAGCTAACATTACGACCTCTTTACAGGACTCTACACCGACGAATCCCCTGGCCTCAAGGTCGACCCCTTTGTTGTTCTCGTCCTTTCCGTCGGTTTCATCATCTCCGTTGTCGCTCTGCACAGTGAGTACTCCCCTATGCTTCCCTCGTCCCCGAGGTTTCTTATACCTTACAAATTACCTTCTCCTGCACCATATACACCTTTTACCACTTTCTAAAACATCCACCTAAACCTTGCAGAACTTCGAGCTTGGCTAACTTCTCCGTGATCTCAATCAGTCCTCGCCAAGGTCACCAAGAAGTTCTCCTCATAAATATAGACATTACTTAAACGAACCACGAAAGTCCTCGCCTCCTTTTCCTTCCTGTCTCCGTATTATACACATTTGAACTGGAAGGGCAGCAAGGGAGATGTGCGCTTCATATCAGGGCTGCCGTGTTGAAGTAGGGACAGCTTGTGTTGACCTATTCGCACGACAAGAAAAAGAGTAGTAAGAGTGCTATATGCTGTCTGTCTTGGAAATAGCGCAGACAAAGCAGGCAGAGGCATGGTAGCAGGGCAGGGCACGCAGGCATGCATGTAAAGTGGGCGTCCTTTTCAATTTTTCTTTCCATCTGGTCCAACAACAGAGATATTTCAAATGTGATTTTCCCTCTAATTTGCACCGCATCATATCAACGTTGGAGGCATAGACGAAAGAAGAGCCTTCACTTTGTGATTGTGACAAGTCTACCCGTATGTTTCAAGACGTGGCTGCTTTGTGACCTATCACTCTATAGTGCGTGAGGCTTGAGTAACGAAATGTTTGTACAGCCCCTATGTGACATGTGAGGAGTATCGTAGTATTTCACCCGATCTTTTATTCTTGCCTGTCGGAAGTGTCGATTCAGAAGTGGGAGCCGCCGCCTGTACCTTCCTCTCCACTTGGCAGACTACAATTTCGGCATGCCGACCACTATTGCATTCTTTGACCAGACTTGCCAGGAATGGTGGGTGGGATAGTTGGTGGACATTAAGCAAAACAATAGCAGTTTTGAAGACTCGAATTCTTCTGATACAGTATTGAACACTTCATACATGTAGTATGAGTAGATAGGCAACGTGGTAGCAAAAGGCAGACAAAGGTGATAGCCGCTTGTACCTTCCCTTCGCTTTGGCAGACACCGAGCTCGGCATACCGACTGCTATTGCATCATTTAACCGGAGTCCCCACATGCGGGGTACGCATTTTGGCAAAACAGATGAAATATGTCGCCCCGCGCCTAACAACACCGCAACGGGATGAGTGATCGGGACACAATCGCCACGAGAAGAAGACGGCAAAGGCATGGTCAGACATATCTAGGGCAAGTGCGATCGACTTCATATAACCCGAGCTCATCTGCAGTACATGTAGCAGCTTGCATCCCCAACAAGCACTGAAACAATCATCTACCCTCTCCGAGACCCTCTCCTCATTTTCCCTTTCTATTTAGCCAAACCTTTTAGACATAATATCACACTACGGCATTCGCCCCCCACACTACCACCCGTGTATATCCGGAAGGTGCAAGCGCCCACATGAAGACTGCGCTCAGACCTTTCCGGTAAGTTGTTAGGCATGACGAGCAGGCCAGGGAAATATTTAAGATCAGCCTGTGTTGCCGTTGCCCACGTTTCTTGACTGATTGGTAACCTTTTTTCTCACCTTGTAGTTGCTCTCCGTCCTCTCTACTTCACTCTACTAGATCCGTCTCAAAATTAGCCAGACCAGTGTTTGTCTCGCAAGTCAACAAGTCTTCGACCAGTACTATTCGATTTCTCGCAACTACTTCCAAAATGGTTGCTCCTACTGTCAAGTTGAGCTCTGGACACCAGGTATGCTTTACAACTAGGATTGTTGCGCTGTACGGTATGCTGACTCGCAGTAGATGCCTCTTGTTGGCTTTGGCCTATGGAAGGTTGACAACGCCACCTGCGCCGATACCGTATACAATGCCATCAAGACTGGATACAGACTTTTCGACGGTGCTTGTGGTACGTCGGCCTAGAAAGGCCTGATCTAGCCAATTTACTAACCTGCAAAACAGACTACGGCAACGAGAAGGAGGCAGGCCAGGGGTTCGCGAAAGCCATCAAGGAGGGAATTGTCAAGCGCGAGGAGCTCTTCATCGTCTCCAAGCTCTGGAACTCCTTCCACGACAAGGAGCGTGTCAAGCCCATTTGCAAGAAGCAACTCCAGGATTATGGGTTTGTACCAGATCATACCATGATTGTCTATCACAAATACTGACAAGATCAACAGCATCGACTACTTTGACCTCTTCATCATCCACTTCCCCATCGCTCTCAAGTACGTCGACCCGAGCGTACGCTACCCTCCTGGCTGGTCCGACGAGAACAACAAAGTCACTCCCGCCAAGGCTCCTCTCCACGAGACATATGCTGCAATGGAGGAGCTCGTAGATGAAGGATTGGCCAAGAGCATAGGGATCTCAAACTACAGCGGATCCCTCCTGCTCGACCTCTTCCGCTACGCCCGGATTATGCCATCAACCCTCCAGATCGAGCACCACCCATACCTCACACAGGAGCCCATCATTCAGCTTTGCAAGGAGAACGGCATCCACGTGACAGCTTACTCTTCGTTTGGCCCACAATCATTCTTGGAACTCGACATGCAGAGAGCCAAGGATACTCCTCTGCTGTTCGACAACGATGTTGTCAAGAAGGTCGCTGATAAGCATGGCAAGTCCCCTGCACAGGTGCTGCTGAGATGGGCCACTCAGCGCGGAGTTGCTGTTATCCCCAAGTCAAACAACCAGAGCCGTTTGGCGCAGAACTTGGATGTTTGCTCGTTTGATCTTGACAAGAGCGAGCTGGAGGCTATCTCCGGGCTAGATAAGGGCTTGAGATTCAACGATCCTCCTAGCTATGGCGTGCCTCTCCCCATCTTCGACTAGATTGGAGTGAGTGTGCGAAATCCTGACGAGGACGAGTAGGCCTATAGAGGGTGATAGTGTGCAATAGCTCCTATGCTCGCCCTATAGTAATATCTTCGCTGAATGAAAACATCGTCATGAATCAAGCGCTGTTCCATCAATGCGCAGGGTTGACTTGTTTACATTCCCCTGCCAATTCAAGAGCCTGTCGGCCATCGATCCCACACTGCCATGACCGGTACCTGCACTTGCAGTAGCTAGTCGATAACTTTCGAAGCAGCTACCGAGCATCAATCACGGTCTCTTCGTGCATGCACATTAGTGAGAATGTCCTTCACCAAAAACACTCATGCCACAACATGATATCTTTCTAATGTGACTGAAGCAAGGCATCTCCACCCGACCGCAAGACCTCGCCGAATACTGCCCTTTGTCCACCACGCCGCTATTACCCCACTGACATCATACTCCCCACACCACACGGACGACTAATCATTGGGAAAAAAGACCACATTCTCGACCCCTTCCGTGCCTTCATCCTTCGCACGCCTTTGTGCACGATGACGAACATCTGTAGGATGTAAGTGGTCAGTGTGGTCAGTTCACGCACGGGACGCACCAATTGTGCAAGCATGGCATGTGGGAACAGCCGAGTGTAGAGCTATCCTTGTAGGTTACGTGTTCTTGTAGCCTAGCCTAGGCAATGCAGTGCTAAGACATGCTGTGATGCTTGGTGGAGTAAGAAGGAGTGAGGGGTTGATGGCTTGTGATTGATGGCGTATATGATTCCCACCTCTCTGCGTCTTATTTCTTTTCTATAGCTTGCAGAATACAACATCCTCTTGCCAACAAGTAAATTCATATCCACCTTTCCATATTGGTGACTTGGATCCCGTTTCAGACGCAGAGCAGGAAAACAACAAGGCAAGCTCGACCAGACCAATCAAAACAAAAGCGAATCAAATCACCCACCACTCCCAACCTAATCAACCATGTCCGCCAACGACAAACCCACCGACTCCACCAAGCCAGCAGCTGAGAAACAAGGCGGCAGCTGGCTAGGCAGCATAGGCACCGGCGTAACAAACACAGCTTCCGGCCTTGCCTCTACAGGCGGCAGCGTCCTAGGCGGCGTAGTCGGTACCGCAGGCAGCGCTGTAGGTACTGTAGGCAGGGGAGTCGGCGATACCCTCTCCGGCGCCAGCTCGGGGCTCGAGAAGACTGCGAAGGGGGGCGCTGATACTATTCATAAGACTACTGGGGCGCAGGCTGCGGGGGAGGATAAGGTTGAGAAGGAGTGAGTGGAAGAATAAGATGAAGGGGAGGAATGGTGCAGGATGGCACGGAAGTAGAGGAGAGTGTGGGATATGGTAGGGTGACAGGTTTGGGAGGTGGAGAAGATGAGAGAAGAGGAGGGAGGGATTGGTTGACAGACGCTGATGAACCGAGGGCGTGAAGGCATTGGTTCGGAGACCGGATTGTATCTTAGGAAATGGGCCTACCAGATTGCTCAGACAAGCTCGTTGAGGGTCGGAGTACGTTGCCGTTTTACATTTACCTCGACTCGTATGTCCTTTTCTTTGTGGTCGATTATGCTGTCGAGAGGTGGTAATGAACAGTATCTTCGTGAGTGATGATACCAACTATATAATTTCAACGCAAAGACGAGAGCTAGTGGATCCTTGATGTTCACACGTTGTAGATTGTGGTGAGATATAGTAGGCTCACTCAGTATCATCTTATGACTTCGCTTACCAGCTATACCACTGGTATGTGCGTGCATCAGGCCTAGATAGCTTGCACACTCATGAAGCAAACTTGCTCTTCTGTTCCAGGGAAGAGGGCGTCGTGCAAGATCTATAAGGTCTTGGGGTTGTGCACTGACTATTTGTGTCCGTAGAAAGATGCGGTTTTCATATATCGCTGGAGGGAAAAGAGAGTCTGGACGGGAAAATGCTGATACGAAAAAGAGGGAGACGGCCACGAAAGAGAGCCCATGAAAATGCCTTGAGTACTGGGAACACGTCAAGACGAGAATTGTTTGATCTGCTTCTTGCTTGACCTTGGAGCACGATATGCTTGGGAAACTGTCCTGTTATCCGTAGTATCTTTTACAGCAAGACGTACGTGCAAGTCAGCGTCTACCTGAATAGACAAAGGATGGTCAAACTTTTGAGTACGTTGAAACAGAATGAATGAATGACAGAAGTATCTAAATACCTAACCTGTAGCTCATAAGTACCCACGTATCTGCGACTCCAATATCCTTTCCCAGTGAAAGACGCCAAAACAGTCCACGAGCCTCAGTTCGTCCTCCTTTCCGGGTAGCGAGTACGACGACGACGCTCCTTCTCCTGCCAATACAGATTAACATACCGACTCTTGTTCTGGGAAGGAAGTATGGGTTCTGGAGTAGACGCTGCTTCAACCAGTCTATCTCCGGCTTGCTCTGAGATCGGAACTTGCTGAGCTGCTTCTATTGCTGACGTGCACAGATCAGAGTACCGTGTGGCATCAGTGGCAATGCTGGGAGATCTGGTGAAACCACGACCTAATCGTCCCGGTGTCCGCGCTTCCACTGATGATTCCAGGTTCGACTGTGGAGGCGTGGTGCTGCTACCACGTTCTTCCGATGGAGTATTATGAAGAGCTGTATCCGTGTCCTGAGAGCGGGTGTGTTCTTTGCCGACCGGACGCCGTCGCTGTGTCCTGTTCGCTGGCGCGATTGAGACTGATTCATGCATAATCATTTGCTCGTGCCTCCATGTCTGCGTTGCTGGCACTGGTCCCTCCGCCGTCTCCGCCTCACCGTGTCGAAGTTCGCGCTCTAGAATCGAGTTAGCCCATGAGCAGATAGCAGATCTCAGGAAATATCACACACTCTTGGAAGTTGCATCATGGTCAAAGCCAGATCGATGCAGTACCGAGGTTAATATGGTCCGACTTGGGGAAATGTCAAGTATGTGGTCTACGATGACATCTGCATAGCATTTTCACCCCTCAAAATCATCTATAGCAACGTAGCCAAATTCTTCCAGTTTTCTGGCGGGGAAATAAAGTGAGGGTTGTGGTTCCACGAGAGATAGACCGGGCAGGACCTCGTTGTTCAGATCCCATAGTGGCTCTCCTTGCCGAGGCTCCCTCTCTGTCATCACGATATCAAGAATGATGAGTCGCTGGTCTGCATCAATATTGTAACTCCGTATCAAATTCACAACTCCAGTCATATCGTAGGGGATGACTTGAGCCAGATCAGGTGGCAGATCTTGTGGTTGGCCCGATGATGATCGCTCTAGCAACTTCCTCTGTGCCTTCGTCTACGGAAAGTATTAGCACATTGCGTTGCTCTTAGAGGAAATGAACAATACCGGTTTCAATAGCCATACCATGACTCCTACCGCTGTGAATTCTTCTTTTCCACGAGCATCTCTGAGAACATTTCCGTGAACGTCCTTCTCTAGACGGACATCCGATCTCCCTTTATCGATGATTCCGTACATCCGGCTTCTTCTGGAAACACCGGGGTAAAGTCTGCAGTGGCTATGTATTCGCGCATTGCAAGTTTGGTTAGTCGCCATTCCGAAAGCAAACTTTGACTCAAGCGGCGCGTTTTCAACCTGTGGATAGATCTCGAAAGCTCCGCTTGCCAGCTTCATCTTTCTAATTGGCTATTAGAGAGTCTTTCAGCTTAGGGGTAACACACTGACTCTGTCTCGTAACTTCCTCCTTGCTCCATCAAGTGCAGGTCATGTGCTTCTAGCTTCTCCCTTAAGCATGATCGAAGGTACGAATTGTCTGCGAAGCCTCTAGCTATCAAAACGTCCTAGAACATCAGCAGGTTGATTGTAATGTTGCCTGAAGGCGGCACACCTTGGTAGAATCCTTGACGATGAGAAATTCGATAGTTGCCATCCAAATGTCAATTACAGGGTCAAATTGATCCCTGATCACCTGACTGGAGCGATCATCAGCGGCATTAGACAATTCATTCGAACGCTATACTGACTGAGGAACCTTAATAGTGAAGACCTCACTCGGGAATATGATGGTGATGTTTCTGTCTATTTGCACTTCTTTGCGAAATGATTTTTTGATCCTGGAGAATTGCCCCAACACTGAGTTCTTCAAGGCTGCTTCCTGTATGTCATGTACACGGAGAACTTCTTGTACGCCGCCTGCTTCTTGCAACTCCGGACAATCGTGCTTGATCCAACTGTAGAAATGGTTTGAAACAACTTCTGAACCAGCTATACGTGCTGTAGTATGTCAGCCTATTCTTAGAACGACAATTGTTGTTCAACATGTACTCACACACTGGTTTCAAGGATGATGTGGCCTCGATCCTAGTTCTGCCTGAGTCCTTGTCGCGAGATACATTTTACGAGGCGCAATTCTATAGTGAATCAACACTATACTTTCGAAAAACCCACGGACGAGTACTGACCAATGTGCTGCCCCCGCCGTCGGCTAAGATGACTTTGAATGGTCCCTGGTCTTCCTGTTGGGCACTCGAAAGTAGCTCTTTGTTGAATAAACTGATAGCAACGCTAGATTCTGTCGCGGTTTGAATGTTAGTAATATGACACATGTCATCCACAGCAATAACCCCTTCCGCAATCTTTCTTGCTATATTTTGTCGAGGGATTAATGCTGCGGCTGTCATCGTGTGTCTTGCACCGGCTGACCAAGCCGCTGGCACAAGAATCGTTACCTGAAGTGGCATCTCTGCGATTTTCTCCTTCGACCATAGTTGGGAACCTATTTTGCTTCGAAATTCAGGCTTGACACGCAAGAAAATCTGTTCCAAATGCTCGCCAATGACTTGATAATCAATCTTGTTCCATCTCTTCAGCTGTTCGTGGACGACTCGTCCACCAGCACTGTCTTTGTGAGCCTCGTCGATATAAAGCTTCAGACATCGAATCATGTCATCCTGATACGGCTTGTCCAGTCGATCTGCCTCGTCACCCCATACCAGTTTTCCGTTCACGTATGTCAACAGCTGTGGCGTAGTGCGAGTATCCCGCTGAGGACCAATGCTTACAACCTGGTCGACGTTGTTGGGGGTTCCAAGGATCGCTACTGCCATACTAAGCACAGCTGTGCCATAATCCACAATAAGGTGGAGACATGGCCATTTTGTTTCTTCTCTATTATGTGCATTTGTCAATACTGGCTCGGATAGTGTAGGGTTGAAGAAGACTTGCCTTTTAAAGTGCCTTCTCAACGGTATTAGGTCAGAATAGAATGTCGACATAAGGATTGAGCTTTTGGTGTTGGTGGCACTATGAGTTGGGACTACGACCACCTATCCTTATGCTGCTTTTTGAGGCATGTAAGAGCAGGGAAATAGAGATATGGGGTCGACAGAGCCACATGGACGAGGCTCAAGACATTGGTAATTTGCTATCATGTAGCAGGATCATTCAATCAAAAGACCCGTGTGACCAGCACCATTCCAATTGCGTTTTCTTGCATGGATTGGACTGATTAACTTCCGACCGCATTCACCCTTGCATCAAGTTGACAGGGGGGGCTTTTGCAGGAGAACTTGCATGATGCCGTACGATGAAAGTGGGTCCAGCGCTTAAACATTACCAAGAACGTTCTGCGGCGACAAGTTCTCCGCGACCTCCCTGTCAGAAATAGACTCAAATTTCCAAGTCGTCTTTGGCCTTGTGATTATAAGGCATCGGACTGCAAACATAGAGTCTTGACCGGCTCTTATCCAGCGATTTAGTCCTCAACATCATCATGTCTAAACCCGACATCAACCAGTGGAGTCATCTGAAGCTGAGAGCCATGAAACTCTGTCTTCGCAAGCTAGATGAATTCGTTGATACTGCATCCAAGAATCAGAAGAATAGAATGCAGGCAAATCCCCTTTTCTTCTTCGAGCTTCTGTGTGAGAAATTCCACCCTTGTTTCATGGCGAATTCGGAGCCTCGGCAGTACTGGCCGGATAAACTTCATTCTGATCTAATGGACTTGTTCAGACACAAGGCAGAAGTTCGACTGAGACCACGGCAAACAGGGCCCGAATGGCTGTTATTGGGCAGCAAAGCTCTCACCGACTCCATCAGTACGCAAATTATGAGCGACCAGACTGAGTGGGACAAAGTTCAATTCAAGGGTATGAAGATTCCCCCGCCTCCATGTTCAGGGGAGAACACCGCATATCAAAGCCTCATTCCACATTCCATGAGTTCAAACGGACCATGGGGCCACTCGGATCTGACGCTGCCTGGGAACAAGCGCCCTGCCTCGCCGATGCATGACCTGGAACAACCGTCTGTGACTAGACACAGACACAGTATTGAGGTTCCAGCCTTGCTTAACATCAACGAGGGACGAGAAGATTACTGTGTTGAAGTAGCAACAAGGGCAGCGATGATAAGCGAAGCAACCACAAGCGAAGCAGCGACAATCCAAGGTGGTAACGAGCCACGAGAAGATGAGAATACCAGGGCATCAGCACTTGATACTACTCATGAGCCACGTGACGATGACAAACTCAAAACAATGATGAGTTCTCTGTTTGAAGGTCTTCAAGAGCTGAGTCAGGAAGCGTTCGATTCCTCGTCAGAGATGGGGAAACAAGACGCAGCGCCCCTTCCTCGTAGCCCAGTCAGTAAAAGCGTTTGGCGTGCTATCTGTGGGTACGATTCAGAGAGTAGTCTGGAGAGGACCTCATCCTCGGAATTACTGCATGTTCACATTGCCGTATATATCTTCCATCTCCTTTTTCTTGGTAACAACGATGGAGGAGCCTGGGAACTTCCTCGAGGTGTGAAGGAAGAGATTGAGAAGGTCGAGTCTCTTCGGAACCGTGCGGGATTTCGATGCGTCATGGGACGGGACGAATTTCGCGCTCATACTTACTTTCTGGAAGAGTCTGGTAAGTCTTTCTAAACGAATTGGCCTGTTATTTGATTGACTCGAGAGCAGCCACGACGCACAGATTGGCTGCGTGAAGTCGAGCATATATCCCTTCAAGCCCGAAGCACAAGAACCCGAGCTCGAATGAGTCTATGCTCGCCATAGAATTATCAACGTGGTTATTGAAGACTCTCGAACCGCTGCTTCGCCTTCTCTTTAGCGAGTCTAAACAATCCTCGACAAGCGGACTCAAAGGTAGCCGCCTCTCACAGTGGAGACTTAAGCTTGAAAATCTTCTTGTCGACGCTCAAAACATGGGCTCCATGCTCGACAAACATAGGCAGTACTATAGCCTGTTCTGGTTCCGGAGAGGGGAGGCATACAACTCGAAAGAAATGGAGCCAAATTGTATGCACCCTCAGTCTGAACTCAATTCTGGGACACTCCAGGTATCCATGACACTCATGCCAGCTATCTTCGCTCACGAAAAGGCCTGCTTGCATCCAGTTTCGAAGGCAATGGTGTCGTTGATGAAGAATGAGGAGTGAGACTTTGGGTCGGAGCCCATAGTCACGATCCACTTTCAGGAATGATCATCCATATGTTTTCACTTCGATTCACTGATATTGGGTTTCAATAGAGCTGCTTTGGGGATATGTGAGATTCGTATGCAATGAAACTTTCTACACCATACCGTGTACTGATCTCCCTTTGTGATATCGACGCCGTCATTTGTCTTTTGTGCTCTCCGAGTGTACCAAGCTCAGAAACTGTCCACTTGTGGACACACGTTACGTACCAACTACAGAGCAACCTGTCTCAGGCGATGGGTAAGATTCATCTGTAAGTTTGTATTTCTAACCAATATGAAGAAATTGTGAAGCGACCGTTCTAGTTGGAAAAAGCGCTGTTGTGGCTGCCCAGAGGCAAGTCATCGCAATTACCCACTTCAACATGGTCAAATCCTTGAGCCCATTCACACGTTAAGATACCTGGGTAGACAACATCGTTCCCGATCTATATTCAATTTTTCGATTACACATGTTTTGGCTTGAGCAAGGAGCCGTTGGTCTAAGCGCCTGTAGTTGGAAAGCATGGTTTATGCAATATCTCTTCGCTTTGACGTCGAGATAAGATAGCATTCCGAATACTCCCCGGAGGATAATGCAAACCAAGGTGCAAAATATCACATCGAGTGATGTAGATGGGTCATGTGTGATTGCCGACGTTGAATCTGGTCTCAACCTTTAGGTCGTATGCATCCACCGGTAATTGTTCGCATTGCCGATGACAAGATTGACATCGGCATCTGTCCTACATGTAAATGGTCACTTGTAGCGTCTTCATGCGCTAATCGATGCTGTGCAACATATCTCGGATCCTTGCTCCGACAGCCGAGCCATCACGACCACCGATCGCAACGGCAACGACAATGCACCAACGTCGAAGAATGTCGGATCGCCTGTCACCCTCTGATCCCAAGAAACACCTGCCCTGTCGATACGGCTCGACATATCCGCGCCACTCGTTTCACTCATATTAAAAATGAACGAAACGAGCAATCTAGCATACGCAGGAAAGCTCGAACATGCAATCTCAAGGCGTCCGTTGAGGAAGAACCACCCTGCTGGCACTTCGACAACATGAGTGTGTAACGAAGTCAGCCAGTAAGAATGGAGGACCCATACATCGCAACAAAGCCGTTCCATCCTTGCTGGTGTACCGTTTAGATGAATGCCTGCACGCCACGTATCTCCAACGAGGTATCAATATTGACCAATCAACTGAGCAGATTACCTGAAGGAAGCTACCAAGGCGCTCAAAGCTAGAGCTCCGATCCCTTGTGCGAGACTCCGTGTCACATAAAGAATGTCGGTGTGTTGGATTTTGCGATCAATGATGCATATTCAACGATCAGCCCAAGAAACAACCATCGTGGCACATGCCAGCGGATATAAAGCGGTGAATGCATGACACATACAGAGTCCGTCGGTTGAGGTGAATAGCGGACAATCGAATGTGGGCTGGTTCGTAATCGCTTTGACGTCAAATTGCCACACACTATAGTCTTATACAGTATGTTGAATGTCATTCGCGCAGACAGAATGATTGTGTAGCCAATCGAATATTATCGATCTTGGCCCACTCACTTAGTACTGTTTAGCGCACGCTATTCACTTCAACCGACGGACACTGTAGATCCTACAGGCTACTAGCTGTGCTGTGTGGTAGTACGATCATCCTTTTTCCAGCAATGTGTGCAGGATGCTTCGCAAGCTAAAGTCACCACGGCATTGATCGTTGAGTGACTTTCACCTGGTGATGCGAACCGATATGTGCACACTTTACACCCCAACGCGTATCAAGTGGATATGATTGGATCTATCGCAACCACAGAGTGCTGGTGATAAAATTGCAAGCTGCCACGATCAGGGTATCTATCGTCGTATGCATACTGCCATCAGCGCGCCATGCACATCCGACGGGAAAGTAAATCCTATCGGCAAAATGTGATGCAAGCTACCACACCCAGGTAGTCTGTCACCTACAATGAGCCACCCTGCCAATGCAAATTGACATCTGCACGCTACGTAGCTCTGTCAAGTACACCCGGTGAGATGCTTGGACAAGCTCTACAATATGCAACGGATTACAGGCAAGGCGGCCGAATGCCAAAACTAGTCTGCTTTTAGCCATGCAGATCGATGTCTGCACCGAAATACACTATCAGTCCGGCATTACCAATGATTTCTCCAGCCGCCCTAGCAAGATACGATCAACAAGGCATTGATCGATTCATAATCCCCGCCTGTTGATACCATTAAAGACCCGTAATATGATCAAAGCGGACGCATGAGGGACACTGGAACGCTGAATGATGCCACGATCAAGACGCCCTTCTTCCTGGGATGGTCTCAACCAGATACAGACCAACTTATGCCATGCAGTTCGAACATGAAGAACCCTACAGCTGCTAAGGAGTGCTGGAGACGATGCGAGATGCCAGATACGAGCCGTCTGTGCAGGTTGATATTTGACCGGTCCACGCAGCTATCAAAGCTCCAGCCTCCAGATAGGTGTACCCAATAACCTGCGCGGGAAGCTTTATCAAATGCACGCTCTGACGAGCCTGGAATCCAGAGCAACTCTCATGTGCCGACACAAGACTCCAATATCCAATCTCTGCATCGACAGTCCCACGAGGACCTCAAACCAGGCGTCTATTAGCCCCCCTGCCAGTACAGATCCCAATTTGCGTTCCTCCTCCCTCCCGTTTTGGGGAGTACAACATGGAGGTTTGGTTGAGATGACATCGCTTATTGATTCTTCAGGTCATATCACATGGTCGTCCCAGTCGGACAATGTTGATATGAGCAGAGTCTAGTTACACAAAAGTGTCGAGCGGGATCGAGGACAACGTGTCAACGCCAGAGCGAAAACTCAGAAGATGTTTCATGCCATGCATAAAGTGCCAGTTTCTAGTAAATGTAGGGAAGACGTGCCATGGTCACCGCAGTAATTCACTCCGGCGCAAAATGCAGAGGAAATCTGTATGGGCAGCAAACTCATTATCATTCATCAAAACATGGCATGATAATCACTCATGCCAGAAAAGCAGAAACATCTTCTATTCACGCAAGTACCATGTAGAATTAGGGTCAATGTTGCTCGCCTAAGATCATGGACTTGCTACCTCCTGGCCCGCTCCCTTGCTCCATTCCCCTTTCTGCTCTTTTTCCCACGAGCCAATGCGGACTAACCCAGATATTCGCTTACGTGGATAGCCCAAGGTGCGAAACAGTGGAACACAATCTCTTCCTTGACAAGATGTGCAGAAAGTTCGCGACATTCAAGACCGGAAAGTCTTCACCCTGGCTCGTTTGCATGTTAGACTGATCCACCAGAATTCTGCTCCTACCACATTTGAGCTCAGGATGTTCCCTCTAATGACATGACCGCAACTCGCTACAAGCGGTTAACATTCCTGATCCTTCAAGAAGCCACGCAATCTCTGCATGCTGCCTCTACAAGTTTCGTCCTTAGATGATCTGCTAGGACTTCGAAGGAGATAGAGTATAAGCGTCTATATTCTAGCGTAGGAAAAGGAGAGCTCATCAAGTAATGAGAATCTCAGCACTACTCGATAATTTCTGTCTCGGGTAAAGGACGTGTTGAGATTGCTAACAACTAGTCTATGTAAACATTCTTTGCCAGAACTTTCGTGATTATGAAGCCCTTCTCATATCTCTAGCAGCTGTGAAGCTTCTACATGTACTCGGTACCTGGCCCCAGGAGTGGGATGGTTGGGTACAGGGCAGCGTGAAGTGTGTCTTGAGGTCTTTGGAGGGGGGCGAATATGTGCAAATAGTGCATAGAAGACGAGACAGATACACCCTATCAGTTGTTGTAACCATCGCCAGTATATACAGGTGACGCAGACAAGAAAAGAACAGATGATTCCAATTACCGAATCTCGCGCTTTCGGTTCGTCGACATGCCCTGTTGTAGTCGTGGATCAATTCCCACATTCCTGTTCTTTCGTCTTTCCGTCCATACTCTCGTCATACCTGCGGGAAGACGTCCCTTTCATGAGGACGGATTATGTATTCGCCCCTTAGCTCTAAGTCTCATATCCACAATCCTGTTCCGACAAGTGAAATATGTCTGGGGTTGTAGTTCAGTAGCACAGGCAAGCAAGCCAGCAGGGGAGTCTTAAGCACTCGTACAATGAGGGCAACATGTATCAAGACCGAGTATAAGCAAGGCTATGATTTATAGCGAAGGGTCAGCAATTCTCCGTCTACTTATACGACAGATCCCAGCTTTTCCTGACTGATTCCTTGCTTTGTTTCCTCCAGTCACATACACTTTCCCGTCCCGGGACAATCGAGATACACGCCTTCCATCGCATACCCCTAGTTTACGCTTCCGTGTTCCGTGTTTTCATATGCAGCAGATATGTGGTACCACCACCTTCTTCCTTGCACCTTCATACATGATCTTATCCATTCCATGGCTCACTCTTTCTTAGCAGCACACTTGTCGCCCTTCTCATGAACATGCAATCTACACCCATCTCTCTCTTCTCTCCACTCTAGACCCTCCCTAGCAGTAGCGAACAGCAGATCCAGACAATCCCTCTTGGCAACACTAGGCCACTCAAAGGCAGCCACAATCCAAGGTCCAGCATTGCGGACCACATATTCCAGGACTGCAGAGCGCAGCTCCATGTAGGGCAGACCATAGACGTACATGATGGCGTCGTGAATGATCTCAGTGTCTTCGTTAAAGACAGTGACTGGGCGAGACTTTATCACGATAGCGTCGACGACGGCATTTGAGAACAGAGGCGCAGAGAGGAGCATGCCGAAGACGTACAGTCTGCTGAGGGTGAGCAAACTCAGCGCATGAGCTGGCGTTCCTGAAGAAGTATGCAAGTAGCCGCTGTGCAGCCAGTTATTGAAGATGGGAAACAGATGATCCAAGGCGCTGGAGTTGGCCAGGTCAAGGTCAGGAGGCAGGCTGAGCTGGAAATTGTCTGCGTGCTTGCATGTGGCGATTGCGTTGGAGCTGAAGTGGCCGCAGTATCTGCCGAGGAGTTTGCGATTGATCAGGTAGGCTTGCTTGGAGGGCGTGTTCTCCTGGTCTGCCTCATTTCCTCCAATGGCGACGTGGACATTGACGAAGCCAGGTGGGACAGGGCTGGTAGGGAAGATTAGTTGTCACAGTGCAGAAGTAATAGGTAAGAATCCAAACTTACGTAGGCTCAGGCGCAACACTACCGCGTGGCGACGGTTCTTGACCGAAGTTGGCAGGATTGTGAACGCTGTCGACGAGGCTTGGAGGGGGCGGTGGAGTGGCCAAGGGCATCTCTTGCAAGATAAACTTCGCCATGGGCGAGCGTGGTTGCTTTGCCGGCTCCCATAGTCCGAGGGTGATGGCCGTCGCAATCTTCTCATCTGAAGGAACACATGGTGGCAAACGAGGAATATTGAATGAGATGGGCATATCTAGGTATTTTCTTCTGTCTCGCCAGAGTACGATAAATTACGAGTGGACAGGTGAGTGAAAGAGCGACGCGAATAGAGATGTAGACGCGATTTGAAGAGGTGTGCGTGACGGCTGAAGGAACCTTATCATTCATCAATCTTATTCTTCGTGCACAGGAGGAAGGAGCGTCACGGCACGACCCGGCCATGGCGGAGACACAACGAGGTCAAGTGACAACTTTACACTGAGCATTCTCGAACAAAGTACGAATAAGTGGTTGTTCTTTAATGACCTCCTTACATAGATCTTTTGCCCTTAGTCAGTTTGGTGTGTCGAGGGTTGCTCGTATTAGATTTGAGAACCACTACCCAGATCATTCCGAGATGTAGGTGAAGAGACGCGCATTAAATGACCGCAAGAGGATTCATGCCAATCATCACTCATCTCCAATTCTCCCTACTCAGGAGCAATCTCAAGCCTGAAGAAAAAAGGTATGTCAGCCACCCCAGTCCAACCTCGAAACAAGGCAAGCAAGAACAAACAAGGTAAACGTGGAAAAGGAGTTTGAAGCCGAGACCAGATCCAGGAGAGGACGCAACAAAGGCAATCCAAATCTCCGGCAAGCCAATGTGATGTTGGGCGCTTGAAATTGATACGAACTTGTCATGGGGGTTTAAGAAAGCCAAGTTCGCCGTCCTGATAGTTTGCCCGTGTGTGATATGTGGTTGGGGAAGATGAAGGAAGATTTCATGAGAGGCAAAAGGTGGGTAGAGTGGATGAAGTACATAGCGTGCTGGAGAGCTTGAGAATTCGGGAACATACCATCTTCATCAGGTTGACACAAGTGTGGCAATTCAATGCGGTGCCATTTAAGCCTCCAAGGTCTTAGCCACTCACCAAACACATGCGAGTCGTAGTGGCCAGAGAAGTCAGCTTTCTCAAGAAGCAGCAGCCTTCTTCTTGGCTTCTTCCTGCTCCCGCTTTCTAGCGAGATATCTCTCCCTAGCGCTGGAAATGTCGCCTTCAGTCTTGCGGCTCTTACTCTTCTCCTCCAGCTTCTTCCTCTCCTCCTCTTCTTCTTCTCTCTTCCGCTTCGCACTCTGCTCAAGCTGCTCTTCCAGCATACGCGTCTGGCGTTCCCGCATGCCGCGCTGATCATTCTTGTCATAACGACCGCCAGCAGCTTGAAAGACATTTTCTCGTCCTTTCTGGTTTGCTGACTTGAGGTGGTCTGCAGATTGTGAACTGGACTTGCCAGCAGCTGGAGCAACATTCAAACCAGCCGAGAGAAGCTGGCGTTTGTCCGTCACTTGACCCTCGTCATTGATGTGAACATTAACACCCTTGGCACGCATCTCAGCAGCCATGTCGACGTCGGTCTTGGTATCGTTATCATCCTTGTCCAGACCACCGACAGGCACCTCGCCTCGTTCGAGCTTCTGCGCGGCCTCCATAGCCTCCTGATGTCGCTTGTCTTCTTGACCCATGAGATTCCTATAGAATCCTTGCATACCACCTCCATTCTTCCGCCTCCTCTCCTCTTCCTCTTCGGCTTTTCTCTTCTCTTCGGCTTCCAGCTTCCTCGTCTCTTCCTGCTGAGCCTTGTACGCGCCAGTGACGAACTTCTCCTTGTCCGCAAACTCGTCGCCTTCATTCTCACGCTCCTTTTGCAGTAGCTTCTCCCTCGCAACCTGCTGGTCTTGTTTCCGTCGAGCAGCAGCGTCGAGGAGGTTGCCAATGTAGCGAGGCTTTCGCTCTATCGCATCTTGCTTCTCTTCAGCCTTTTTCTGTTCGTGCACGAGAGAGTGAGCCGAGTGGAAAGCGTCATAGTCGTAGATCGTAGGATCGAGTTCTTCCGCCTTCGAAGCCACGGCTTTGTTATCGCGCATGGTCGACAGGTCGCCAAACTCCATTTGACCATCGTCCTCGTTGTCGTCAAGGTCGAGGGGCTTGATCTTGCGGACAGGAGGTTTTGGTGGAGGTGCGCCTGTCCGTAACTTGTTCGTTGGTTTTGGCTTTGGCTTGGGTGCTGATGGTCTTGACGACGACTGTATTGAGGAAGCATTGAACTCGGTCAACTCTTCTTCTTGGCCAAAAGGGTTCTCAGCCTTGGAAGGGTTGTCGTCACCATCATCAGAGCCAGCGTCGAGATCATCATCAAAGATGGTCGCCCGCTTTTTCCGTGTTGAGGGCTCGTCCGCCGCCGGCTTGGACTTGACATTCAATCCAAATTTTAGCGACATGGTAGGTATAAGGATTTCAAGAGTGCAGGTGCAGCTCCGACTACAGTTGTGTTCAACTCATGGTGTTGAAGTTGCAGAGACAAGTTGGAAAAGCCTGGTACGCTTGAAGTCAAGCTTCATCAAAGCGTCACGTGCACGCCAAGACATATAGTAGTTGGTTACACTTCGGATTGAGCATGGACTGATTTCGTCGTCGAATCGATAAAGAGAGGATCGCTCTGCTCTGTATATCAGGCAGTAGCGGCACTTGCGTCAATGTGTAGGTATCGATACATTCATCGTATCATATTCGAACCAAACCAAACCAGACTATCATCCTCCATAATCCTGCTCGATATGCTTGAGAGGTCTCAACGTGCTTGGAATGCCGTATACCCACCCTTCAATGCACAGGCAATGACAATCTCCCGGATCCATTAGCCATCTGAAAAGTAAGCTTATTCAGACGTGAGCCCGCCCTCTTCCCCAAAGCCACAATTCCATCGGCCATCCTATTCTCGACCACGATGTACTCAGGAACTTGCTTGAGAGCGGAGTGCTCTTCGCGGATACATCATCGTTTCCCTGCCCAGCTCCCTTTCCCAGCTCGATCGTCTCTCTTGGCTCGGGCCTCTCCTCCCTGCTTTGCTTCTCGCTCTCTTCGCGTTGGTGATTATTTGTTTCCCAGTACACATCTCGCACCTTTCTTCGGCTGGTCATATGCTTCGACGTGAAATGTGACGGTGAAGCCTGACCCGTGTCCACTTCCACATCCATTACTCCCCTTTGCAAAGGTGGTTCTCTACTCGTATTCTCCCATATGGAGGACAGTGAAGCAGGAACAATTTCGCGGTCGCTGTCACCCTGGAGCATCTTCCCAGGGGAAGGAGAATATGCAAATAAAGAACGACCAGACGAGTCGCCCGCCCTGCTCGGCATCCATCCTTGATTATTGCGGGTACCAGGCCGAGGACGTGGGCGTGGACGAGGACGAGGACGCGTGGGACGAAAAGCAGACCGAGGCCGATCTGATTCGGTGCAGAAAAGGGAGAAATTAGCAAAGTCACATGTGGTAGATTTTGTTGACAAGGGAGAAAGTGCAGGGCGAGATCAGGTCAAGTCAAGTCATGTCATGTCAGCTAAGAATGATGAAAAGAAATAATGGCTTGTTCGACAAAAGAAATGTATTGTCAGGTTCTCAAAAATAGGTATGTGAGGCTTGTTTCACCACCTTGGCCTCATGCAAAGTAGAGGACAAGGTGAGGCTGTGCGATTGACGTCAACAAAGAAGATGGAGAACAAGAGGTAACAGAGCCTTGGGTATCGTGAAGAAAGTAAGGCGTAGTAGGAGCCTGTTGACATGGCAACAGAGAAAGATGGAGGTATCAACGACCATCCAGCCAGACAAGAACACACAAATTTCAGGAAATAGAAAACAGGCACACTCGGTCATGTCAGAGAGAGAGAACGACATCAACAAGAAGAGGAAGAAGAGAGATAATGCCCATTAGGAAGAGGAAGGAGAAGAAGGAACAAGAAAGGGACAGTAGAGCGAGGAAGCCTATTCCCCAATCTTTGGTGCTTGTCCAGCAGAAGCAGATGAGGACGGGGTAGGGTCAGAGGTGCTGGTGGTGGGAAGGGCATGAGAGTGTGCAGTGGTGTGCCTACTCATCATGGATCCTACCGCCGGTGTTCCCGCCGCTGCTCCTGCTCCTGAGCCATGTCCGTGCACATGAGAGTGTGCATGATGCCCCGTCGCTCGTGACAAGGAGCCAACGTCGTGTTTGCCTGAGTGAGGTTGGTTAGCTAATTGCATTACTGTAAAATGATATGGAAAGACGAAGACTTACCACCGCAACAAGCGCGGACATTCTCCAACAGGCCCGCTTCTTCTCTTTCTCTTCTGCCCCTCTCGACTGCCACTCGCAAATCGTCTTCACTGTCCTCTTCAATCACGGATGCGTCATATATCGCGGGCTCACCAGGACGGTTGCTCAACGCACTCTTGCTTCTCCTGCTGCTGGAGAAGCTGCCTCGGATACTGGCAGGACTCTTGAACAGGGTACCAAAACGGCTAGACACACTTCCGTGGTTGTAATCACGCGGCTCGGGTGTGTTGCTGGACTGTGACCGCTTGGAAGTAATGGTCTTCTCTCCCACTCTTCGACCAAGAGTAGGAACCTCTGTGAGATATTCCTTACGCATCGGGCTACTGGTTCTGCCGGTGGCCCTGGAGTTGTAGGTGCTTAATGAATGACCTGTGCGCCCGCTGGTCCTGCTAATACTGCGTCCGGCGACTTGCGGATTGAACTCGTCTACATCATCTCTGGTGAGTTCACCGAGGGTGTCGTTAACATCTTCTTCCCTCTCAGATCCGGTACGTAAAAGCAAATATGACAAGGCATTGAACCATGTCTCATGGCGAGAACCGGTAGGAGCTGTAAATACAATGTCTCTTCCTGGTGTCACGACGACAAGCGATTTGGTGTGAAGACCAGGTGGATATGTGTTGTTGTCGCTGATAACTCGAACAGCCTCAATTGCTACACTCTTGGCCTTGCTTTGTTTCGCGCCGTGCAACGAAGGATCGGTCTCGCTCCAGTACAAGGTTCTCGTGTATGGATGGACCCAGAAGAAACGTCTATGACGAGTTCCACTAATCTCCGAACTACGGCCAGCCTTGCGAGTGTACTTCCACAGGTGCTCACCAATCATAGTCTGAGTGATGGCTTGGATCATGCGCGGGTCTGTTGTAGGTGGCATATCCTCGGGGTAGATGTTTGGTCGGTGAATATGGAAGCGTTCGTCAAGTTCTGACGCAAAGGATGTCACAGAGCTGCGACGAGTATGGGTTTGTGGAGAGGAAGGAAGTTCCAGATTTGGACGCGTGCTACCGGGATTGCTGACACGCGGTCGAGACATTGATGCGGTCCCGTTGCGAACAGATTGAGTAGTGATACTTGGAGTCCTGGATCGGGGTGGCATTCCGTTCATGCTCTTATACGCAGATGCGGGCATGGCTGGGGGACCCATGCTACCACCTGCGGCAGCAATCTTGAGGGTGTGGTCCACTGGGAGAGGAGGAGCGGGTGAGCCGTTCTTACGAATGCTTCCAGCGCTTGCTGGTCGGCGCGGGGCTCTGAGGACAGTACCACCTAGAGGAACAGTCTCGGAAGATCTTCGCGGGCCTGCCTCTGCAGATTCGAAAGCAGTGATCGAAGCCTTCTCCTTGTTGCGCATCATGTTATCAATCTCGTTGGACGACACAACAGTCTGTGTACCCATCTCTGAAGTGTGAGACCTGTTGAGAGTGGGCTTGACGTCGTCGCCATGAAGACTGCGTTGGCTGGATGTTGCATTGTTGGAGACTTCTGAGAAGGGCGTTCTAGAGTTTCCTGTGCTGGGCCTGTCTTCATGCAGCGCAGTAGAGTTTTCATCCTCGTAAACGTCGACACCTTTGCTTGCATACCTCCTCTCCGGCGAGATTGAGCGGATGCTGCTAGATCGTGGCGGGAAGTACGAAGCAGGGGGAGGTACAGTCGGATTGGTAGCGAAGAATGCGGCTCCGGGTCTGATTGCTTCAGTGCCAGGGATGATTGGCTTTTCTGGAGAGAAACCAGAGTCCGTGTAAGAAGGCGTCTTCGGAAGAAGTGGCTCGAATGCAGCTCCACGTAGACCCTCTGCAGGAGTAACCGGCGCGGAGTCTTGAGATACGATCGTCGACATATTCAATGGCTCCGATTCTCTCATGAATGGCGCTGGTGCTTGAGGTTGGGTATCAGCAATGACCATGGAAGAGATTGCAAGCGGAGCCACTTCTGGTATGACAGGCACAGCCCGAGGTGGAGAAACGGGCTCTGTCTCCACGGCAGCGACAGAGGTAGCGAAACCAAGAGGTGCGACAGCAGGAACCATAGGACGAGGAGGAGAGGCAGGCTCTGTTGCTGTCGTGGTGGTCTGAGAGAATGCCAGCTGTGGTGGCGGTTGTCTCTCCAAAATGGGTGAAGGAGGTGAGACGGGCGGGGTTTGCTGTGAAACCACTTCCGTGAGCTTTTGTAACGGAGCACGCGGTGTTCCCATGTTCGCTCGTGAAATGGCCTCCTTTCTCGGCGTCGCCATTTCGTCGATGAGAGTCTTGGGCTCTGAGGGAGACATTTCCTTGACGTTGGCTTGCATCCGATCGGGAACAGCGCCATCCTCCTCTTTATCGTTACTGGTAGTCTTGCCGAGTGCGTATCCAGCAACACCGGCGATTGCACCTCCGACGACACCAGCAGCAGTAGAAACAACAGATTTGGTCTGCGGCTCCCATGGCTCGGTCATCATACCAGAGTCGACCATCTGAGACTTCTTTGCCTGTGGTGTAGTCTCGCCAATAGCATCACCAAGAGCAGTGCTGGCAGATACAGCTCGTTGCCTATAGACTTCAGGGCTGGAACGTGCAGACGTCACGGTGCTGCCAGCAGGTGTAGTAGCATCACTCTCATCTTCGTCACTAAGTCCTTCAAGTTCAGCCATCAGATTTTGACCAGTTCCGGCGCGGGGAGTGCCTCTGTCGCTGGAGTGCATGCTCTGAGGGCTCTCGTTCGAAATGGACGAGTCTTGAGTGAAGATACTGCTAGCCCTTCCAGATCGTCGAGCGTTGACATTGCGAAGTCTGAGCTTAGGATGTTGCTGCTGGACAGGAGTGCTGACGGAATCGAGTTCCTCGTCGGTGGATGCAGTAGACATGTAAGACATGCGGTTCCCAGGTTCCCCGGTCGCGTAGACGGAGGGCCTAGAAGATGTGGCTTTCTTACCACGAACCGTACCTTCAGTCTCGGTCAAGTCATCACTGCTATCCGCGCCTCCAAGGTTCTCGACACCAGTCTCGAAAGCCTCAGATTCGGTAGTGGTACCTTCGCGTTCATTGGCAGTCTCGAAAGCGTCGGTACTGTCAGGCTCGGCGAAAGAGGCATGGTCAAAAGCAACACCCCTTTGTCTGGTAGCAGCAGCACGGCTGGGAGACGCGTCTTCGCCGTGGTCCTCCCAATCTTCATCTTCATCCATGATGATCTCATGGGTGCTGCTCCTTGCAGCGCCCAACCTGTCAGGACGAATCTGCTTCTTGTTGCTGTCTTGTGCGGAGCGTCGTTTCTTGGATACTGAACCAGTGCCACCACTTCTCAAGGATTCCACCTCATCCCTAGCATCTTGAAGCATGCGTTTGAGCTCAATCTTTTCCGTCTTCTCGCGGTGAATGTTGTTCTTGAGGTTTTGTATCATGCGGTGGGCATGGGTGAGCGAAGATTTGAGCGTCTCGCTTTCAAGCATTCCATTCCTGGCTGGAGTCTTTGATGGTGAAGGTGGGGGCGAGTCTTCAGGGGTGGTTCTGTCGCCCATGTGGTCCTCATCGGCTGTAGCAAATTCGCGATCCGAAGTGTGGTTGCCATCATGCCATCGAGATGCGACAGCTCGTGCCAATTCGGTGTTTTGAGAGGTCAGCTCCTCAATCTTCTTGTGCAAGACATCGCGTTGAGACTCGTGATTGGCGAGGTCGCGGCGGAGACCATTGAGCTCGGAATCATTGTGCTTTCTGAATAGCTCGTGATCTTCTGCAAGCTTGCCGTGTGCATGCTTGAGTTCTTCCAATTCTCTCTGGGCAGCATCTCTTTCAGATTGGGTTGACTTTAGAAGCTGGGCCAGGCGCTGATCCTTGTCGTGGAGATCCTTGAGTGAGGTTTGAATCTCCTGTAACTGGGTTTCCAGGTTCCAGTTTTCCTCCTTGTACTTTTGCTCGCTCTCGTCGAGCACTTTGAGTCTGTGCATGAGACCGGCAATGTCAGACTCCAACTGCGTCTTCTCGGCCGTGGTGGTCCGAAGAGCATCGTCCTTTTCAGCAAGCACAGCCTGCAATTGCCTGACCTGAGCGAGCAAAGAAGTACTAATTTCAGTTGCAAACTCAATATCATGGACTCTGTTGGCAGGCTGATTGCGCTGTCGTCGCGATGAAGCCGAAACCTTGGATGGGGAAGCACGTGAATCTGCGGCGAAGACGGCAGGACTTCCCGGGACAGTCAGATCTTGCGAGACGATGCGGTTCTTGGGCAGAAAAGTGCGGGCAGACTCTCTGCCAACCTCGGTATACTCCTTTTCGAGGTCGGAAAGCTTCTTCTGCAGTTCAGGGCCAATTTCGTTGTCGTCCTTTTCATGCTCGACATCCTTGAGACGGTCTGCTAGATCTTTTCGTTGCTTCAGCAGAGACTGACCGAGTCTCGAGGCGTCTTGGATTCTTCGGTCGGTGTCTTTGAGATGGGCTTCGATGGCGCGCTTGGCCTGGCTGGGCGAGGTCGAGTTGTACAGCGAATGTAATTGGCTGTTGTCAAAAGAGGCATATCTGTGGGGTGCATGGTGGGCAGGGCCAGGAGATGAGAAAGGGTCATCGCCATTTGCTGATGCTGAGCTCAGCAGGATGGGCGGCGTATCCATGGTGGGATGTGATGTGGTGTTGTTGTGCGACAGCTTGCGCAGCTGCAGCGATGGGCCAAGAGTTGAAATTCGCGCAATCGACGACAAGCGGGGGACGAATCAGGCTGGTCAAAATGAGGCTTGGACGGGAATGGCAAAGGAATAAAATCAGCGAGCGATTGCGACAATCATGGATGCGATTGGCAAATGGAGGGGCAAGAATAAGACAGCGCAAGCGTCAGACACGGACTCGGGGGAGCGAAAGTTGATGGCGCGGATATGCAACGCAACGTTTGTTGTGATGGTGGAGCGGCTTTGTTGACGTGGTTGACCTGCGCCAGAACAACAGGGACTTTCGGGTGTTGTAGTACCGCAATACAATACTGCACTGTACAGGGTACACACGGCTTGTCGGCTGCTACTGTATTCTCGTTGGTCGGCAGAAGAAAGAAAAAAACACAGGAAATAAACAAAGGAAGAAGACAAGGTAGGCTATGAGATAAGCGATTGGTGCACAGTGAGTGGAGCCACCAAATCCGAATAGACTCGGATAGGTGAAAGCTTGAAGAGGGGAAGACACGACAGGCAGAGGAAGATGAACAACACATGGAGCGATTAGGACACGGGAGATTGGGACAGAGGCCGTGTCCGATTGGCTCCTGAAGCTGAGATCATCGTGCGGCCATTTCGACAAATCTCCGATGCTTGACTCGTACATTTATTATTGAGTAGTCATGGAGTAGTCATGGAGGGGGGCATAGTAGCAACATATCATGGCATTTACAATGCTTGAAGATGTCACAACAAGAGAG
This sequence comes from Dothideomycetes sp. NU200, assembly GCA_027943355.1. Lineage (NCBI taxonomy): Eukaryota > Fungi > Ascomycota > Dothideomycetes > Dothideomycetes sp. NU200. The sequence goes on along the minus strand of BSCJ01000009.1, from coordinate 844,819 downwards.
AGCTTGTACCGAATGTCTATATCTACATTATTCTTATACAGAGACGACCATCATGTCTCACATTCGAAACGTGTCTGAATATCCCCCGCGTAGACTTGTGTTGTCTGGTTCCGAAGTAGAAGTTTTGTCGAAGTTTCCATATGATTTCTCATCAGCCACACTTCTATGACGCCACGCTGCGCCACAGTTATAAGATACATCGTCCAAACGCCTCCAAGTGTACAGCACCCCACCTATACCACATTCTATCATCCACGCCTCACACACAACACACATCTACTCTACACCACATCATGGCAGACGTCCAACCGGTCGTGTTTAAGAAGCGCGGCAAGACAACCAACATCAAGAAACGAGCAGCCACTCCTCCCTCCGACTCTGGCTCGGAATACTCCAGCGAAGACGAGACGGGCAGACGCATCAAGCGGCGAAGAAAAGGCGGAATCACCACAACCTCGACTCTCCAGCGCGCTCAAGATCTGAGCAAATCCACCACCTTTGCCGGCGACCGCTCCGCCAAAGTCACACAACTCGACGACGCAACGAAGGAAAGCAATTGGATCCACCTCGACCGCGCCGACCCTTCCAAGGCTGCTTCTCTTTCTGCAGACAAGAACGAGGGCGCTTCGAGTACATACAAAGGCGCTGCCGCCTATGATAATTTCATCCAGAAGAATCCCGATCGTCAATCAAACAAGGCTGTCGGTCCTGTTCGAGCACCCACAAACATCCGCACCATTACCGTCACGGACTACTCCCCAGATGTGTGCAAGGACTATAAGCAGACTGGGTTTTGCGGGTATGTACCGAATATCTCTCTTCTTCCTTTCTTTTTTTCTTTCTTTCTTTCTTTCTTTCATTCAATTCAATACATATGCTAACAACCTCTAGTTTTGGCGACGGATGCAAGTTCTTACACGCTCGAGAGGACTTCAAGCAAGGCTGGCAACTCGACAAAGAGTGGGAGAAGGTGACAAAAGGCAAGAAGCAAGAAGGAACCGTCTTCGCAAGTGCAAACCGAGACACCAAAACCGCAGACTCGGACGACGACGAAGAGGATGCAAAGCTGGAGAACATACCCTTTGCATGCATCATCTGCAAAGAACCCTACAAACAACCAATCGTCACGAAATGCGGCCACTACTTTTGCGAGGCATGCGCACTGAAACGCCACAAAACAAAGGGAGGCAAGGCGTGTGCTCTCTGCGGCACAGACACGGGCGGTACATTTAGCGTAGCCAAGAATTTGAGGAAGCTGCTGGATAAGAAGAGGGAGCGGATACGGAAGCGCAAGGAAAAGGCAAGGGAGGCTGGCGAGGAGGTCAGCAGTGATGGGGAAGAGTAATCATTATAGAATGGTTCTTGAATGTTATAGACAAAAAGTCGAATCTACAATACCATGAACAATGTCTTCACTTGCGGTCATAATGTTCGACCCTATCTCGTAAACGCTTCTAAATTTGAATCCTTGTGAGTGAGATGTTTCAAGTTTTGTGTTAGTGACGAGCGACCATCATGACTTCGACTGATAATACCAGGTGGAAGTGGTTGTCGAACCAGGCAGGGCGACCCTGTCTCGGTGGTCCCATCTGTCTTGATTCTTTCACATCAATCATGTGGAGCACTTTCACAAAGATACCGCAAAGGGTCCATGATAGTAAGCCTGATAGCTGATCCATGGAAGTACTGTTCTCAGAAGTCTTCTCATGGTGTTTCCCAGAAAAGAACTACAAAAAATGCTTTGGCTGTTGATCAATGATACAAGGATCAATGTGGATCATTGATTCGCAGTTTATTTGCTCTGTCTATGAATTTGTTGTTGTCTGGGAACCTGTTGTCATGCTTTGTTGTGAGAAGCAGAAAAGAGATATACTCGAAACATGAAGAGAGCAAGGCCGTCTCACCAAGTCTTCCTCGGCCCACGACCCACACCCTCTTGTCCACCCTGTGAACCTCCCCCACGTCTGTCTCTCGCGGAACCACCGCCCCCACGTCCACTGCGATTATTCCATCTCTCTCCTCCACCTTCCCTGTTTCTGTTTGATCCACCTCGATTGTAGCCACCGTCTCTACCATACCTACCGTCTCGACCATGCTCACCACCTCGAGCGCCGTGGTCACCATAATCACCAGCACCTCCATCAAACCCGCCGCCTCCTCGCCTACCGTACGGCTGATGCGACTCGAAACCCGAACTCCAAGTCCTCTCCTGCTGTCGTCTACTCTCCTCTTCCTGCACCCTCATCCTCTCTTCTTCCTGGACTCTAAGCCACTCTCTCTCCTCCTGCAGCCTAGACCATTCCCTCTCCTCCTCAACTTTGATTCTCTCGACCTTCTCGACCTGCTCACGACAGCGTACCCCAGGAGGATGGACATGCCATACGCACCAGTCGAGGCTTTGCAGGCCTTTTCTCCCCAGAGGTCTGCCGTTCTTGTTAGGGCCTTGCGTCGTTGTGACAGTGGGTGCAGCAGATGCCATCGGTGGAGGTGGAGTTTGAGCTGGAGGGGGAGTAAAAACCGGCAAGCGACTACTGAATTCGTTGACGCAGTCCAGTAGGAAGGCATTAGGGTAGTCGCAAGCTTTTGCCCTAGGGAGGAGAGGTCGGCCGCGCGTGTATTCTTGACTACACTGTCCCGCATAGGTCTGTCCTGTTGTGATGGGTGCAAGTGCAGGCGCGCAGGCTGTAGCCGTGGAGTCGGAGTTCCATGGTTCACCAGTTGGTAGGTGGGCGGCAGCAGCAGCAGAAGTAGCTGTACCTGCAGGAAACGGAGGATAAGTATCAGTACTGGCCGCAGAAAGAGGTGTATGCGTCAAACAAAACACATCCACGCAGAACTTCCTCAACAAACTCCCCATCTCCTTCATCAACCCATCCCAATCTCCATCGGCCACTGCGTCCACATCAGAAGCCGGATCAGTGTTGTCGTAAGCAAACCACACGCTCTCGGAACTTGGTCGAGACCAGAACCGGACTGTAGTTCGCAAAGCCGCATTGATGACCTCGTTTGCGAAAAGAGGAATCTCGTACTTGGTGGCGAAGACGTGCAGTTTGAACAGGAGAGCAAAGCCAAGGGTTGTGCTCTTGTCTTCGTCTCGCGCACCTTGCTGTGCGTTATAGCCGGGGTAGTGAGATCGATGGTGATAGGCGACCTCACTCCCCTCTTCCCCAACAGACATCTTATCCCCGTCCCCATCGACCCCAAGTGCGCCTTCAGCTGGGGCGTCAGGACCCACAATCTTCTTGTCGTTCAACCACCCGAGGAAAACCTCGAAGACAACCGGATCCTCGGTTTCCAACCTCAGCCCATCGAGCTGAGCACTCCGCATCTGGAGCCAGGTGGCGAAATGGCTGGAGTAGTAGGAGATGAGGCCGCTGTAGACGGGGAATGTGCGGTAGTGAGGTTGGCTGGTCGCGCCGCCGACATGGATGTTGATCATGTTTGTGTAGGCGGACGAAGGTGGGCTTGCGGACTCGCGGGTTGTTGGTGGAAAGCCACCAGATGGTGGGGGAGCAGGGGTTGGAGGGAGTGGTCTCCCGGGGAGTGGTCTCGCGGTGTCGATCGTGGGCCTATCTGTACTGCGGTTGCAGTACTGGATGTTGAAGTCGTTGGTCATGTCGAGACAAGGACGCTTGCTCACTCCGATATGTGTATGGGAGTCCTGTACGTCCGAATCGTGCATGGCATCATTGTTGGCTATGTGCACAGGACCACGTTTGCGCTTGTTCCCGCCCATGTTCTCTGGCCGCTCGAAGTATTCTTGAAGAGATATCTTGTTCGTGACCTTGCTCATGGGTAGCTCTTTCTAGCAAGGAGTGGCAAATGCGTGTAGATGTAGTGCCGAGTAGGAGGAGCCAAACGGGACTCAAGCGGCAAGCCAACCCCGGAGGCTGAATATTGATTCTTTCTCGGGCAGGGAAAAGGTTGGGAAAAGAAGTAGCTAAACAAACAAAGAGTGGAAACATATATGAGGGACCTAAGTGATTGACTGAGGGACATAAAAGAGTGAATAGCGGGAAGGGTGACCATGGGCAATCACTTCGGCAAAACACCGCCGAACATCCTGAGCCATGATGCTTGTGAATACATTGGGCCTTAGATACAGGTTACAGTCGACGCGCAAATGCTGAAAAGTAGTGGTACATTCTGCTATGGATTCCCGCGCAGGTTAGTGGTCAAGTCCAGCTTGACGAAGCGACAGGGGAGTTGGCAAGAACCTATGCCGAGCCCTACATGGACCACCATGTGACGGAAAGCTCAGCGCCATGAACAATCTTGGTCTTGGACCTGCAGGCAGGAGTGCACTGCTGAGAACGAAGCACACTAAGCCCATCCTGCAAATACTCCGCCAGAGTCGAGATCTAGACTCCCACGAACATCTTGCTCCCGAAGAAGCTCGAGTCATAACGGTCATGTGTCTGACTTTTTCTTGTTGGATGAAAGATATTTCATTCAACAAGAGCCAGTGAGAAAATCTAGATATGAGCCTCCTCTGCTCCAGACTCCTCGTCCGCCTCAGATTTCTCCTCCGAATCCTTCTGTGAAGCTTTGATTGCTGCTTCTTCTTCCTCCTCTGATTCCTTTGGTCACAGCGCCGTGTTAGCTCATCTGTACACTTTGGAAGTTCGAGAATGGCTTCGGAACTCACCTTAGTCGTGGTACACAATATACCACGAGGGTGCTCGTGATACGCGCAACGATGGAGTCTCATCATGGAGACCTTGGTTAGGGGGTTGAACTTCTCCGACCTGGCTGACAGAGCGCATGCGAGGAACACCAGGTATTCATGGGGCCAAGTATTTGCACAACTCCCAGATAGATGTGCGTGGATATCGGTACCGAGAGGTACAGTCAAAGGAATGAAGTTTGATGTGAGTCTGCGGAGAGGAGATCCGACAGGGGTTTTCTCGTAGACAAGCGTCATTTCAGCCGCAGTGTAGCTGGTCCAAGTCTTGGCCTGTCTCTCAACAATGAGGTTGATGGCGTAGTTCTTCATGATGACAACTCCATACTCATCGCCGAAGATCCACATGCGGATGAGCGTCTCGTAATTGACATCAGCGCCTTCGGTACCGTCCCAGTCGACGATGCGGCGGGTGTAGAGCCATTTGTAGAAGATGGAAAAGTCGTCGGCGGAGGCGTGCTCCACTTTGATGCTGCGGTTTCCATCGGTGTTCCAGCGTCTGCTCAGGGCTGCAGCGAAATAAGGGGAATAAAAGGTGATCAGGCCATTATGAACATCAAACGGTTTCATATCAGCATCTTTGCCGATCTCGATTCTGACAATATAATCGAATGCAATACTAGCGACGTCATCTTAGAGATCGTACCGAAGTCAAGGGCGACAGTACACATACACTGGCGTGATGGTGTCAAGAGTGGTGGGTGGCACCGACTTGGGATGCTTGATCGAGACGGTGCTCAGGCTTGCAAGTTTTTCAGGCATTTTCCTGCGTCTCCTATATATATGGCGATGCTAGGGCTGTATCGTGTTCTGCAGAAAGCATGAAGAAGTCACGGCAGATGTTGTGTCGCGTGTTTGGTTGTTATAAGGCAAACAACAGACGACAGATACTGTGATCCCATAACGCTTAGCCGAATTCGGACGTGCCTGCCATTTAAAGCTGATCATCGCGATCATATTTCCCGCCCTCGGTTCCCATGCGATTGAAATCATCCCGAGGAGCACGTGAGCAAGTTTAGAAGGAGTTAGATGTACATGTGATGGACGTACGAGAGGCTATTTCTAACCACTCTCATCAATATCCTTCTTGGTGAGTCCTTCTGCTTCATCGTCACTCTCACCATCTAGGTGATGTTTCGTGGCCGAGTCACCCTTGAGAGCACCAGCAGCAGCATCCTTTGCTCTCTGTCCAGCCTTGGCCTTTGGCTCCTGACCCTCGGGGTAGACTGTCGCAGCCATTCCCTTGCTAGTCAGGTACAAGAAGTGACGCTCGCGATAATTGTCTATTTGGTTGTAGAAGAGGTGGAATCTGCACAAGGCGATTAGTATGCAACAGCGCTGACTCTGCAAGTATGCCAAACTTACGTGTTCTCCTGCTTTTCCTCCTCAAAGATGCGCTGGTAAATCTCCTTTTGCTTGAAAGCCTCGAGTTTCTCCTCCCATTTGCTAAACTCAAGCTTCTCGCGACCGTGCTTGGGAGCTTGTAGTTCATTGTATGAGTCAAACACTGGTCGCTCGAGCAACAGACCCAGGCCGGGGACCTTGGGAATGCTCATCTTTGTATCGCCATAGCTCTCCTTGATGCGCTCGATGGGAGCACCGCAGCGGACAATAAGAGAGGCCATACCGACCATTTTGCGGATTTGGTGCATCATGAAGCTCTGACCATGAACTTTGAGGGAGAGCCACTCGGTATCATTGATGATCTTGGGTTCTGGGTTGACGACAAAAGACTTGATATTTCTCTTGCTGGATGGATCGCGGAAGGTCTTCAGAATGGTATAGTTGTGGTAGTTGCGGGTGCCGACATATGATGTGAGAGCTTCCTGTAGACGAGCGATGCGTGCTTGAGGGATGCGATAACGACGTTTGGCGTCATTGTAAGCAAGCTTGAGTGACTTGACAGCAGCTTCAACGCGCTTCTTCTGATCGAGAGTCAGAGTGGTTGAAGAAGAAATGACCTCAGATGGATCTGTGGTGCCGGGCTTAGTCGCTGGTAGTGCGTCCTCCTTTGCTTCAATCTCGCCTCCTTCCTTCGCCTCGCCTCTGTACACCGTCTCTTCTTCGTAAAGTGCCTTCAAAACAAGCCCCTTGATGTCCTCATCGAGAGCATCCAAGACAGGCTTGATCTCCTTCTCATCGACCTCCTTCCAGAAATCCTTGACTTCTTCTTGTCTTGAGTTGTAGCCTTCTCTATCATCGGCTTCATCGGCAGCCTCCTCCAAGGTCCTCGCAAGCCACGAGCTGGGATGAGGTGGCAACAGACAATGACTGGGCAGAAGGTACTCATACCATCGCGAATCACACGCTTGGTAGCAGGAGAAACTGCCAATGGTCCTCTCAATGCCCCAGACTCTGATCTGAGGGGCCAGATGTTCGTTGATCTTCTCCACAATATTCTCGTCTTCAATGATGAGCTTCAAGGAAATCATGTTGCCAGCAGCATGCACACCCTTGTCGGTTCTGGCGCAGCGCACAAGTTGTGACTTCTTGGGGTCGTCAGCATTGGCTTTGGAGATGGCACCGGCCTTGACGAAAGCAGTAAACAAGTCTCCTTCGATTGTCTTCTCGGTCGTGTTGATCTGCATGCCCTTGTAACCGGTTCCAGAGTATCCAATCAGTACGGCAACCTTTCTCTTCGGCTTGCGGTCTTCAGCAGCTATCTCATCAGCAGCGTATGGCGCAGGCAAGACCGAGTTCTCATCTCGGGGTTTCTGCTTCTCATAGTCGTTGCGAGCACGGCGATCTGGTTGATTTTGTCTTAGTCAATTGTCAGTTCGATGTCATAGCAGAGTTGGACAGCGGAACAAGCCACTCACTGCCATTCCTTACGACCCATATCCCTTCTCTTACCGCCGCGACTACCGAACTTGAGTCCGTTCTCATCGCCGAATCGCTTGCGCTTGCGCTCGCTGTGACTTTCGTTCTTGCTGTCTCCGCCCTCCGTCTCGGTTGCTGGAGTGTTTGTTGCAGGTGTTGAGCTCTCGGTCTTGCTGCTGTCAACAGGTTCCGGCGCAGTGACTGCGGGTGAATCGGTAGTGTCTGCCATTTTGACTTGCAGATCTGCATAGATGTCAAGACTACAATAAGTTCTGGGTTGACAATTGATATGCTATCAAGGTAGCTCGAAAGTTTCAAATGATTTCTTTGGACCTTGGATCATCATTGCGGAGGTGGAGCCGAACTTCTCCCGCAGCATCGCGGAAAATTGCAGGTTTAGACGACTTCACTCACATAGTGATCACATACACATCTTTCATGCGAAACCAGATGTGTCCCACTTGAATGTGGGCTAAGTGATCTTGCATCCGATTGATTGCTTTTGCAATGGCCATGCCGTGCCTGATTGTCTCCTGCGCTCAGAACATGAAAGATACGACACAAAAGAGAAGTAAGACGTTGTCGCTTTACCAGGCTTTGTCACGTCAGGTCATGACAGTAGATGCCTCTGTTTCCCTACATCTGGAGCCATAGGCTATATACGCTGATCTTTGCCGTGCTATGGAGCGTAATGGTTTTCCGAACGGCTTTTGTGGCCTCAGCAAAGATGAGTCTAGATGTTTGTCTATACTTGCTTCCCTTTCATACCTCCGCTTGTGCTGCCATCTATTTCTGTAAGCTGGTCTTACAGCGCAATCCCCTAAGCTCCCAATTAAAGCAACTGGGAAAACTTATATATCAATACTTTCAGTCAACGTCGTTTGATACAAGACCATGAATTCCAGGCAGAATAGGAAAGAACAACCGTCGCGCATTGCCAGAGTATAGTGCTTGGCAGTATGTCGCCGATCGTACCTTATAGAAACTGGTCACAACTCTACTGCTGACCATAGTAATGTAACAGGGCTACCGAAAATTCATCCATTACATCACTATTCATAGGTGTGTGAATCACTCATTGCCTTTGCTTGTACTGCTCCCGAGCACGCCGATCATTAATTGATGCATCGGGTGACGGGCGTCAATGCAGGTATCATTCATTCTCTTCGTCGAGTCTACTATATATTGGCACAACAGCACGAAGTACATTTCATTCCCGAGATACCTGTTAACAACAACCTCGGGATGAATCAGTCTTCGTCGCAATACAGACCATGGCTTGAAGCCGCCAGGGAAGTCGCCGCGCATCTCCAGAACGTGCAGAAAACAAGGCAGGCAAAAGAAAAAGATGCAGAAGAAGAGGTCACTCAAGCAGTGGACTTCACCCACACTCCTTCTGCTCCCACCACTCCTGTTGCGCCAGCATCGCCGTCACCCGCGATCCCCCTTCATCCTGTTCCTACCATCCCGACCGACGTCCCAGGCCCGTAAGATCCCCCAGTCATTAATTCTTATCAATGCGCAATACTTGACTACCACTGACGAACTCACTCCAGAGAATGCTTCAACGAACCCGCGCAGATTATCGTCAAATACGAAACGTTTCACTTCCATGAAAAAGTACTCACTACTCGAAGTACTTTTGTAACGCCTTTCATAGCAATTCTGGTGAGGCACCGGACAACAAATTACACTGGAACACCGAGGATCCTGGACTTGTCGCAGTCATGAGGGGCTGGCTGTATACAAACACTTTGCAGACCATCAGCGGCGAACGAGGCATAGACATCTCTAGTCGTGTACTGTACGTCTTGTACAGCCTCGCCGATCGGTACCAGATCCCCGCATTCAAGAATGCCATCATTGACCAATTTTTCGACCGCATCCTTGACAGAAGACCCAGTTACAGGGCACTAAAGGCGTTCTGCGCTCTTCCGCCTCAGTCCGCATTCTATCGCGCTTTCATTAATGGCATGGCGGCTCATATACTGCAGCGGGATAACATGGCCGTACTCGCAGAAGAGAAAGTGTCATACTGGACGGCGAAGTCGTTGGCAGACCTGGCTAGGAGGCTGGCTGATGCCAACTGGCGCTCAGTTCACGGGGGGGAAGCAAGCGAATTTGACAAGTGCAATTACCATGAACACCCTGAGGGCGTGAGATGTCCGGGGTCACAGCCTGGCGGAATGGAGACGGAGTGAGAAGCCGACTTTCGAACAAGACGTGTTGAGGCAAGAAAAATTGTATCGTTTCGCAGACGTTGTGCACCCGACATTGTGCTGCGGATATGAGACGTTTGGTAGGTCAGCGGAAAGCCGGAGACAGTGTTCTCTGGCGAGAAGTCCAAACAACTCGGTATTGTTCTTTCTTTAGCAACAGAGCACAATTCACGCATGGTGATTTCAACGCGCATAACTTGCTTCTCAACAGAGAAGGCCACGTGACCGGTATCCTGGACTGGGAGGCCGCGGGCTGGTTTCCAGATTCCTGGGAATATACCACTCCTACAGTAGTATGGGTAGAAGCATGTTGGTGGCGCATCTTCATGATGAGATTGTCAGCGGATAAGTATAAGGAAGAGCTCGAGTGTGAGACGAGCTTATTTTACTTGACTTCAGAGTCATGGAATTATCTTCATTAGTGTCGAGTCAATCGTGCGAGATCAAGCATGGTACGTCTTTTGTGGATGTAGCAAGTTCTTCACAAATCTGATCTTTCTTTGTTCCTAAAGTTCCAAGGTGATGAAACAATAGCTTACTGTTCGGAGCCTTCGACATGTAATGGTATCGGGCGTCCGCGACTAACTTAGTTTGCAGACATTCCTCCCAGTCACAGAATGGAAGGCTCTCGTTGGAAATGTTCTCTCGCTTTTGCAATCATTCAACCGCGATGATTCAGCAATAGTTATCACCAACATTTCCCGAACGCCACGACAGAATGTGTGGAATGGAACAAAGAACACACGGATGTGTCGGACTCCGCCGCATGCATCCTAGAGAAGGCAAAGCAAGGATTCGACAGTGAAGTCATCATGGTACAGTCTCATGCCTTTCGATGGTGTCCCAGAGCAGAAAAATAACTAAGCCTAAGCACCTTAATCAAACTTCTAGAACACATCTCCGCGCATAATGGCAGCAATTTATAGAAGAGGAACTCCTTATGGGGTCGAGTAGACGAAACAAGTCATTCAGATCATCATGCATCAACATCCCCGTACACCAACTCGACCCGCGCCGATGCCTCATGGTTTCAACCTTAGCCCACAGCATATGCGGGAGAGCCAGATGAATGTGGTCTCTGGCTCTAGTATAACAGATTTTGCGATAGAAGCCAAAATGCACGACCTCGTCTGGACAGGAGACCTCGGAGGGATGTTATCGTCAGCTCTAGCATTGAGGCCAGACTGGTGAAGGGCAATGTTCCTCTTGGCTTTCATAATGCTGGAAAGCAACTTGATGGTCTGAGACCTGTACCCTCTTAGTTGTGAGCATGGGATCTACATCCACGAGACCTACAAAGATTAAACATCAGACAGACTACCGAAATCCTTTCTTGTAAGCCTAGTACATTCAAAAATTGAGTGTGAATTGTCAACAGGACGCATGTAAAGACATGCTTGAGATGTGTGGATCTCGGTTTCATTTCAATGTTCATAGTCCTGTACAAAAGTGCAATGAATAGCCTATCTCCCACATTCACGACAGTCTGTCATCATCCGAGCGTGCCGTAGACTCCAAATGCTGACACCGTCATCAGCCCCATCATAACATGACAATCCTGAGGCAACAGACAGGTAGCGACCAGACCAGAACATCAACTCCTACCATCAGCTTCCGTCTGGGCATTCTTGGTAGCAAGACTCGTTCTATCCCGAACAAGGCTTTCTGCAGCCTCTGCCAATTCCTGCATTCCCAGCTTGACAGCCAACTCTCTCAGGTCAAGCAAAGTTCTGTGATGAATATAGCCACCGACTCTGCCATGGTTATCCACCAGCACTGGGGCACTAACCAGGAGCTTAGAATGGATCCATCTATTCATAATAGCAAAGGCGGCAGGACTGTCGTTGCGCAAGCGAAATCGATTCTCGTTGCCAACGGGATGCATGTTGGATTGTGAAGCAGCGAGGAATTTGGCGGCGAGTACGGAAGAGTGTTGATCGAGAAGAGACTTTCGAATGACGAAGTGTGTCGTGTCACTGTCCTTGCCAACCTGGAATTCAACCGCAGCAAAGTCCTCCGGTGGATCTGAGGGAAAATCTGACGGATAAGGCGTGTGGGAATCGGGTGTTGCGTTGGTGGGACCTTTGTCAGGATACTCCTCGTCAGGATACTCTTCGCTCCCACTCTCGTGGACCAAGTCCTTCAAGCACGTATGTTCATGCTTGGGGTGTTGCGGCCTCTCGGCATGGTCATCATCTATACGCTTGCGAGTTGACGTTGACAGAGTTTGTTTTCGATTCCGATCCAGTCAAAAGACTGTCTCATCAATGCGCCTCTCATCACGAGCGAGCTGCTTCGTCGAAGCATCATCCTCGTATGCATCGCTATCAGAGCTTCCCATCTTGTAGACGTCAACTTCAGACTCATCATCTACAACTCTGCGCGTGCGCCTGGGCGTTAATTTTCTCTGATACCCAACCGCATCGTGACTGAGCGATGGTTCTCCATTGTTTGAGCGGATGTTTCTGCGCGCTATGTTTGGAGGTGTGACATCTTGATCTGCACCCGGCGGAACGTCCCGGAGAGATGCCTCAATCGCCTTCTTGATGGCGTTGCGCTCAGAATAGCGAGTGTAGGTCATAGCGAAAAATCGGTTGATGATATGGTGTGGATGAGACAAAACAAAGAGAAGAGTATGAATAGATTGGCCAAACAATTCGTGCACCACGCTCAAGATATTAAGGTGTCAAAATGTCTGCATGCCGCCGATGGCGAATGCAACTGTTTCAAGGCCGTCGACTTACTAATGCGCGCTTCTGAGACGCCAGAGCACTTACGCCATGCTTGGCAAACAAAGGATCTCCTTCTGTCTCGATGAGCCAGTCAGGTTGTTGTGGGTGTTTCTCTGATGTGGCTGAAACCTTGGACTTGGGATACGCATAGCCAATTCTGCATAAAGCGTCACTCTTTCATAGCTTAGCCACAGCTTTTCCATCACCTAGACCACCACTCATCAAGTACTGTTCCCTGGCTGACTTGACCAACATCTCGTCACCGTACAGAAGCATTTCTCGACCACCTCTACTTGTCCACCAGGTGACACAAATTTGGCTTCTTTCGGGATCCATCTCGCCACCGACTAGAACGTCCCAGAAGTGCTTCTTGCAGTATTCTCGCATGCCGTCATCTGAGATTCGGTTGATGAGACTTGCTGTGATTGGTAGCCATTCTTCAACTAGGTCGTGCGCAAGTCCAGGTAAAGCATCCATAAGAGTACAAGTCAGAACGGCTTGCTCTGAAAGTTGGGGGACAATCGTCTGCTCCGGTCCAGGCATAGGAGAGGCTATAGAGGCTATGGGCGAGTTTGATGCCAATGGAGTGACCGGTGCTTGGAGTGCCCGTTGGTGGACTACTTCAAGTAAGGTTGCTGCCAGCATGGGCTGCGCGACAGCGATCCGTGAAGGTGGCGATGTGACGCGGATTAGATTTGTAAAGGCAAGACGGAATTGCCTGGGCGATAGATTACGGGGAAAGACCTGTAGGTGTGAGCAATTGACGCAGCACAATACAAGCGTAATCACCTACTCTGAACAACGCATCCACGTAAAATGGTAAGTGCTTTGCAGTAATGTCCACATTCTGCGGTGCTGAGAACACTGCCAGCATGTTACTATGTGCTGCTTCGAAGATTGGTAGCAGCTTAGGGTTGCCGCCGGTGGTCAAGTATGGTGTTGCAGCAGCTATAATAAGTTCTTCGTTGAGGAGAGGTGGTATGACTAATGTAAATTGCTCCGCAGTGTTTAAGAAGAATAGGTCAAGACATCTTTCGAGTGGATGGCTAGGTATATGGCCAAGCTCGGTCGGGGCTATTGAATTGAGAAAGTATTCTGCATCTTGTGGGTAAGTTGCCAGGACATCAATTGTGGCGAGATATGTGAAAGTATATTGAGAGAACGCAGCAGAGCCAAGCCGAGTGTGAATGAAAGAAAGACTACGAAGGGCGTGCAGTGTTTCTTGAGCGACGTGAGGGGCATCTAGATTTACTTGATCAGCATTAGATGAACGTATTATGCCTGGCTGCGACTTACTATCATGGGATGCAAGGACACTATCACCCATGAGGCGACCAATAGCGCTACGAAGAACAATGACAACAGCAAAGAGGGTTGACCTCAGTAGTCTCCATAGTGCTGGTGTTGTTTCGCGTCGAGCGTTTTCATGTAGAAATTCTGCCTCCTCGGATGCATCAATCTCCGACAGCTTGTTTTGTCGCCACTGCATTAGTAGGCGGCGAGAAAAGTCGGCCAGGTCCTCAACAGCAGATAAGACGAGCCAAGAGTCTTGAACGTTTTCCAATGTGTGCGCGATGAGCCTTGACAAAGGTCCGAGGTTTGAGGTGATGGGTCCTGTCAGTATGCTGTCGACTTGACGATATGAATTTGACGTTTTGGCCCAGTTGAACTGCTTGTTCGATATCTGCTGAACATCAGCATCAACAGCGCCAAGGAAATAGCCAGAGCGTAGTCCGTCCATCGAATGCAATGTTGAAGTCATGAGTACTGGCAATAGACTATCGTAAGCGATCTTCGTCCTCTCGATGTTGGAGAGATGCGTAAAGGCGTGATTTATGGCGAGTACGATGCGGGATTGTAACAGCTCATCAGACGGTGACCGTTCAAGAAGAGCCATATTGATTGCCTTGACAAAAGCACTCTGTAACGTCAAGCCAAGGCTACTAGACAAGAAGTCATCGTCTTGACTACCAAAGCCAACGAGCAGCCCGCCCAGCACGAGCAGATGGTTTGATGGCGGAGAATGCTCATCTGCGCCCTTTACAATAGCATGAACCCAGTCCTGGATTGTGAGATATGACTCGATGGGGGGGCGGGAAGCTGAGGCATCACCCGTCACATTTGCTGATCTCTCACGCTCGACGAATCTGATCGCAGCGGAATGGAAGATACCCATGAAGCTGAGTGATGACCGGAGTCCATCAGGACGAGACCACAAAGCCGGAGCGACAAGCAGTTGACTCGTGAGAAGCGTTAGATTCAGGGGATTGTTCAAGGATGTCAAGAGCGACAATGCTGTGCCGAGGATCCTATACGGCGTGAGCTTGAACCGACTGTAGTAACGATATGCTCGACCTACCGCGAATTATCTTGCTGATCAGAGCCAGTCTGTAAAGCTCGCAAAAGCGTGCTTAGTAGTCTGTCTGCAGGCATTCTCGCATAAGTAAGACTCGTTAACCTTTTGGTGATCCTATTTCTACAGCGTATGAGCAGTGCGAGACATGAAGTTATGTATACCAATCAGATGTGGAGGTGGTCTGTTATCGAGCCTCGGCTGCACCGAAGTGGCCAAGCTTTACTGCACGGACCAACAACATTCGCCGCATCCTGAAATCACCACTGCTGGATCAGGAGGAAGGGTGAGAAGATTGTGCAATAAATTATAGAAACTTAATGAGTTCGTCGCTGATAAAATGCCCGAGGCTCATAAAAGCCAGAGTGTTCACAGACCCGCAACGCGCATATTAATTTCTGCCTGAAAGCAATATTCAACACCTCGCCGTCCGCGCCTAACAGGCAGCTATCGCTACCTTGCTACAATCCATTATATCATTAGCAAGATCATACAGCAAACGACTACGACACCTGAAGTCCATATGAGGTCCGAGATCAATGAATATGGAGATGGTATTCGCATGCTAATTTTGAGACAGGTATACCACTAACAGCCAACGTACTACCATCGAAGCTATACTGATTTCATTGACTAAAGTGACAAGTTCTTGAAGACAGTGGTAGACACTGTTCCGCTATCATACACCACTCCCCAGTTTCCAGGACTTTATTGGCCATTCCCCGTAGGCGGCACTCAGATCGCCTATCTCTATCATGCACACGATATCTGGCGGTTCACCTTGCTATGGACGTATATCACGGTGGTCGGAGTGCATATCGTCGCGTCTCTCTACGCATGTCTCGTGCAGTGGAGGAATTGGAAGCTCATATGGATCGTGCCGATCATCTACTTGATTATCGGAGGTATTGAAGCGACCATAGCTGGCAACGTTGTTGGCGGGCTGTAAGTTGTCTTATCGTAGGGGCACAAGACATAGATAGTTCTTCTTGAGTTGGACAGCAGCTAACATCGTGATATACAGGCTTGGTGGAGTATACTCGGCGGCATATTTCAGGATGTCGACCTGGATACCATTTTCGTGGGGGGTTGTCAATGCCCTTGTTTTGATTCTTTCTTCTTTTGCATTGCAAGGTGGCATGTAGAAAAATTGTCTTGCGACTTCCGCGCATGTGTCTCCATTCTCTCCTTCATGTTTATAGGCTCTTATCTAGTGATAAATACGGTTTGTAATTGAAATCGAGGACGGGTAAGCAGTTTTCGAATCACCTAAAAGACTCTCATTCGAAGAAGAAAGCTTTCAAAGACTTCACTTGCTGCACATACACAGTTCTCATCAAAAGCTCGTTTCATTACCACCATCACGCAATCGTTATTTTATCTATCATTTGCTTTTTAATATTGGTGAAAGAAAGATAAAAACCAGAGGGGATCACCAGAGAGCAATGCTCTTTGACAAGCAGTTGATGAGAGGCGTACAACAATGAAATGCCTGTCAGTCTGCAGGAGATCCCCTTGAACATTTAATGTGTACAAGAAACGAAATGCCAAACCGGCCGAAATGTCCAAATACGTGAAAACAGCCCCGGAAGAACGAAGGAAGCCTCCAGCGTTATCGCATTGATGATCATCAGCTTTTGAAAGCCAGACGATGATATGTCTCAGGAGGCGCGTCCTCGAAACGCTCGTTCCGAACAGCACGCATGAATCCACCACCAGACTCCAGGAACCCCAGGCCCATAACTCCAGACGCCTGACAAATTTACTGAGGGTGGCCGTCGGGGCAGACGAGAGCTCCACGCGTGGCAAGCTTCTTTGTACAACCATTCTGCATACACGGGGCCTTGTAGCAAGCTTTCTTGTAGCCCCGAGCCATGCCAGCGCGCTTTGGATTCGCGGGCGTTGAGGTCGATGCGGCCTTCAATTTCGCAAAGGTGGTCTTGAGACCTGCAATCGAGCTCACGTCCGGGAAAACCTCTTCTTCGCTGGGTTCCTCATCTCCTCGATCTCTCTTGCCTGTTGTTTTGGTGGCTGAGAAATTTGGAGGAGGGATGCCATTGACCGTGGCGAAAGACCTTGCATCAGAAAGCCTGTAGTAGGCTATCAATATCAAGCCATGGCACTTGGTCCCGACCTGCGCTGTGGATTGCCATCTCCTCTTGAGCAAACCGCCGGGTCTGAAGTCGAAGGTGCCATGTGTCAAACTGGTAGTGAGGACTTCGTCCTCATTACAGTCCTCGTTGGACGCCTTGGCCTTGGACTTACGGCCCGGTCGTCCCCGAAGCTCGCGATATACGGACAGACCCTGGTTGCCATTGGTCTTGCGCTCGTCCGACCAAGCCACACGGTCAGTCCAACGGTCAAAGCCAATGCTCTTCCGGTAGACTATCACATGCCCACTCTGGACCAAGTAGGGCATGTCTCGCCCTGTAGGACGCCGGGAGAGTATGGTGAGGCCATGGTCTACTGCTATACCCATCAAAACTTCAGCATCTTCGGGACTGTTGATGTACATCCCGGTGAAGGTGGGCTGAACATGAGCTGGTGCAGCAGAGATGGGCTGGACCTGGTCTTGCAATCGTGCAAGTCCTTCCGAATTCGCAGCCTGATGGTGCTCAGCTGGCTCCTGCACGGACTGTCCGGGACCATGGGTGAGTTCCAACAGTTGAGGCTCTTCCTGCTCTTGTACCGGAGTGTGTTCCTCCGACCAGGTAGGCGGGTACTGAGCATGCGACTCCTGAAAGAAGGGCAAAGTGGTGACGGTCGCCGAATACAGGTCAGGCAGCTGCACACCCTGCCCTGCCCTCTGATTGTCAAGGACCTCGTTCTCTGGCAGCTTCTTTTCCACGAATGCCTGAAGTTGCCGCTCGAAGTCTTCGTTATCAAAGGCAACCCCTTTGTTGGAATCCTTCAGAGTTAGCATGGGGTCGATGCATTCCGGCATCGACATGCTACTTGGCTGGTATTGCAGTAAATCCAAAGCGTTCAGGTCACTGGATACCACATCAGAGGGTGTCTGCATTATTTGCCCTTGACCAGCGATACTGAGAGCGTTCTGGCTGTCAAAGTAGGTGTCGGGGCCACCATGAACACCGTTGTATCCAAGGCCGCTCGTGACACCAAAGCCATGATCCGAGCTGGATCCAAACGACTGTCTAACCGGGCCGGATCCGGGAACGCTCGTCGTCATGTCGATAAGTCCGACATTGTTATCGACGGACCCATACACCATACCTGCCTGATCGCTGTCTCCTGCAAAAACCAGTCCCTCTCTGGTACCGAATCCGGGATTGAGGGTACCATCAGCAGTCACAGTATAATCACCATCAACAAGGTCGAGGTTGAGAGAGGCAGCGGAGATTGCACTGTCAAAGCTGCACGTGGTGTTGCTGGCCGACATGGTGTCTATTGGTGGATGTCTTCTAGTGTTCGATATATGCACAACACTCGGAAGTCGAGACAGTGTCTGATCACGATGGTATAGGTCACAGTGAAAGATAGTAGAGCTTGAGTTGGTCGAAACAGTTCAATTTAATACAAATAGGTATAGGAAAGAAGAGACCGGGACGCAGAAGGGGTTGCCTTTTAAATACATGGGAGCGAGCGGTCTCTGGTCCTGCACTTGCGGCAGGAAAGTCTCGATCTCACTTTACTAGTCTCGACATAATATCTCGAGTGGTTGGCTGGTAATGATATAACCACAGACTATGGGATGTGGAGAACCTTCGTCAGCATGAACGAGTTTTCACTTTACCAATCAGGTCCTTGAGGACAGCGAGGCCTCAGCGAAAAGTCGTTCGACGGACACCAGAAAAGTTGCATGATGTGCGGAGCGTTCTCCTCATCCCCGCTATGCATTTTTGAGGTGACAATATCACTTGCATACCAATGAAATAGCAAAGCGGGTGTGAGCGATGTTGGAAGTCTTAGGTGGAACGGAGTCATCCGCAAGCCGATGCTTAACAACTTTGTGTCCCTATTGGACACAAGTCAGCATGACAGCCAGGCGCAGCTGTAACTTTACAAATTCCCGCGGTCGAGTCATTCAAACCTGCTGGGAGCACCAACGTCCATGTCATTCAAGTCGGGCTACACTGATTGGAGCAACCGCCTGATATCTCATCAAACGACATGGAAGCACATCTAGATGCGAGGGTCTTGGGACCCACAGTCTGGAGACGCTAGCTTGATTATCACAACGGGGTCTTCCTGTTCATTGCGAGCAGTGATGAGTGGACCACAGGTGTCAATCACTCACTTGGTACTGCTTACGGCGCGGCGTAAAGTCTTATCGTCTCAAGCATCTACGACGAGCAATGCAAACCTGCTATTGTTTTCTCACGCCGACTATGCCGCGAGACACGCAAGAACAGCATGATAAATCTAAATATCCTGTTCCAAGATAGCGCTTGCACGGAAGAGAATGCACTTTAATTAATCAATCGTAGTCATGTGGGACACAGTAAGCAAGAGTCATGGGCTGAGAAAGGACACAGATGTCAAGGTTCATGAATCATGTTCTAGAGTTCCCAAATCAACTGTGAGGGAAGTTTGGTCGAAATGATTGTCGAACTTGACATCTTCTAGCACGATCACTCATGGGAACTGTCATCTTCTGCTACGCTTAGCATACCTCCTTCCAGTCCATGGGAATCGAAGCTCTCGGCGAACGTACTTGTCCTGCATAAAACCGAAGCCCGTTGGCCTTAGCGTGGCAGAATGTAGTCTCACACATCTTCATGTGCTCTGTTCGTTGCAGTATCGTACTTCGCTTAATTATACAGTCTGGGACGCATGGCATACGGCGCATCAAGATTGAGGGCAACGTAGACACTAGTGCCAAACATCAGAGCGTATGTATCACTACCTTCAGCTCACCAGCTTCAAGAAACAATTTAAGAAACGCTTGTCGGTGTTCAATGTGGTGGGACAATCATGTTCCACACCGATGATCGACATCGACCATGACCATACCGAGGCGAACGCTTCTCAAGACCTTGCTCCTTACGATATGCTCAGCTTATATTCGCTGATGCACGAAACCCAAGTGTGGTCGTGGTACCTTAGATTGATAGGTATTTGCTACCCCGGAAGTGGTACTCGTAGAAGACAGGCACGGACCGTCCCGCGAAGTTTGAATTCAAGTTGATCTGATTCGACGATCTTTACCGTCGATTGAGTGGACCCTGATTGGCTTACATACATGGCCATCACAAGCTGAAATGGAAACAGAGCTGTTACGTTAATGCTCAGGCTACATCCATACATGACACGGCAAAGATGTGAAGGGTTCAAAGTCTTGGTTCTGTCTACCTAAGTTGCGATCATTCATCTCGTCGGTGCGGGACAATGCCATCCCCACAAGCGCCTGACGAGTACGAACTGTTGAGTCGAGAAGACCATGGCAGTGCCGACCACGATAAGCCTCGTGCTTTCCCGGAATCAGTTCAATCGTGGCCCAACATGGCTCTTCAGCTTCTGCGAGGTTGGACGCCAATAAGGTCTATTAAATATCACCCACTCAATGATGATAACGCCACAATGCCTTCCACTAGTCAGCAATGCTGGTCTAGCACGCGTAGGCGCCTGAGAACAGGAGTCGGCCTTTGGATTGCTTTGGGAACCATACCTATCTTCATCGTGATTATCATATCCATGGCTGCAATCTTTATACCATCATATACACATCGTCCGAAACACTATCAGACACTACATGATCGGATACAGGGTTCATCTAAACCAGGCCGAGCCAATATCGGACAAGAAAAGATCTTCATTGCTGCAGCGATCCGTGATGAGGGTGGCAAACTTGTCGCCGGCGCGTGGGGAGAAGCAGTACTTGAATTGATCGACATTCTCGGCCCTGATAATGTTTACTTGAGTGTGTACGAAAATGATCCAGATGAGATTGCATCGGTTGCATTGCAACGTTTTTCCGAATCTGTAGATTGTATGTATTGCATGCTTTCTTGCGGCAGAATGATCCTCGAAGCAAGACTGATCATGCCTAGGCAATTCCTCAATCATCGCTGAGCATATTGACACAAGCACAGTCGCGCACGTCACTCTTCCATCAGGCTTGCAGCGTCTGAAGCGCATCGCTCTCATGGCAGAAGTACGTAATCGAGCTTTGCGACCAATGGATGATCCCAGCTCTCCGGCATACAGCACAAACTGGGACAAATTACTGTATCTCAACGATGTGATATTCGACCCTGTTGATGCGGCAAATCTCCTGTTCTCTACCAATCTCGACGAGGAGACTCAAAAGTCCAAGTATAAAGCGGCCTGTGCTACCGATTTCATCAATCCATTCAGATTTTACGACACTTTTGCCACCCGCGATGCTGAAGGTCATAGCACGGGCATACCATTCTTTCCGTGGTTCTCAAAAGTTGGAGATGCAATCAGTCGAAAGGACGTCTTGGATCAGCGAGATGCTGTCAGGGTGAAGAGTTGTTGGGGTGGCATGGTTGCATTTGATGGAAAGTGGTTTCAGCCTGATGGAATGGATAAGAATATGGCTGTGGCAGATCTCCTTGTTGATCACAATGCCACAGGTGTGTCGACTGAGACCATGACCACCACAACCTTTGTGTCTAGCAAGAGCATCGAGATATCGACGACTGCGCCTTCTGAAGTTGTTGACTTCCACCCTGAGGTAGACAAGAACTTGAATTGGCACTTGGACACTGGTATCCTGCCACGAGAAATCCATCGACATATTCCTTCTCTACCTTCAAATCAAGTCAGTCCGAATCCTATCCGCTTTCGCGCAAGTATGGATACCTTCTGGGACGCATCGGAGTGCTGTCTCCTACACGCAGATCTCACCGCGCAAGCACTGGAAATGGGGGAAATATCTGGTGAAAACTACGACACTGGCATATATATGAATCCTTACATCCGCGTGGCCTACACGAAACGTACACTGCGTACTCTAGCATTCACTAGACGCATTGAGCGATTATATACACCCTTCCACAAAATGCTCGACTGGATTGCCGGTCTCCCCCCTCACAATCCACGTAGAACGCGGGTCCCCGGAGAAGAGGTGGTTGACAGAGTCTGGGCATACGACGATCCGGACTGGATGCACTCTGGCAATTTCAGTGGCAGATTCAGGAATGAGAATAGAACTGCATTGCCAGGAGGCTTCTGCGGTGGTAGGTGGCTGCTCGCGCTACAAGAAGGAGACGAGAAAAGTGGACAGGGTCGGTGGTGGTACGAAGACGTTCCCGCCGATGATGGCCGGCCTTGAATTGAGATTACTCTGATCTTGGATAGCTAAAATTGCAATGAGGAGGAGATGGGACCTCACGGTCACGGATGATATTGCTGTAGTAGTTGTACTTTAGTCTTGTTTGCTGGTAACGCTTGAACATGAGAGGTGCAATCCATTACTCGAGGACTTCAGCCACAAATCGTCTCTGCAACATCGTCACATTGGGTGTGTTTCGTGAATAAATCTACCGTCTTCTGCTGCAACACCACCTGCCGGCCGTTCATCGACTCACGCATGCCCCTTGAAGACGGTACATGCGGACGATAAGCGAAATCAAAGCCAGATAGATAATTATCAAGTCTGCTCTTAAACACGCAGCATTCGCGCTAGAAAGAGCTTGACTGTGCACCGGCCAACTTCGTCTCCCACTAGATCCTCGGCTTAGGAGTCCACTCCGACAAGAACTTATTGCACGACTGTGGCGCAGGACATGTAGCGTAAGATCAAACTATTCTTGGATTGTATTCTTGGATTGAACTAGGTTTTGTGTCAGAAGTGGAGCGGGAGTGGCTGGAAAGTTTGTTCAGAGTCATAGATGGAGTGGGGAAAAGATGAGGGCTACGTGTCCGGAGCGGATGAAGTCGGATTTCTTTGTCTGCCACGTGATGCTTGGAGGGGCACAAGTGTGGAAAGCATGGAAATGTGGGGGAGACGGTGCCCTGAGCGAGATTCACCAGGGATGGCGAGGTATTTCGTGTGATACATCTGGTTGTGCTGCGGGTTCAACCGCAAGTTCTGCATTGTGGGACCGAGGATTTGTTTCTGTAGTCAAGTCTCTGATCTGCTAGCTATCGTTGTCTTTCTGCAGGCTTTCCTATTACTTGAACGCCGGTCTTGGTTGTCTTCCTTGATCACCCCTGCAGTGTGGTGGATTGTTTGCATAAGATCTACAACACCAAGACTACACCTCAGCGCTCATTTGACTGTAAGATATAAAGTCGTATAATACGCGTACATCGTTACTTGCTTGCTGTCATCAACAGTGCATCCCACAGAGCGGTGCATATGGTATTGCATTACAGTGAAATGACTCTTCTACCATTATCTGTCCAAGCCTATGTCACTTTCGCACCATTATCATCATCATCCGTATCCTCGGAAGTTTGGTACACCTCGTCAGCGTTCTTGAACTTGAATCCCATGAGCTCAATTTCCTGCCGCGAAGGAGCCCCTGGGCTATCAGGCGGATTCGACATTGGCGAATTCGGCTCTCCAGGAAGAAATTCGCTAGCTGAAGGGTCTACGAGCGCATTTTGAACCGCTAACTTCCATTCCACCTTCATAGCATGTCCCTCCATATCGCGTTGCATGTCCACGGCCCAGAAACGGCGAGTCAGGAACTTGTGACAGTACGTCATTGGTACGGCTCCTCGAGTTGTGTATACGTGACGATAGCGAGCTCGCGAAGCTCGAGCTGTACCATATGACAAGCCACCAGGAAAACGTATGGTGGCCAGGCCATAGGGACAAGCTACAGACTTTGGATTGTGACCCAGAGGCTGGAAACCGCAATCGAACACAGTCTGGGAGAACGCCCAACCAGTTTCTGCTAGTCTATCGTCTCGCCAGAATGGTTCCATTGCTTTTTTGCCTGGCTGGTGAGGGTTATGATTTACGAATACCACGTGACAGAGTTCGTGGACTAGTATATTGGCAAAGAACAAGATGGTTCGACATACCGCGGCACGGTCATCGAAACCTTTTGCCTTTGGAAAATCTGTGCACTTGATATCTCCTCGCAGGACTTGCAGAAACTCAATTTTGAAGTTCACTTTTGCAGAAAAGGCACTGCAGTGAATTGTCAGCGGAGCAGTCATACCAGACTTGGTGACACTCACCCGGGTATCACGCCAGATTTTGATCTATCCTCTGACGTTACCGCGTGTGCAGCGCCAAGCTTACTTTTGTTGGCAAAATCCCACCTCACATGATTTTGTATGTGATGTAGAGTTTTTAAAGTGTCGCTCAAGTCTTCGGATGATAGATCTGTAATACCAAACTGATAAAGCGGCCTTTCTAGACGAATCTCAGCATTTGAATCGACAATACGCTTCCATGGTCGATGAAGAAGTGCCTGGAAGAAACGTAAAACGACTGGTTCACACAAAATTGACGATGCCAATCTGAGTGCTGGCTCAATACACTTGAAGTGGTCTTTCGGAATCGAGGACCAGTTTTCCTGCCGAAAGACTGGATGAATGAAGGAATAGTCCGAGTTGCCAGGATCGTTGACGTTGTCATGAGTGTCTTGGTACACTTGAAAGTACTCATCCACACCCGGCCACGGCCCAGGATAATCAATGTAACCATTCCGATGCATGTCCTTGAGCCTCAACTGGCGATAGATGGAGTCATTGCCATGCCATGGTTTTGTTGTGTCTGGTATCCCCGGTGTAAATTTGCGTGGCTTTGGCTTGACTTGATCGTTTGAGGAATAACGAGGAGCCATTTTGCAAAGTGGAGCATGTGGAAGAACGTGAGATATCCTGTATTCTGGTGGAAAATAACGGTGTTTTTTGGTATATCTTGCAGGCTTTCATTGTTAGAGGACGGGGGTGCTGCTCACCTGCATCCGGCAGAAAGGGCTGAGACTACAAAGACTGCTCGAAACAGGCGGAGCCTGGTTCTCATTCATCGCGCCGGCATTGGTATATATGTCCTTTGTTCATCATCATCGTTACTCCGTTCGTGGCGCCCGAGAACTAGATACTTCGGGAAGGCCTCGAGTGCAACAAGTCTACATGGAATCGAAGCTGGTCGATGTGGTTGAGCATTTGACAGAGTCGATGAGAACGCTATATTACAAGGACTGGCTCGTAGCTAGGCTGCAAGTTGTATGTACGCTGCATTTTCCGTCTACACCACGGTGTGATCAGGATGGTGATTGTACTCGGGGAGATGGACGGAGGACGAGGGTTATGGAACGGGATTAGCGCTGTCTTGGCAATCACGCTGACTCAGCCATGCATGTCGCCGCTGTGCAACATCGTAATTGTGATGCATTAATTAGCAAGGGAGTAAAAACAGATTCACCTAGCGGACGTTGAGCTTGATACAAATATAGAGACACCGCCTCTGGTTATAGGTCTTTCCGGGTCCAGTTCGCGTTTCTTCTTGCATCTGAGGAGGACGACATTTCAGTCCCATATCTTCAGGCATGGCATTACCGCGATTTCGTACCTCTGCCACGCTAGGATGGATGAAAGCGTTTGATTCAGCCTCTACCATCTCGCCACGAACGATCGCATCACCTATAGCTCGAATCGTTCGGAGCAAGCCTAGTCCGTGGCAGCATGTCCAACGCCGAACAGCGACTTACGGTCGCGGCTTCAACTACCAACGTTTCAAACAAAGCACAGGACTTTTACAGCGATGGGCGGCGAGGCCAACTTTCTATTACGAAGTGGGAGGGATAGGTACGGTGTGCGGCGGCTTTTACATTTACAATTTAGAAGAAGTTCCTGTATGCAGCACGGGACCTGTTCAACCGACAATGACAAGCTGACAAGGGTAGGTATCTCGACGTCGACGATTCAATGTAATTTCCGAAGACTATGAGCAATCTTCAGGTCAGGAGCTCTATAAGCAGGTCATGTCCGAGTATCAGGGTCAATTACTTTCTCCTATGCATCCTCAGTACCGCATGGTGAAACGAGTGCTCGACAGACTAATCCCTCACTCTGGCCTTTCCGAGGAGAAGAACAAGTGGGAGGTTCACGTTATCAATGACGATCAAAAGAACGCGTTTGTCATTCCTGGAGGGAAAGTGTTCGTGTTCAGCGGCATCCTTGATGTTTGCCAGGGCGAGGATGGATTAGCCGCAGTACTTGGTCATGAGATCGCTCACAATGTGGCGCATCATGCTGCCGAGCGAATGAGCAGTACAGTGGCACTATTACCTATTGCCATCATTGCTGGGCTTTTCCTTGGTCTTGGAGATGTCTTGCCTAGGATGGCGGTTGACCTCGCATTTCTCAAGCCAGGTAGTAGAAACCAAGAGGTACGTTCAGGCTTACTGCTATGTAATGTGAAGAGAAGAAAATCGCTGACAAGATGCTGCAGAGAGAAGCCGACTACATTGGACTCAGTAAGAGGACCCCAAGATGGAGACTATCTGCAGCAAGAACTAACACCATGTAGTGATGATGGCAGAAGCATGCTACGATCCAAATGCCGCCGTCGGTCTATGGTCTCGAATGGAAAAGGCAGAGCAATCAGCACCTCCTCAATTTCTCTCAACACACCCTTCCAGTCACAACCGAATGGAGAAGATTCGGGAGTGGCTGCCTGAAGCTGATGCGAAGCGTGAGGAAGGTGGATGTGGCATGACTAGCGGATATGGTGGGTTCAACTGTCAGCAAGCAAAGTATGTGCAGGAAGATTACTGACAGATGTGTAGCCAATCAGTTCCGGGACACTTTCGGTGCTAGGTGGTGATGGAGACCCCAACCTCTCGACTGAGGCTCTGGGTATAGATTTTGGCTACCATAATGCAGACTACAGGTACTCTTTAACCTAATCTCAATTACCAAAGTATGACCCCTTAACGCATCGAATCTGTCCATCACAAAGCATTCTTAACACTTCCACAACAAACACAGATACATGTATGATATCTTCCCTGCTGATGCGGAAAGCGACCTACCGGTCGTCAACCGATGCATTCGAAAACATCCACAAGTCACGCTGCTACCATGTCGCTGTGTCATTCGGTGAAGACAATTCTCTCAAGGTATGAAATTGTTAGGCTTGTTCTGGGTCGCTTTAGTGCCCGTGGACCGAGCCAGCATACGAGCCCTCAATTTCAGATCGTGAAATGTGTCTGTCAACTCATCGTCTTGTAATTTCTTCAACATTCAATTCGAGAGTATGTCAAGGTCGAAGCAATGATAGATTCATGCACAATACAAGTACTTAAGAGACGTTCCTAATCAGGCAAAGCGCCATATATCTAACCCCGAATGCGGAGAAGCGGAGATATACCGGAGATATCATGCATGCGCCAGAGCCGGAGTATGGTCCCTCGGTCCAGATCGCTGGCTGGCCAAAGTGGACGTTTGATGTGGAGAACGAAGGTCAAGGGTAATGGTATGGGAGGGGTACATGCTATCTCCAACCATCTCTTTTACCTTTACAGTCTTCCAATTGTTATTATATCGCGCTGTAGTCTACCACTGTCGCTTTGACGCAAGAATTGACTGCCGAGAGCCGTGACATCATCACCTACCTGCCATATTTACAAAGACGAGAAGAGCAGATTAGAGGGACGAGTCTGAACTGTCTACCCAATCTACGTGATCTCAGCCGCCTTGATCGCAATAGACACGGAAGTACACGACCAGACCTCACCTCCTCTCACCTTCGTTCTGCCACGGTGTAATCGTCCATCGCGACCGGCCTTTTGCACAACCTACAGAGGCTCTCTCTCCATAGCAGCTCTCTCTTCTACATCCCATTTCGCAGCTCAAAATGTCAAGCTGGAAACGTATAGTAGGTATGTACACCCTCCCATTTCCTCCCTCCCTTTTCCCTCTCCTCTTCCCCGTCCTCCCCATCCCTTCCTCCTCACCTATTCATCCATGACCAAACTCGACAAAGGTCCACCATCTGACAAGAAGAATATACAGACAGGGTGCTAACAAGCAAATACAACAAACCCTTCCCCGTGACCTTGCTCCCCTCGGCCATCGGCGCGTACGTAGGCCTGCACTTCGCGGACAAGCAAGCCGAGCGACAGCGGGAGATTCTGGACGAGATCCGCGCGCTGGGCAAGGAGGAGCAGGCGGAGGTGTCGCGGATCATCTCCAAGGGGGGTGCGTAGCCCTTTTGTTCTTTTGGTGGATGGGGAGAGAGGGGTGAGAGGTGTGGAGGGATGTTGGATAGGCGAGGGAGATGACGTGGAGTATAAGAGTTAGGAAACACATCAAATGCTAGGAATAGAAGACGGAGAGCAGAGAAGAGGGCTAGAGAGTAGAAGTTGGACGCAAATGCAGATCTAAGAGATGCAAATGCAGGAGAGATGCCAACGACGAAACAAGAGGGAGGAAAGAGCAGTACTGTGTGTGTGTGTGGACAGTATACATCGCTCACATAACCAATGAAATCCATTAGCACGCCCCTGCTCTCGAGATCATTTTGAGAAATAAAACACGCATGGTCTAGATAAAATATACTTCGCTGTTTACGACAACTTTGGAGAAGAACAATGTTGACTTGGCGTAGTGCCATAATTGACTTTAAGATGCAAGGGAACTAAAAGACGACAGATAGTCTGCAATACTTTGTAATGGCTTGGGCTCGTGTGCTTTCACATAGGCAGTGCGAGAAACTCTCAAGGATACGCGATTGAGCTCTGGTACTATCGAGGTTTGGTACTGCTGAGGCATACAGAATAACCTCGATTGAGAGATACGTAGGATGCTCGTTTCGTTCGTGGGTACGTACTGGTTAACTGCCTAAGATCAGCTGATGGTATATTTCGGTCAAGCCGGATGGACAACAAGGTCGATCAAGGACATGGATCTCGTAGTAGAAGCAGCAGACTCGAGCTTCGTTACACTTTACTAATCTGAAAAGCGTGCAGTAAAACAGAGATGTTGAGATGAAGATCTACTTCTTAGCAAACCTCGCCTCAGCAGCCCTAGCTCTCCGCTCCCGCTCAAGCTTCATCCTCATCTCAGGCGTCATACCCCTAGCCTCATCCTCTCTCTTCTCCTGCGCACTCTTCTGCTTTTCCACCTCGGCAAGTATACCAAGACTGCGGCCCTTGCCAAACTGTCTCGTCTTGCCCTCTTCCTCCTTTTTGCGGTCTTCCTCGCGCAATCTTTCGGTTTCTGCTTTTCGTCGCTCGGACTCGGCCGCGTTGAGAGCGGCTGCTTCGTCCTTTTCGCGTGCGGCGCGTGCATCGGCTTCCTCTTTGGTGAGGGCAGGAGGTACGCCTGCGCTGTCCCAGTCCCATTTTGTTTCTCCGAGCTGGTGGCGTGCGAGACGGAAGGCATCGCGGGTGGGTCGGTCGCCGGCCAGAGCAAACGCGGATTGACCTTCTAGGGTGCGAAGTGTAGGGTTCGACCCAGCTTTTGTGAGGAGTGCGGTTACGCAAGCGGGAGAATTGAGCGAGGCGGCCCAGTGGAGAGGCCGTGGAGCGTGGTGATTTTTGGGATCATTGGCTGGGTAGAACTCGAGGTCTGGCGATACTCCATTCTCTGAGATGAAGGTGAGAAGAGCGGGAGCTTTGGAGCGACGAATAAGATTTTGTATCTGTTGCGTGTTGAGTTGTTCGACCATTTCTCGTTTGGACACGCTGTCTTGTGCCTTTCGCTGTTTCTCCTCTTCTGTTCGTCGATTGGCTTCCGCTGTGGCCTTGTCTCTTGCTGCTTGTTCCTCTGCTGCTTTCCGTCGGATAGCATCATAGTCGATGACTGACGTCTTGACACGAGTGAGCTCGACAAAGGAACGCATCAGCTCCTTTTGGGTAGCTCTCCGGGTAGAGAATGGAAAGCCGCGGATGCGCTCATCTTTGGCGTCCAAGACTCGTCCTTCGTAGTTTTCAAATAGCGTCTTTCTGTTGGTCGATCCTGTGGCACGGAGGAACAACAGCTCGGCAGAGTCAATCATGTCTTTCCACTCCGAAAGCAAGCTTCTCACGTCTGTGACAAGGGCGGCCTCGTTGTATCTTCTGATGCCAGCACCAGCGGAATGAGCATTTCCCTTGCTGTTGTCGTTTGCGGATTGGGAACCACCTTGCTTGCGTCGAGTAGTGTAACGGTGGAAGCCCTTGTGAGCTATTACGGTGACATCTCGGCTTTCAATTCCATTGCGGCGGATTGTCTTTGGTGTTAGGGAGACCAGCATTGCGGCGAAATGGCCACCTCCGATCATGCAGAGAAAGTAGTGTGGGCCGGTTGGGGTCGAAGGCGTGGGCTGTTGAGGGGGAAGCGCAACACCGCCGTCTTCTTCTGAAAAGGGTTGAGCGGTCGCAGCAACAGTTTTGTGTGGTTTTGATGAAGTAGAGGAAGCAGAGGCGAGCTGTTTCCTCTGCAACGCCTCGACCAATCCTTTCGATTCGAGCAATTGTTCCGCAGGCGTGAATATTGCCCGATATATTCCCAGACTCGTGTCCTTGGGCAGCTTCTCGCTGGTGAACCACAGCAGAGGTGCCTTGCCAGAGCCCGTCTTCCGTCTCTTGCCCATATCTTCATCTTCGAAGTTGGGATCAGCAATGTTTGCTTGTTTCCGTAGCAATGCACTGAGTGTAGTGTCCGTCTTTTTCTTGCTGCCGCCACCGTCTTCATCCTCGTCAGACGAGGATGTGTCGGCGCTGTCGTCTGAGCCAGATAAACTCTCATTCAAGTCCCCCACCAGCTTGTCAAATTCGTTCTCATTGACTGATGTCTGCCCGCGCATTTTTTGCTTCAGATTGTAGCCATGGAGATCACTCCGTACATGACTCCGCTGTTCTAGAACAGTAGAGAAGTCGAGGTTGCAAAGCGCACATGATGTTGCCAATGCCTTGGTGGTGCCGTCGAGGTTGTCGCTGGTGGTAGTGTCGAGCTTGCTTGATGTATCTGCATCAGACTGTTGAGGAACTGAGACATCAAGGCCATCATTGAGCTCTGCTCGTATCTCTAGTGTATACAGCAGTTCTTCGGGCAGGTCAAAGACTGTTGCACAGCACTCTTGTCAGATCCATCATGTTCTGGCTGGCTGTGTTTGCACATCAATGTACGAACCGTAGAGAGGGCGCTGCAGGTACTTGGACTGCTCGGCGCTTTGCTCCACCTTCTGCGCCATCTTCCATGTACTCTGCGTGAAAGATGAGTCCTGTTTGATCGTGCAGGATGGCGTTCACTGCAGAGCAACAACTGGTTCATGCAAAGTCACAGATTCATTGGTCGACGTCATTCCAATCAAATGACTCGCCAAGCTCTGTACATTCGCCATCATGAATCAAGCTACACTACTCACAGAATAAGTATACTCAAGAACACTGATCTTTTACAGCTTGTTTCTGCAGCCATCTGGATGCTTCGTTGGCTGCCTGTCGTATTTGATAAATATGTATGCATTATCTCATAGTCATTCGATCTGTCCCCGCCTAGCTCCATCTCATATACCACTCGACCATTTCGTGAATGGCCTCCATAGCCTTCCTCATGGCCTCACGCTCGCCTCCGCTCATATATCTTCACGAAGCTTTTCCAACCCTTCGGCAACCTAGTCTCCCCCTCCAACTTGCGACTTTCAAGCGGCAGTCAACGCCGAGCTCACCCCCAAAATAGCCATGCCAACAAATGCAAAAATCATACACAACCCTCGGTTATGCGTCAAGTCCAAACTCTCAGAGAACAGCTGCAGCGCAACACTGGCCATAATACCAGCAGTCACCGCAAACATGCCTCCGTATATGCCCTCTCCAGGCGCATAATCTCCTGAGCCTGCAATCTTGAACCACAACGCCGCCACTCCAGCTCCAAGTGGCTGACTGCAGCCTCCGAGAAGAAACGACCACATCATCGCTTTGGGTCTGCTGTTGATTGCAAGATATAAGGGCAAGGCCAGGGCAAATCCTTCGGTAATGTTGTGGATGAACAATGCCAAGAAGACGGAGAATCCAAGCTTTGGATTGGCGTGGTTAGTAGCATATGTAATGAAACCTTCTGGCAACTTGTGCAGAGCAATCGCTATAGACGTCTGTAGTCCGATTGAGAGGAAAGCATTGGTGGGTACATGGTGGTGGTGGTCAGCCTGGCGATGTTCTTCTGCCTCATGTGAGTCCATTTTGTGGAGTTCGCCTCCATTTCCATTCTCTGGCCGCAGGGTAGGAGAGCTCGAAGATCTTCTTTCATCTTCTTCGGGTATACCAGGAGTTTTGCACGGTGCATCACTTTCGCCATCTGACAGCAAAGCCGAGTCTTCCCTGACATTTTTCAACAGAGGTGTTGTTTCTGTAGATTGTTGATCACGGAGTTTCGGCATGCTACGACTTGCAGTCCGCTTCAGTGACCGATTGCTCGACAATCGGAAACTGCCTCTCGATTGTACGTTCTTGAAGCAGTCCATTCCGCAAGGCTCGCTGAACCCATAGCAAGGGCCATCGCAATCACACGACGGTTTCTTAGTGGTCATGTTGGAGAGCTTCCGACTCAACCGAGTATGCAACGAAGGTCGGTGTGCTGACGATGAGGTTTCCTGGTGCTCCTGGTCAGGTGAAAAAGTGGGAAGAGGAGGTCTGTTTGAGGAATGAGCATGCGATGAGCTCTTGCTTCCTGATCCTAGATGTGGTCTGTGTGGGCCAAACTTTTGTTTGGCGCTAGAATGATGCTCATGATGATGCGTATGTCCTTCGTCGTGGTGATCGTGATCTCCATGATGATGAACAGAGTGCTCCGCTGAAGCCTCTTTGTCACCATCTTCTTCCTCGTCATGATTGTGTTCGCAGTCAACAACATGAGTTGGCATGTACGCGTGCAAAATTCGCGACACTAATTGAATGACAATCGCGCCACCCAAGAAGCAAGCAATTAATATCCAAGCAGACTGCTTCGGCGAGAAGCCACCGTCTTGTAAAGACTTCTTTGCAGACGGCAACATGCTATACAAAGACGAAAAGAGCTATATCCAGTCAGTAATTGCGTATTGTCATGAGACTGACTTCATTACCATGACACCAAAACTCAGACTCAACGAAGACGATAGGAAAGCATCGCTGTCTTGTATTCTGAAGTTCTTCTTCCCAGGAAAGCATCGTATAATCACATCGGCGCATATTATCGAGGCACCAAGTACGCAAGCTGGAGGTGAATAGTCAGCGACTCGCCACCGACAAATATTTCTGCAATGAGACTCGACTTACCGACACCACTGATGCAGGTCATAATCCATCCCCGCTCATCATTTGAGAGTGGCATGTTGTAAGTATGGACGTATGTGCTCAGTCACGATCCACGTTACTATTTCTATTGTCGCGCGCGATTCGTTGAACCGGGGAATCCGCCGCTTCGAGAAGAAATCTCGAACAATGACGACAGTGTGATAGTATGCTGAAGTTGGTTTCGAGATGGATTAGAGGTTGTCCGACCAAGCCAATCCTGACTAATTAATGATGAAGTATCCAAGATATCGTTGTCGCCGCAAGACTGACGCTTCAACAGCAATTGTAAAAGACGTGACGGGGTGAATTGGCTGACCAAAAGCCACATTGATGTTCGAGGGGCTGACTTGTGCCAAGACCACCTTGATGTTTTGGTCTGTGCCTTGAGTTCATTGTCTTCCAATCGCAGTAGAGAAACATTCAAACACACACCTGGTCCTGACTTGTAAGTTCATTCACCGCTCCTTGAGTTCAGCGGTGGTCGAGACGAATTCGAAAAGTGATGTTGAAATGCTTTGTCTTGAAGTCGAGGCCATGTGATCTGTCATTAATCATTCGACCATATTCGCGAGCGGTGTGTGATCTTTTGGACCCGACAGACACATTTCCGAGCAGATCATGCCAAACATAATTTTACCCTTATTCATCTCGTCTTCATTGCAAAGCATTTGTCTCTTCTATCACGTCTACTGTAGACAACTTGTCCGCGTTATCCCGTACCTTCTCTCATGAATTGGTCGGTGACTGCTGTGCAGGCTTTGTATCCTGCCGCAAATTGTGGGGCCATTCGAGTCTATATACATATACCGTGCGGGAGTACAAAGTGTGGTCTATCAGTTGGAATTTCAAGCCTTCTGTATTGCGCTCATCAGATGTCCTCTTATCTTTCCTTCGGAAGAGGCAAGGCAATGTATCATCATGATGTGACATTTTCTACTTATATTAACAATTTTATTACATTTCGAGAATTATCCAACAAACCACCGTAATTGCCCCAAGCACGGCCGATTCTCTCATGTCTCCAACTAATACAGAAGCTGCGGAACTACTCGCCAGGAAAGTCAGCCCATGCATTTCGCACCACACGACATCCAATCAAACTTACAAGCAACAGCCACTAAAAAGACAACTCACCTCTCAAGCGCCCCCTTGGTCACATCAACATAGTCCTCCCCAGCAACATCCGTATCGTTCATCGTCCCGTAGCCTCCATCCCACAGCATCACCCCGCCAAAATTCGTCAAATCCATCTTCTTTACCTCCTCCACCGTCTGCTCGAATGCGGTCGCATCCTCATACCCGCCAAGACCCCCATCATCAAAGGTCAGCGCTCCAACCAGTAATTTAGGCTTGTTACCCGAATCCAGCCTTTGCGACCAAGCTTGCAGAGACGAATTGAAGCCGTCAGTATTGGAAACGCCACAGGTAGCGGAATCGTAGAACTGAGGCCAGACAAAATCGAGCTGGGTGAGCATATCCAGGGGCGCGGAAGGGGAGGGGTAGTAGCATTGTGGTGCAGCGGAGAGGTAGAAAGTCTTCTGCGGGTGGGACTCGAAGAGTGTGCGGAGGTGGGCGACGAAGGTCGGCCAGTAAGTCGAATTGCCGCTTTCGTTATCTAAGGGGTTTGTTAGTCATGTTTTCGTCTACCCGTATTCTCTTGATATCATCCCCGCTGGCGTATCGTATCGGATTTTACATCGACCAAGACCGAGAAAGGAGAGCAAAGCAGGAAGCGTATGGAGCGGAGCAAGGGGAAGAAAACGCACCAATATCAAACCCATCAACCACACTATCCCCAAACGGCCTATACGAGATATTCGACCCCGTCCCAGCCCCGAAAATATCCCACACCACGTCCGCACTCTTATTCGCCTCGCTCTCGCTGGCAAACGTCACATTCCCTTCCGCACCACCAATACTCAACAACACCTTCTTGCCCTCAGTCTGACAAGTCGAGATCTCCTCCGCGAGCGTCGTGCACCACACGAGCCCCGTAGCGTTGTCGGCCACCATCTCGCTGGTTTGGTCCGTACAGTTTAGATTTGCGAAATCCACACTGGGATAGCCGATCCCGTCGCCAGCGGTGCGGTTCAGGATCTCGGTCACGAAAGTCAGGATCACAATGTCGATTGCGGAATCAGCGCAGAGAGAAGAGAGGTCGGTGCTGGATGTGGCGTTTGTGCTGCCGTAGTAGACTGCTAGGTTTTCTTTCGAGTCCGGGTTGAAGACGTAGGAGGAGGTTGAGGCGGAAGAGGCAGAGGAGGCTGTGGTGGTGGCTTTGGCTGCTAGTTGGAGGTCTAGAAGGTCTGTTGAAGAGGAGACGGTGGTCGTGTTTTGAGGGTATCGAGGGAGGAGGATCGAGGCATTTGCGGTGGATAATGATGTTGCGGCTAGCAATACCAGAGAAGAGGTGGGTGGCCGCATCATAATTCGTACAATGGAGGTGGATAAATAAACAACGAAAAATTGGTTATGCTAGACAATGCTTGCTATACAACAGAAGAAGTAATGGGAGAAAAGCAACAGATCAATGGAAATGTTTCTACAATTGCTAACCTGTATTTACCAAAGACCAGGCCATAAGACGGTTTTCCTCTACATGACGAAAAGGCGTCTCAAAGCAGAAACACAGTCGGGACACGAATCGTCACTGTATGTGTCTACGTCGTCGCGGCACATCGAATAGCAGCGTCAGGCCAGGCCAGTCCAGGCGAGAGGGCGACGTTAATGTTGATGGGCGACCGTTATACGGCATTTTGTGAATTTTCGAAAACGGTCAATGAATGGCGTGGCCGAAACGAGGTCCAAGCCAGTGGCGGACGGGTGGCTGGACCGCCTGCCGAAAGCCCCCCATTGTAAAACGTCTACGGCTCGGTTATGTTGGCTTTGTCTACTCACCTGTAGAACTATGCTGACAATGGCTGCCGTTGTTGCTAGACATCGAAATGCAAGAGTAATGCCAAAGGTACATCTTCTGGACGTGGGTGAAATCATGTTATTAAGAAACGCACCGGGCGTTTTTGATTATAATTAATCTCAAATATAGTGAAAATATATATCAAGAAGGAAAAGAAAGAGGGAGAAACGCTTTTCTAAAACTTTTTTGAGACGCTCAAAGCCAGGGCTTAATCAGAATGAGCAGGCTTGTTCTCGGGATTGCCATCGTCCTCGACCTCCCTCGTCTTGCCCCAGCTGAAATTGTCCATGTAGTAAATCGCATAGAGAATAACCATCGGCGTGACGAACTGTGAGAGCGCAATAACCATGACCAGACCGAGCAAGTACTGCACCCTGTAGCGCCAGCCATGGCAAGCCCATACGGCGACGACAATGGCGTACATGATAGGAATGATGGTGACTGATGCAAAGCCGAGCAGGAAAGCAATGTTGTCGAGATGGACGCAGGCGCGAATGAAGAGTGCAAATGTTTGCATGACGAAGAAGGGAAGACCCCAGACGAGAACGTCGGCGAGGGAGCAGATGCGCTCGAACCAGTTCATCTGGTTCTTGGAAATGATGAGGAGATCATTTGAGCATGTGCTAAGCGTCCAGCGCTTGCGTTGAGAAAGGAAGACCATGAGGCCTGAAAGACAGTGGGTTAGCAAATTG
This sequence comes from Dothideomycetes sp. NU200, assembly GCA_027943355.1. Taxonomy (NCBI): domain Eukaryota; kingdom Fungi; phylum Ascomycota; class Dothideomycetes; species Dothideomycetes sp. NU200. The sequence goes on along the minus strand of BSCJ01000009.1, from coordinate 808,247 downwards.
ACGATGCCTTTCGTGACAAGAAATCTCACCATTTGGAGGATCAGTATAAGCAATTGCGCCCATTGACATTGTGGTTTGTACATGGGGTGAGTTAAAGAAGATAAGACAGATGTAGTTGCGATCTTCACCAGCGAGTGCTCGAATTTGGTGAATCATGTTATCTGTGTTACTTGATCAGTATTCGACGTGTTGGAAAATGCAGATGTAGTAGAACATACCCTTGGGATCCGGAATCTGGCCAAAGAGATCGATGAGGATATCATCGCCGCAGCTCTCCTCGCAGATTTTGATGATCTGACATGCTCCTGGCAGACATGATACCTTTCCAGTACCAACTGCTTGATGCATGCGTCGAAGACATTGCGCGCGAATGTACTCGGTGTTCTGGTAGATGTTCCAGGGATTCCAGTTACCAGTCTGCCATCCGACTTGGATCAATCCTGAACTGCCCAGCAGTTTTGGGTCGGCAACACAATCCTTGTGGAGTTCATAAATGCAAGTCTTGTTGAAGGTAGTGTCTGCGTCCACACCGACGAGCCACTCGAATTTGTCGATACCGTGACTTTCCGAGAAGTTGCAGAACCATTCGAAAAAGTCGCTGCCCATGGAAGAAATGGGGTTCTCATGGCGTTGCTCATATTTGTAAAGCAGAGTGCGAATCAAGATGAGTCCATCACGCTTGCCAAGATTGCGCTTCTTGACGATACAGCAGTAAGGAATACCGTTGTAGACGCCGGAGCATGCGTAGATACCGTTGATGACGCCATCCCAAGATTCGTAGCCGACGGGAAAATAGTGCTCCTCTTCAGGCTTGAAGATGTCCTCTACAAGAATACGGTCGGTTGACTTCTCCATACCCTTGCCCTTGACTTGGCCATCGCAGATGACGAGGAACATCTTCTTGTGGTGGTCGACCTTTTCCTGCTCCGAAAGACTGTCAAGAGTGCGCATGAGATCTGTGTAGCTCTCGCAGTAGCATGCCAGCACCATTGCAATGGTAGAAGGCACATCTGTTGGCGGTGGGGCCTTTGGCTTGTTAAGGATCCATCTGAGAGCTTTGACGATCTGAAGCTGGATCCAGTAACGGATGAGGTTGAAGACCATGATTGTGTTGAGACAGTTGCCGAGCAAGATGACAGGCGAGAAGACATACCAGTATTTTGGAAAGAGCCAGCTGATAGCCGCGAAGCCTCCGTTGAGCAGGATAAATACGACAATGAATATGTTGCGTGTCCAGTGAAGTCTCTTCTTTCCGACAGCCCGGACCTCGCGTTCTTCCGCAATGCTATACTTTGAAGCTCTCCTGTTGACCAACACACAACTTGACTTTCTGCGGCCTGCAGTCTGTCCGGGGTGGTAATTTTCATCGCTGGTCAAAAGATGTTGATTCTGAAGAGAGTCTGAAGCTCTGCGAGCTCCATCCAGCGTGAAATCTTGATTGAAGAGGTTTTGTCTCGCAGCTGGTGGGGGCCTAGCGATCGTGATGGCATCATCATCACTGACTTGGCTCACCACTTCACCCTCGGGGATAGCGAAAGACACCTGGCGCGAGTGCGTACGAGAGTGTCCATCCCCAGAGATTGAAGATGTTCGGCTGGCATCTGGAGCAATTTGAGATGACTTTCTACGGTGAGTCGAATGGCCATAAGCAGAAGAGCTATGTAATGTGCTTGGGTGGGTAGTGGAAGCCTGTCCAAACGAGGCGTCCCATGACTGCGCGGATACTTCTTCAGCTGGCGATTCTTCAATGGGTGTGATGGGTGCCGGAAATATGTTATCCGCAAAGGGATCTACTACTGCACTGGACTGACGGCTATTTGGAGTGTTAGTTGCCTTCATAGTGCATACAATAATTGCAAACTGACCGGCTATGGATGGGTGAGGGCACCTGCAGACTCGAAGACGGTGTGCTCCCCTCGGACTCGGTCGTAGAGTTTGACTCCCTTCGTGGTGGTGTGAGCACGGTTGGAGGATGGTTGATCAACTTTGGCTGATGAGATGGTCTTCGACCAGAGGGAACATTGTCCTTGGCCAGCTCCTGTTTTTCCAGATCTGCACTTGGGATGGAGGGATCGGCAGACTTCTGATCGGCAGACTTTGCTTTGTCTTGCTTCTCATTGTTGCTGTCCTTCTTGTCGGAACCCTTGAAGAACCACATGATTATATGTTACTGATGGTAAGTGACAGGACAAAGCAGAGATGAAAGAGATGAAATTGACAAGTGAAGAAATGAGATAGACCAGCCTCTCAAGAGAACGAATGTTCGAATCACCTGAGATCCGATGGACTGGACAGAGCAACCATTCCCTACCTTTAAACCATTCGACCATTGAATGATCTGTATCAACGGCTCTTGACTCTTCTGGGTCTGTAGACCAGACTGGATCGTTCCAATTGAGCAAAGGTCTCACCAAGGAGTGGAAAATACCCACGAAACCAGGTGACAGAAAAAATGCTGACACCGATGGGAGGGATGTGTTTTACGCTAGTAACAACGGGATTCCATCATGGCATCCCAGAACGTGTCTCCACGTGAAGGACATCGTCAAGCAAGTGGTCGGTACTGCAAGACTTGGCTAGAGCTTCCAAACTATAGTCCAGAAGTATTACCACCGGGGCGCACACTGCTTGTAAAAGTTATCGAAACGGTCGTTGGTGGGTGTGAGAGTACCTACTAGCGTGTTATAGCGCAAGCATAGTTGCCAAGAAAGGGTAGCGAAAGCCGACGTCGGTGGCGCCACGAGTCATGAAGCCTATGAAGCCACCCGCTTTGAGCATAACTTAAAAAGTTAAGTTGCTGTGTTCAGGCAAGACTATTCTCGTCGTGCATAGTGCAACATCAATGTTCTCCCAGAACTGTTCAGTGAATACGCATCCAAGTCGTGGCCGGATTTTCGAGAGGCTTTGCCGTGTCTGTAGGTCTCATTGAGTGCCAGTGGCATGGGACGACTTGCGCTCTCGATCGAGGCCTGTGGGGAGCCGCTTGAGCAAAAACCGTTTGCATTGGCTGATGGACCCCGTTGGCATACCGAAAGAGGCCGTTGCAGGCTATGCAACGACTTGTTGGCCATGTTTGCAGTCTTTCGCAGTAACCGACTTGCCACCCTGTAGTAGGACGTTGATCACGGACCAATAGATTGTAGCCAGAATTGAACCACGGTCATCCATGCAAGGTTCACGAAGAGAACGAAAGGGTGTTCCAATCGATACAAACGGCATTGTAAACGTGAGGCATAATACGCGTGCTGAGAAGGACGTCATGTTGAGCATTTGTCGTGCAACGAGGCAACGCAGCACGTTGTGAGTATCTGCTCGAGCATTAGCGAGTTACACGTCTGAAAGACAGGTTTCTGCGATACGACAGTGAGTCGAAACTCATGTCCAAGGTACCTGCAGCATTGAATAGTCGTAGACTGTACGAGGGTGATTTTCAACTACTCTACCATATGGTTTGAATTTGATCCAATGTCACGGCTAGTGATTTACTCGATCTTCACACCCCAACATGTTTCAACTCAAAATATGCCTTGTGAAACATCAACTGGAGGCTTTTCGAAGCGAGCCGTGGGAATTTGGGGCCATTTCCGGCACTTGTGCACATGTATGGGACCAAGACAACATGCTTTATGGAATGCAGATTTGGCTGCGTCTCGGATGTTGATGAACGTCTTTTGTGTCTCTGCTGGCTGCTCCTGAATTCGTCTCAGGGTCAAGGGGGCGATGAGTTTAAAGTTACAAGGTTTCTCTGCATCCGGTCCGACACTGTATGGGGTACGAGCGACAATCGAAGCATCCAGACACATTGTAAGGGTATGATGGCTAAGGCTCCATGTGAAATGTGGAAAGCGCTACAAGGTACACAAGTGGAACGGTTGCTGCAGGAGCGATATGTCGGGACAGGCCTCTCAAGCAAGCCGGCGGTTTGGTAGGTATACATGCTTGACATGTCAGCCGGACTGAAGTGGCAAGACAGACTCGGATGCTTCCACCTGCATTGTATTCCATAGGTGATATGTGCGACAAGTGTTTGTCGAGGTGAAGAGTCGGTCTTTGTTATTGAAGATCAAGAGCAGGATCTCGGCAGTCTTGTACAAAGTTTCGGGAGTTTAGATTGAGTCGCGGGGGGGATCGGTATGTCGGTCCCATCTCCGAGGATCCCCTGCCCTACTGTGATGACAGTAGTGGTGCCCTGATGTGGTTACATGACATTTCGACCCCACCTGCCTTGGCATACAGCACAGCATCGACCACGCATGCGCTAACAAACCAAGGTATACACACGACCAGGCCTAAATCACCTTGAGCAGTAGTGAGACTACTCGGCTGTCCCCGCAGCGGCGCTGAAGTAGCCCAGATCAGCCTACACGTGTCTGTACCTAAGGTACCTTCCACAAGATGCACTTTCTCGAACTCCCCGCCGAGATACGCACCGAGATCTATTCCCTCCTCCTCGACCCCTCGGCCAATCGCACAGACTCGGCCGATGGCTACTCGACGTACAACTACCGCGGATCGCTCGTCCTCTTTCGCGTCAATCGACAAGTCTACCATGAGTCGCTACGAGTCTTCCGCACCCTCAACACATTCGTCCTCATTGAAACGCCATGGAGAGACGCCAAACACCACGTCGCCGTCGATGGCCACGTCTATCTCCTGACCGCCGGAGCAAGAGCAGATACATTCAAGGACCACACGCTCAAAGTCACCATCAAAGCGCCCCTTCACCACATGCATCCCGACATGGACCGCTTCGTCATCCTCGCCCAGGACCTTGACAAGTTCTGCACCTCGTGGTTCTACTCCAACCTCAGTATGCCCTTCCTAAATCATCACCTCAGCTTGGACCTCTGCCTCCGCGATCCCTCCACTCCCGATGATGATGAGGAGAAGCGCGTTCCCAAGGCCCTCCAACAACGCCTGTTCCTCCCATTCGGCAAAATCAAAGGCCTGTCTGATCTCACCATCAACGGCAACCCCAAGCCATTTTCGTCCGTTGAAAAGCAGATGCGCGATCTCATGGCTGTCCCGCTTGACTCTCCCGAAGTCTGCCTCCTCAACTCTACGCGGCTGAAAGACGATGGAAATCTCGAGCTTCAAGCCGGCCGGTATACTGAGGCGCTCGAATTATATCGACAAGCCTGGCTGGCCATGCACATCATCGTCAATGGCAAAGACCGCCATGTTCACGGCGACCACTACTTTGACCGCGAGCTCACCGAGCCACCCTTCACCGGCAAGAATGGCAGCTCCGAGCGCACATTGTTGCGTATCCGCCTCGTCGCAAACACCGTCCTCGTACACCTCAAACTCAAAGACTACGACATGGCCATCCATACGGGCATGCGCACAATCAAAATCTTGAGGTTCTCCATTGGCGTGCCAGAGGATGAGGGCGCTGACGATCCAGCCCAAGAAGCCTTTACTTCCTTCTTCGCCGCAAATGAGATGGGCAAGATTTACTATCGGACTGCGCTGGCTTTCAAGGAGATGGACAATAAATACGAGGCGAGGCGTTTGCTGAGGGTCGCCGTCGTTTATCTTCCTCATGACCAGACTATCCATCGGGAGATCCGAGAATGTGCTTTACGTCTTGGATGATGGAGAATCATCTATAGCCATGTAATGTATAATCATATACCCTGCTGTTCACGATACCCATTCTGTTCACATCAGGATCCGCCAATGATACATCAGACTTTGGAGACTACCATATCATCAGTACTTCACTAATCTATCCTCATGCTGTTGTCCCCTTCACGACTTCTCCCACGCCGTAAACATTGGAGTCCAAGAGCACTCGGCTTTTCTAATCAGATCAGCCAAGATTGCCATCATGAATGGTGGCGCAAGCAAGAGAAGGAATATGTCCCTTCTGGGCAATCTTGCACGTGTCTCGTTACGGAAGAGCCCACACCGTTGCAATTCGCAGTGGTCGTCGTTTTAGCCTTTGTGGTTACCCATCTGCTCAACAATTTTAATGGCTGGGGAGGAGTCGGCTTGATCGGTCCAACTCGATCACTCATCAACGACTCAATCCTACATATCGCACACCTCCCTCACAACCTCAATATACCACCCAGCCCCAACCGCAGTCCCAAGATGCCACCATGCATGGCCTTCCAGCACCCAGCCCACCACCACCCCACCTGCTCCTCCTCCGGCTACATCGAGCATATCCTGTCTCGCCTGCCTCAACCGATCACAGTATGCAGTATCCACATTCCACACCGCAAACGCCGCCAACAACACCTCCACGGCTTGGAGGAACCCCCTCGTCAGCCTCGCCTTGTCCGCCGCAGACCGTTCGGCATAGTGAATCAGGTACAACGTCCGAGGCCACACGCCCATGAGCAGCAGCGCGAACCCGCCCGTGTGCACGAGCAGATTCCCGCTGTGGAGGTATGCCGCGCTCATCCCCCCTATCCCAGCCACGGTCAGCAACGTCACCATTTGGCGGGTACTGGCTGGCTGGTTGGCAGAGTAGAGGGCGTGCAGGAGGGAGCCGGCTAGTACAAACATGCTTAGGTCGTCTGAGAACTGGAGGGTCTGTCGGAGGGTGGCGTGGAAGAGGAACGAGGTGGTGCCTACGAGGCATAGAGAGAGGCTTAGGTAGTCGAGCTTGGTGCCCCCGATGCAAGATTTGTGCGAGCCAGGGCGGTGAGGGGAGGAAAGGGCGTAGTAGACTTTTTGTTGGTTGTCCGCTTAGCATCACTCCGGATTGGACGCAGGAAGACAGCAAAGGAGACAGGAAGGATGGGAGTGAGTTGGAGGGGGAAAGCACGCACTGTAGGCTAGATTGGACAAGGCATTCACAAACTCGGCAATGTAAACCGTGACGGCGTAGTCCTCTTCGCAAAAACTAATGCCGTCACACCAAATGTCAGTTTGAGACTTCTATCCGCAGTGTAGATTATACATGTTCCGTGTGAGCGGCGGGCCATTGAATGTTTCTCCTACTCAGGCTGTGGCTGATGCTAGACACGGAACTCTGAGAAGCCAGCACAAGATAGAACGGAGTTGATCTTACTTGGCTCCACTGGTAGAAGGCGCCCATATCCCATCTAGAGCATGCGCATCGCCTCCGAAATGTATATATGCATGTGCTACCATGATGATTACTTTCTTGCGAAAAGCTCACTTCTTGAATGATTTGAGGTGTCTGCCGGTAAACACCAGAGACAAGAAGGTTGGCAATTCGTGTCTGATGTGTGTTTTGTCGCAGTAGATAGTGAGCGCTGAGTATTCAGTATGTATCTGTTGAGGTCTAATAAGGCTGCCACTTCGGCGTTGCGCGGAGGTGGTTCCCTGTCCGCGGCGGCTTCAGCCACAGTCTACCAGACCTGATACTCCTGATCACTTATGCTTCCTTCTCAACAATCGCGGTAAGTAATGTCTTACTGATGCATTATTGTCTTAAATCCGCAGCGGCATCCTTCATGAGATTTGTTATCTTGAGTCGGACTGCTCTCTTGATTTCAATGTCAACACGAACGTCGGTACTGACCGTGACTAGGTGCAGACGAATCAGCCCAACTTGTGGTTGAGTATCTAACTATCGGTTTCAATAGTTCCGAGCAGAACAGGATACCTTGATCTGTATTCAGCTCTCGGCGCTGAACAAAGCCAGTCAGTCCGCATTGACACGGCAACTGATATATGCATCTATTGCCATGGACGTCTCACATCAATGCATAGCATTCTGCAGCAAGTCTCCTACCTTCACCGGACAACGAGCTTCTACTTCCACTCAGTTCTGATATCGCGTGCTTCTAGGTCGTCCAGTGTTCCACCATGATACCACTTATAGACTGTGATAAACCACAGTTGCTCTCAACGACTGGTCCTCAATAGCTTCTCACATCTTCTGCTTGAACACTCTCCTTGACCTGTCCTCCTGCGATTCTGAGCCAAGCGTTAACTTCATGCATAAAGACCTCGAATTTAGAACCTCCTAAGCACACGAGGTTGATACCTCATGAACCCCAGCTTGCTGTCGCTTTTCCCAACCCTCGCAAATACAGCTCTGCCTCTATAGTACCGATACTTGCAAAGTCTCGACACAGACCAGCTTTTCGTTCATCGCTCATGCTCTGATGTTCCCATGGGTTCGGGCCATGGAGATGCAATCTGTGAAGGTCCACATGTGTCGTAAATCTCGTAGATTCAACCAATCGATTTTTGCCGCGAACGGCAGTGCCTGTATCGCAGATAGAAGTTGGACCACCATTCCACGATCATCGTCATCCAGCTCGACAAGCACATCACTGAGCAAGCCCCACAGGCGATACAAATCATTTGATGACTCCTGTTCTGCAAGCACAGGGGCAGTGGTTTTCGTGGCAGCTTCTTGCGCAGTCAGATTGCCGTCCAGGTACTCGGTCGAAGCCTGTAATTCATCGTAACGACAGCTGTCGCCTGCTGCCAGAGAATCACTAGAGCATGCGACCTTCGTCGTAAACCTGTCTTCTTGAGGTGACATACTAGACGAAGGTTGACAAGACGTGATATGGCTGGTTTCTTTCTCAACTGTCTGCAGTATGCGACAAGAAGTTCACTTACGCGCTTGGGAAATTTGGCTTGTCATGTTGCCTTATGTGAGATGAGTTGTTCCGCAAGGCAACCATCAAAGCGATGTCGTCATGGCCCAATGCTCCAATGGGGTGCACATACTCTCAGGAGACAAGCTGGTTGATGATCAGCAAGTACTAACATTTTCCCTCTTACTCAGAAGTAGATGGGTGTCATATCCATGTTGTGAAGTTCGAGCTGTATTACGTCCTCGAGCTTGGTAGTGGACCGCCTAACGTCAGCTTGTGAGTCGCTGCTTTGCCGAGGCTAGACGAATAGCTTAATAATGTTTACCCCTCCCATTCAGATAAATACAATAAATTGAAAGTAGGCGATGTCGATCCTCTTGTTCATCTTATACAAATATAATATCATAGATTCGACATAGACAATGGCCGACTATACTGATCGCAAGACCGTCGAAGGTCTTGGACTTCCACATATTGACCCCGAGCTCGAAGCGGTAAGCACACTTATTGTGATCCATGATATATACCTTGCATCAAATACTGATAACAACATGCACAGATACTCGCAAAAACAACACTCCCCAAAGCTGATTGGAGCGATGTAGCCACCCTCCGAAAAAACCGCATAGTCTTCGAAGCAACCCGAAAAGCCAACCCAGAAGAAGCCAAACTGCAATCCAGCAAACTAGTCCCCATGAGCGACGGCTACGAGAGCGAGATCATCATCCATCGTCCCTCGGACCCTCCCGCGAAAAGCCCTCTCGTAGTCCTCCTCTTCGGTGGCGGCTTCGTAATGGGCAGCAATATCCAACTCGGCCCTTATGCGCGGGGCATCGCAAAACTCTACGGCGCCACCGTAGTCACGCCCGCGTACCGTCTAGCGCCCGAGCACAGATTCCCAGCCCAGGCAAACGACGTCTGGGATACCATGCGCTGGCTTGCCGCGAACGCGTCCTCCATCGGCGCCGACCCCTCCGCTGGCTTCTGCATCGGTGGCGTGTCCGCTGGAGGCAATCTCGCGGCCGTGACTGCCCAGCGATGGGGGACGGAGGGTATCTCGCCTCCGCTGACGGGCGTCTGGCTGTCTATCCCTGTCATCTTTGGGAGCGGGTGTAAGCCCCCAGGGGCGGAACAGGATCTCTTCTTCTCGAGGGAGCAGAATGCTAAAGCGCCTGTTTTCGGAATCGATGCTATTGATTGGGTGGAAGACTATATGCAAGTCGACCCCACATCTCCGCAGTGGTCGCCGTTCAACGACAAGAATGCGCACAAGGGCTTGCCTCCTACGTACGTTCAGGTTTGTGGTATGGACCCGTTGAGAGATGATGGGTTGATCTACGAGAGGGTGCTAAGGCAGAACGGAGTCAGCACGAGACTTGATGTTTACCCTGGTGTTCCGCATGGTCACTTTTCGTCTATGCCGGCGCTCAAGATCTCGCAGAAGGCGAATGCGGACGTTTTGGCTGGGTTTGGGTGGTTGTTGGGCAAGGAGGTTTCTCAGGAGGAGATTACAGAGGCGTACGCGCCTCCAGGTGGAGCTTAAGTGGAGTTTCAGGGGAGAGATAGGGGTGTAGATATTGCTAAGCGTAGAGCATCAGCATCTCAAGTACAGGCCTGGGCAGGGATATACCATTCTACACAGTCACACATGTATGTCTTGCCTGGTTGATAGCTTGTGCATATGAGACAATAAGCACTCTTGTGGCTGCTGGATCCGTGAAGTCCAGTTTCTGTGCCAGTATCGTTCAACGGACCGCTATCGAAAGGGGTCAATTACGAATGATGAGCATCACATGAAGTTATGATCCTCGAAATTACAATCAATGGTATACAAGTCGTGGTCGTGAGATATTGAAATGATCCGATTCGCAGACTTCTGAAATAGTATTTCCATCATGTGGTCGATCATGGAAACATGCAGTGAGGATAAGTCTTCCTATACTAAATACATATCCCGTGACATCTGCCAGCCAGCCAACGTCTAAAGCCGATCCATGATGTAGAGAGTATCAGACTGTCCACCTGAGTGACTAGGGCTCAATAAACACAATTTCCTCGTAGGGTACACCCCATTTAATGGTACTTGTTCTTCTCGGCCTGGGTATCATTCTCCAAGTAGACCTCGATCTTAGAGTTCATCTTCGGGCCTATGTCCTCCAACCAGAAACATGCGATGATAGCTAGCCCACCAAAACCCACGGATGCAAGTGCCACAGTCCTAGAAAACGTTAGTAAATTGTCTGCTTTCGGAAGAATAAGTCCCTGCGGGGAACAACATACCTCACACCGTGAACATAACTGTCGATGAACGCACCACCAGCTGCTTCCGCAATCGCAGTAGTCAATCCCTGAACCTTCTCCAAGGCCGCAGCACCTAGTGGGAGCGCAGCGAGTACATTCGCAGCTACAGTGGATGAAGCGCCTGCAGCTTCAGCGGCACTTATGACATGTGTTTTCGCGTAGCTGCCTTGAGTGGTCAATAGAATAGTCTCGAATGTCGTAACAGCGACAGCACCACCGGCGTATCTGGAAACACCGGCAAGTCCACCAGCGATACCGAGTTCGGTCTGGTCTGCACCAAATTGGATGTAGGCAATGGATAGGTACTGAGCATAGCCGTAACCCATGGCGGTCAAAAAGGCAAAGGCAATACCGATGCCTTCAGTCTGCGGGGTGACAACCGCAAGGAGACCTCCGAAGAGAGTCATGATCGTGATCGGAACACCCATCTGGAATCTCCAGTGCTGGATGTGCTTTCCGAGAAATGATAGAAGCATGGCTCCTGTGAAGATGCCAAAACCCTGCACAGTGGCGAGAAGGTAGACGATGTGAGGTGGAGTTTCTGCTGTGGTGAAGTATACCCCGACCATGGTTGGCCAAGTAATGTTGGTGGCGTAGTAGAACATGGTAACAACAAATCCACAGATGAACGGAGCTGTCAAAGTTTTGCCCTTGTTGGCAGTAAACAAACGTGTCGGTGCAAGAGCTTCCTTGGGCTTAGCCAGGGTCTCCCAAGCTCCGAAAAAGACTAAACAGGCAAAACCTGCCACAAGCAAGGCGATTACTTTCGGGTCGCTTGATGGAGTGTATTGAACGTAGACGATTCCAGAGAGAATCATGGCCGCTGCAGCTGTGAAGCTGACGATGCCGACGTAGTCCAAATTTCTGAGTGCTTGGCCCCAAGGAATACCTCTCGGGTGCTTTGGAGGGAAGTAGAAGATAACGAGGACGACAAAGGAAAGACCTTGGGCGATGGTTATTCCCCAGTATCCCCAACGCCACTATACAATTGTCAGCTTGTTATGCACTACAAAACTGGCCGGCTTACACTTACTGCTCCTGCAAGGTGGGCGATTCTTGCTGCTACAGGGCCAACAATCACGTCGAAGTAGATTACAGAGTCTGCAATGACGACCGCAAAGTGTCTCCATTTGTTAGGTAAGAGTTCTGGAAGTGCAAAGGCTGCGAGTTGACAATTTCCTCCCCCAAAGCCGAGGAAAGCATGAGCTGTTATCGATTGACCGATGGAGTGCGAGGTTGCTCCGAGAATGGATCCGATCAGAACAAAAACATTGCCAGATAGGATGAAGGCACGACGACCGAAGAGATCGCTGTTGGCCCCGCAGACCATGAACGCGATTGTGCCACACATTGAATAGACTGAAGTGAGCCTGTATAAATGAATCAGCACTTTCCATTCGTATTTGCTCCAAGAAAATGTTCGTACCATGTGCCCAGAGATGGCGATGATCCAAATTCTGTAGATATCTGTGTTTGGATGGTACTGAAGAATGGTACAGGCCAGAAAGATATGCCATAGGAGGCGGCGAGAACCTAGGAAATTGATCAGAAATGGCCTCAAAGTGCATATCGTATGATGACTTACCACCACGACTGCCCAGGTCTTCATCGTCACTTCTGGCTCGCTGGTGGACAGCATCGAGTAGTCATCACCAGCAATACCAGTGTGGCCTTTCTTTTCCACATCGCCATGATTTTCCGAGGACGAATCTCTGATCTCTGCCATTTCGAGATGGTGGGCTGGCGAAGTCTTCATATTGTCCATTGTGGAAGTGTTACCTCGCTGGACCATTCAATGTGATTCAAACTAGAAGAAGTGGAAGCGAGTCGGAGGTATTTGGCCAAATCGACTAGACTTTCACACAGTAACGAACAGTTGCGGCTGTCATGAGGAGTGAAAGGTGCAGAGAGTCCAGAACAGTGGTCCTTCGGGAGGAGGGCGTCGATTCGATCAGCCTAGTAAACCATAACAGAACCTAGTCAGCCACGATATGCCAGAACGTCTCCCGAACCGTCAAGGCGGGGTAGGTTGTCGCAAGAACTAGTGGTCGAACAATGCATCGATGACCAATCATCCTGGGAGATTTGGAGACATGGTGGGATTACGAGCCTTCTCCGGAGATCTTGTGTCTGAACATAGACGGTGAGGGGCGCCGGTCGCACGGGAGGGACTGCCTCTCTGATACTGTCATGGACCTCAATGAGAGTCCTGAACCAGAAAACCAGTCTTGAGGCAGAAGTGTCCAGCTGAAGAGCTTCGCTTGTCCATTACTCGCAGCAGGTGGTGTTTATAGAATGTCACAGCAATCAAAGATCATCTATGTTGCCTTGCTGTGACTTGTTGATAAGCCTTACCTTAGCTACCAGTGCAAAGGTACGGAACTCAGGTCCGACTCTCTTGTCTTGACTCCGCGACTAGGATAACCCCGCATTGGTGGACAAAGGATCACTTCTAGTCGAACTCTGAACAGTGCGCCCGCCTGGGGCCCCAGGAGTTCACCCCGCAGGAAGGAAAGCTTAACCTAAATCCACGTGAGGCTGAATCTTCTTGACGCAACAACGATCGATATGAGGTTTCTCAGCAAACTCTTCTAGCGAAGCATCCTCTTGCTAGAACAACACGTGGAAATAAACTTTGAGTTCAATGGATACAGTTGTCCCAGGTCACAGGAACACTGCGAAACCGAGATAGCGCTCCCAGTTGCCCGGTCTATGGGAACGCCATCCCGTCGTGGCTGCCACCCATTGCCTCCTAATCAGGACCTCCGTCCTGATTGTGCACCCCGCACACAGATACCAACATACATCCACACCCCATACATATCTCCAAATTATCTTGCCACTCGCGTCACCCCGCATGCATTAGAGGGGCTAGATCTTAGCTCGGTTATTGCTTTGGTGGTTGGACAAAGTAAACCCCGCGTATATCTTGGACTTCACGTTCGCTGGCAACCATCGTGCTCTTGGACAAGCTCAGAAATTTCTAAGTGTCAAGACATAGCAATACTGAATCATTATGGCTGCTGCTGACGTTGCTCTCCCTACCGAGCCTACCACGCTCTACTACTATCTCGAGCCCAAGGATGGCGGAATCATTCAGACGTATCCTGGCACTGCATTCGAGAAGCGCAGAAAGCATGTCCCACACGAGATGCGCATTCACGACTTGCGCTCAGTCAAGGATCAGTTCAAGATTGATGAATGTGGTTTCGAATTGATCGACCATGTCTCGAAGGAAAAAGACTTTACAGATGAGGAGCATGTCAAGGCGACCTACTACCCCGAAGTCATCGAAATGATCAAAAAGAAGTAAGCCAGTGGCCAAGTGATGTGCTCTCCACCTATGACTGACCATTAACGTACAGGACTGGATGTGACCATGTTCACATTGTCTCGCACATGTGTAGACGCGCTACTCATATCGCATCATTGGAGGCTGCAGAGGGCAAGGATGACAAAGAATTCGTCACCGTTGTCAACCCAGCTGTAAGTCACGATGCCTATTCTATCTCGGGCCATTCATGGCTGACATTCGCCCCTGTTGCAGAGGTTCGTTCACGTCGATCAATCTTATCGCGGCGCTGAGCAGATCCTATACCTCAACCTCCCAGAGGAGGAGGCAGACCGTCTTACCAAGAAGCGGTGGGGTATCTACAACATCTGGCAGCCCTTTGGCAAGAAGGTTATCCGAGACCCTCTAGCCTTTTGCGACTACCGTACTCTTGACGAGAACGATCTTAGGACCGTTGTCGCCAACCTCCCTCCTCCAGGTGCAGGCGAGTACGGTAATGTTTCCAAGAACATGTCTCACAAGCCAAGGTACGAATACTCTCTCAACGGAGAGCAAGCACCCAGATACGAAGTCGCGAACCTGGCCCACAACCCAGGGCAGAAATGGTACTACGCTAGCGAGATGACGCCTGATGAGGCATGGTTGTTCAAGATCTTCGATTCGAAGAAGGATGGTCGTGCACGTTGCGCAGTCCACTCTTCTTTCCCTCTTCCAGGCCAGGAAGAGCACGGCGATCCAAGGACCAGTGTAGAAGTCCGATGCTTCTTGTTCTGGGACAACGAGGAGGTTGAGTAGATCTTTAAATCTTGAGTTATTATATGATCCGTAGTATGTGCAATTTCAACGATGTTGCATTGTCAGACATGTTCGACTCCAATCTTACACTCCTACTATGATGCTCTAAGGTTACTGTGTTCTGTACACCTTGATTGCCTCATTAATGCTGGGGTCTCCCTATCCTCATGCATCCTGTATGGTAGGTTCGGATGTTAGCGAGATCTTGACACGTTCTAGAATAAGTCGCTTTCGAACCTCCATTGGTGCCCTTTCACAAGCTGGCTTCAAAACGTGGTCGAGAACAGAGACCACCCAACAGCAATATTAAAATTACGCCTTTTATTCAGTGGCGCATCCAGCCCATCCCAAGGATTCCCAAGGAGGGGAAGTGCGGTCTGAGTGAGATAACCGAAGTCTCAAACAAAAGAGGAGTACGAATAGCCGGAGCTTAAATCGAGCGTACAGCCTTGCTTTGGAGTAAGATAAGGCAGCTCATGAAACAATTGCCGTAGATTGCGGCTGGAATTGGAGTAGCCAAACGTTGCAGGTGACGGGAAATTGGGGCAATCGATAATTCTGGGTCAGGGTCCTGGAATCACGATTCGTTCATCATGAAGTCTGCCTTTTCGGCTGAGCGGCCATGTGCGAGGTAGATTTATCGATGATTGCAATGTCGTGGCAGTTTACCTTTGAGTGTGTGTAACGCGGAATCAGGAGGAGGTCGTGTCACCCGCGGTAATCCAACATCTAACCCCGCACTCTGCTGTAAAACCAGAATTTAGAAGGGGTCCGAAAGATGTAGATGTCTCCAACCCCCGTTGATCAATTAATTTTGTAATCGACCTGACAAAGAATCGAAACATTCCTGTGCAATACTCGTATACTCTTCGAACTCTGTGAAAACATCTCGATAATTATAATCTACTGGTCCACGAGCCAGTGCAGTCAATCAACATGGGCGCCACGAAATATGCACCGCCAGACTATGATGTATTGGTCATCGGTGCTGGGTTGTCAGGCTGTTACGCTTCATATCGTATGAAGAAGCTGGACTTGACGGTAAAGGTCATAGAAGCAGGGTCATCTGTAGGAGGAACATGGTACTGGAGTCAGTCCTATTATTTCTCTACAAAGCTATATTGTACACCGACGCTAAAGCTTTACAGATCGTTACCCAGGCTGTCGGTTCGACTCCGAGTCCTACACGTATGCCTTTTTCTTCTCAAAGGAGATGCTGGACGAGTGGAACTGGACGGAGCACTTTGCACCACAACCTGAGACGGAACGCTACATTAGACACATTTGCGACCGATTCAGCCTATGGGATGACATGCAATTCAACACCCGTATCTCAAGTGCTCATTGGATGCCTCAAGAGAACTACTGGAAACTTACCGACGAATCTGGAAAGGAGTACACTTCACGCTTCCTCATCACCGGTATCGGTGTTCTTAGCAACCCAACGCTACCAAATGTTCCTGGTGTGGAGGATTTCAAAGGCGTCGCACATCATACGTCTCGCTGGCCCAAGGAAGAGACCAGCTTTGAAGGCAAGAGAGTAGGCATAATAGGTGAGAATGTCCTCTAATTGGATACTTGCTTCGTGTTCACTGATACGTTTTGCACGATTTTGGAACAATGACTGACACGCGAATCGCTTACACATAGGCACTGGAGCTACAGCCATCCAAGCCATACCAATCATTGCTCAGACGGCAAAAAGTCTCACAGTGTTCCAAAGGACGGCAAATTGGGTAAACAATAGAAAACACGTTAAGGTATATCTTCTATTCTAACACTTCGCAGGCCATTCCACTACTTAACGCCAAGATCGATGAGGAAGAAATGGGCTCAATCAGGAAGCGCTATCCTGAGATGCTGGAGCGGATGAATCAGACCAGGATGTGTTTCTTACACGATGCCAACTACTCGGACTCGATCTGGGACTTTACCCCTGAACAAAGAGAAGTATTCTGGGAGGAGCTATATGCGACACCCGGATTCCCCATGTGGTTGTGCAACTACAAGGAGATTCTCATCGACCAGGACGCCAACGACCTGGTTACGGCGTTTGTGGCGAGAAAGATCAAGGAGCGGGTTCATGACCCTTGGACGGCGGACAAGCTTGTTCCCAAGAATCATGGTGCGTGCTGCGCCTGACGTGTTAACGACTACTTTAGCTGACCAGCACTCAGGCTTCGGAACAAGACGAGTTCCTATGGAGACAAACTACTTTGAAGCTTACAATCGACCTAATGTGCGCCTCATTGATCTACTAGAAACTCCAATCGAGCGCATAACCGAGGACGGACTCAAGACAACTGAAGAGAAGTTCGAATTTGATGTGCTCATCTACGCTACAGGCTTCAATGCTGGTGAGTGAGACACGTCAGTATGCCCACGACAAAATTCCTGACGGGACGACAGTGACCGGAGCTTTCGATGCGATCGACTTCAGAGGCATCGACAACCACAGCTTGTTAGACGAATGGAAAGAAGGTCCAAGAACTTTCTTGGGCATCACTGTGGAGCACTTCCCCAACATGTTCATGTCTATGGGACCTCACCAAGCCTACGGCAATATTCCTCGCAGCATCGAGTTTGCTGTGGGTTGGATAGCAGAGACCATCGAGTACTGCCGTGACCACAATATTTCCTACATTGAAGCCACAGACGCGAGCGTACGTTATTTTCGAATTAGTTCAGAAAGCTCCTTGCTGACAAGAAGCTTAGGTACGGGAATGGACCGATCATGTCCATGATTTGGGTAAGAACCTCCTCAGCAACAAGGTCGACTCTTGGATGACTGGTGTCAACAAGAATGTGGCTGGCAAGCAGAAGAGGACCATTGCCCGGTATATGGGATCTGCGCCAGACTTCAGGAAGAAGTGCGAAGAGGTGTCGGGAGACAATTACAAGGCTTTCAAGCTTGCATAGGAGACAACGTACCTACTGTATGACATATGCAGCGCTTTCCGGAATCTACCATGTCTAGAAACTTATTCCAATGTCGTAACCTCGGTTTCTCGAGCAATCATGTATATCGAACTTTGCACTGCTGTATATCAGCTCGGTACGTGAGGTTTCAGTGTGACCTCGTTGCGTTGCCCTCGTCCTGTGTCTCTGACAGTCGGGTTCAGCTGTGCACAACAACGACGTCATCAGCAATCCTACGAACCACCTCACGCCATGTTACAGCTGCACTGCTACCTCATATGCATCGATAAGATAAGCCAGCCAGTTCAAGAAGGTGATAAGACTTTCATATTATTGTTGCCTTGATTGATTATTTCCATTGTAGAACGATCATCCATTTCGCTCATCTTCCAGCCCATTTCCACTTCGTGTTTCACTGTGGTCCCTCTCCTTTCCTGCCTTGGTAAGTGCGATGGTATTGCGCCGCGACATTCCTGTGCCTGTACGTGATACTGCAAATGATGAAGCCATGTCCTCAGTACATTATGCATCCACCATGTGTGGGACCGCGGCTTCGCATAGTTTCAGTCACGACACCACGGCTGCACCAACTGGTGACAAAGTCCCAAAGCATCACATCCTCACAGCCCATACTTCCAAACTTTTCGATTCCAAAAGCAGAAGGTTTCTCAGAAACATAAGCTTGAGTATTGACCTGAAATCCGGTCTGATCTCCAAAGTCACAACCCGTACTTCGGATTCCATACCCCCTACAACAACGGCCGAACACACTCTCGACCTACGAGGCAAGACGGTCCTCCCAGGCTTCGTAGACGCACATACCCACATCTTTCTCCATGGCTTCGCCGAAACACCATCCATAAATCAAGAACGCGACGAAAACCCTATAGAGCGTATAGTGCGAGCAACCAACCACTGCCGAGATGCTCTAAAAGCAGGCTACACCACCTATCGCGACCTAGGCACCGAAGGTCTCTCCGATGCCGACGTAGGCATCCGTGATGCAATCAATCGGGGTATCATCCCCGGTCCACGCCTTTTTGTTGCGACTGAAGCGCTGG
The DNA here is from genome assembly GCA_027943355.1 of Dothideomycetes sp. NU200. Taxonomy (NCBI): domain Eukaryota; kingdom Fungi; phylum Ascomycota; class Dothideomycetes; species Dothideomycetes sp. NU200. The sequence goes on along the minus strand of BSCJ01000009.1, from coordinate 789,342 downwards.
CTAGTTCAGGGGGTTACGCGATCCGGTACGAGAGTCGACTAGGCGGGACACAAGTCCCTCGTCTTTCTGACCCTTGCGATGGAGTAGACGGAGTTAGTGCGGCTGTTCGACGACGCATTGGTGCCGGTGCGGACGTGATCAAGTTTTATGCGGACTACAGGCGTCGTACGCTGCGGTTCCCAGAGTCGAATTGTCCAGGCTGTTGTCCGATACTGCATCCACCGGAAAGTTCAGATCCGCTGATGACGAAAGCGAATCCGGTGAGTGTGCTGTTCAAGCAGGCTGAGATGGACGCCATAGTAGAGGAGGCGAAGAGGGCAGGGGCGCCGGTAGCAGCGCACGCGATCAGTCCCGAGGCGGTGATGATGGCTGCAAGGGCGGGCGTAACGACTGTGGAACATGGTATCATGCCGTCTGATGAGGCATTGGCGGTAATGAAGGAGAAGGGAACAATTTTCGTGCCTACGCTTGCTGTATTAGATCTATATCGCAAAGAGGCGGGTGAGGAATTGTTCTGGAAGGTGGTCGGGCAGACTAAGAAGGCATTTGATATGGGGGTGAGGGTGGCGACTGGTGGTGATACTGGGGCTTTTCCGCATGGACAGAATGCGAGGGAGATGGAGCTGATGGTTGAGGTTGGCGTGCCTGTCGTTGATGTCTTGGAGGCAGCAACAATGGGTGGGTGGGAGGCTTGTGGTGGTGATCTTTGTGGAAGGAAGTTTGGTTGGTTGGATGTAGGATGGAGTGCTGATCTCGTTGCTATCGATGGTGATGTTGAGAAAGAAGAATTTCAGAAAGTGATCAGGAAGATCGATGTTGTGGTGAAGGATGGGAAAGTTTTTGTCAAGGACGGCAAGATCGTCGATTGATTCCGTTTGTCCATGACAGACTAGACCAAGGATTGTATGGTGTACCTCGCTACTTTCCACCATCAGGGTTATGGTGCCTGGACTCCTGGTCTATTCTTCCGCCAACGCACCGTGGTCGTAGGCGAGATTGGAAGTAGTCGACAGGGGAGTCGGACCGCTCAAAGGCAATGCATAGCTCCACAACTACACGGCATAGTCTGCTGAAGAGCCTCCACAATCAGTTCCAAATTCGCAAGCTCAAAGCCTCCATTTGCTTTCCATCCTCGAAGGTGCTTCAACATCTGTTCTTGGACCATAGGCGTCCAATACGCTCTATGCATTCTCAATCCCCTGACCATCCCGGCTAAGATTATGCTGCCATTCGTATCGCCCTCTTTGGGAAAAATTGCACCTTGCAACATTTCCGGAAGTAGTAGTCTGCACGGGACGCGGGCTGAAACGATACATTGCAGCAGCTCAAGAAGCATGTCAGATGATGGAGACCTGCATGCTCATAGTTCTGAGCGACACCAAGAAGTGCTTTGGTACCGTTACGCATAATAGGTACTTTGACACTTCGTGTCATTAACCACTCCGAGAATCTGCATTTCGCACGGCCAGGCATGAGCAAGAAGAACTTCTCGGGGCAAAGGTGTAGAAATTGTGCATCGTTGACGGCGAAGAAGATGCTAAGGCCTTCTTTCAAGGTTTGTTGGCAAGTGAAGAATAGACCTGGGAGTCTGAGATTGTTGAGTGATGAAGTTGGGTTTTGGTGGCGCTTTCCAGAATAAGACTCGGAGATCAAACGGTAAATTTTGATGCGCGGTTCTGGAGATAGGTCAAGAAACAGAAAAGGTTTATCCATGCTGCGTCTCGAGTGTCGTGAAAAGAGGGCAGTATTGAACGAAGAAGGCATTTATTTGACAATTGCATGTTTCTTAGGTTATCACCCGATGCGCTAACATTTCGTTGTCAGCCTAGGGAGTTTTTGACAACTCGGGATAACTTATGTGGAGTGGAAAGAACCCATTGTGGACTTCGATCAGTTCTCCTCAGGCTGTGTGGAGGATGAGAAACGAAAATGCTTCGTGTTTACAGGGAGAGAAGTTTTGGGTCAGTTGCGCGTGTAATCCACGTCTCTGACCTCTTTCACTCTTGACGCTACATATCTTCTTCCACAAGTGAATACCATCGTTCGTTTCTTAAGAAGAGATAAGTTAGCGCAAGGCTTGCCAACAAGGAGATGAGAGGCGCATAGTTGTCCTCTGAGCACCACCAGGACTCCAACATTCTACTTCAGGCAGCCAATGGACCGAGGGGGACCCTGTCTGCACAAGCTTGATGCAAATCGAATCTCATTTGTTGAATAAATCATCTGATCGGATGCGCGCTGTGTCGGTCCCAAGCAGATGTATTTTTCAAGTTGCTAGACTATTAACGGACCTGAAGAAAAACTCTGCCTCCATTCTTTCTCCACCGACATTGCCAAGTCATGCTACATGTTCTAAGCCCCGAGCTGCCAACTAGTCTCTGTTCTCAATTATGACCGTCACATGACGTCCAAGCAATTGACAGTGCAGGAATCTTGTTAATTCCAGCCCATGCGTGTCTGCATGACCGCATCTCTCCAACTCATTCCACTACCATCACAACCTGCTGAAACAGCGAGACCGTGATCGAGTAGATACCTCATCCCGGCTGACGACGCTCCTCCACCACCTCCAGTGGAACGAAACGAGGTTTCTCGAACCTCTGACTGATCCACTGCAATTCCCATAGGATCTTCCTCATCTCAGCTAAGCCCAGTCCCTGTTCTTCAACCTCCTTCTTGCCAATACGACGACTCAAAACTCCGGTCAGAGTGCCACATGTCTTGGCCAACACCACTTTCGTGCTCTCATTCTTGTCAATTTGTTGACGAGTAGCATCCTCCACCTGTGTCACCGTCACGGAGACCTTTTCATCTCCAAGAGAGGAAGGATGAACACTGAAACCCCACCAAATGGTAGATACGTTGGCTCGTCCGTACTGGGGCCATCGATCGGCCATCCTTGTCAGTACTACTAAGTTCTGGAAAAGTATGTTGTTGTTGATGATAGGAGGTGCAGTCAGGAAACTATGCTTTCTGATCCTAGGGCCCTTGTAACGTTTCGTGACATCCAGCGCCCAGGGTCCTCTAAGAACGAAAAAGAAGCGCAAACCTTCGTGGATGGCATGGTGACATGTAGCCACTAAAGGTGGAATGGGTATTTCGTTGACAAGATGGAGTTGGGGGTCGTTGCTGAAGACTTGAGCGTAGATCATGTTTCCCACCTCGGGAGGGAGGTCGAAAAAGGGAAATGTCTGTGGTTCAGGGAGTTGATCGGGCGGAGGTGGCATGGCTTTGCTGGCAGTCTTCTTCTTCGAGGCCTTTTTCGATTTCTTCTTTGCGCGAGCCTGGTAGTGTGTCAGTGTTGAAAGCGTGGTTTAGACTGATAAAATCCACCATTGTCACTGGTAAGAAGATGACGGTTGTATTGACCGAAATGACTTAGGCTCGGTAGATGTGGTCGTTGATGTAGGTTGTTGTCATTGTATTTACTATATTAGCCGAGAAAGCTTTGCTTTTACAATGTTATAGAAGAAAATAAAGTGATCAAACAAGAAAGAACAATCGCAATCACATGCGTGTCAAAAAAAGTGTGCGCTGTCATATGCGCTTCTGGCACACTAGTATGACATGGGTCTGATCTGATAAGTGTTGATTTGACATCTTTCATTGATACAACGATATCAGGTTTCTCGCTCGAAAAAATGGAAAATCGCCATGTCCTGGCAATATGGCTGGAGAGTCTCTAGAATGACTCTAATCTCCCTCATTCCTAGTGTCATGACACATTTCCTCTGCTGCAAGGAAATCTCGAGGCCAGCCTTCATATCTCTTGTTATGATGAAGATCCATTGGAGCCCGGACTTCATAGACCGCGAGTCAGGAGTGATATACACATTTCCATCGGACTCCCGCACAATCCTCAAGCAGAGAGGCTATCTGCGCCGGAAGACTGAAGTATGATTGCAGCTCACTTGTGCAGTCACGGTAAGTGAACTCAATCTGATGTCACAGCCAGTTCTCTTGAGGGTTTCCAATATACATTCATTTTCGAAAAGCCCCCGAACACGCTCGGGATTGTGGCTCGTGTCTGTCAAGAAGTCTGCAGATCGAGGCAATCCGTAAATGTGGCCCATCCTTAGAAATCTCAATATCCTTCTGGTAGAGCGTGGTGTGGGCGCTGGTGTGTTGGGTTGATCTCCCATACATGTGTGCGCAATAATGCTCAGACGCCAGGGGCTTTGAATCCTGATGAAGGATTCGAGAGACTCATTAGGAGAGTCAGGGAATGCAAGAGAAAAAGCTGGTGGGTGCACCAAGTTGAGCACGAGGATTTCGTCCGGGTCCGGCGCCGGGAAAGCAAACTCATAGACCATGAGTCTGATCTTGTAGGGAAGGGAACCGAAGCGGAACTTCCTTGCCTCTAGGTTCCAGTGTTGGACTTGAGTCAATGGTAATGGACGCGGGGCGATCAGATCTTGGACCCATGCCAGATCTTGAGTGGAAGCCATTCCCGAAAATGGATAGTGTATGGAGAGACAAGTTGGGTATGAATGTCTCGAATGAATGTTTTGGGTAGTGATAGTGGTATATATATCTGATGCGCGATAACGAAATGGTGATGTTTCTGATGCTTGTCTCCCGTGAGGTCAAGCAGAGGGACTGCTGAATCGAAAATTTGTGCATGTAGGTCTGGCAAAGGCAGGAACGACCGACGCATCATGGACGACAATCAAATGGCAAGATAGGCTTATACTCGGGACCACTTACGAGATCAGCAGTTATATGCCAATGCCATTTCTGCCACAGTCATGTTCATGAATTCACATCTATCTATGATAAGATAAAGAGGCTGAAGCGGTGGGTCACCGAGCATGTATAAGTGAGAATACTTTTGAGACCGCGTGCAACATCTACCACTTGCCACCCTTCCCCTTCTTCTTGTTCTTCTTGTTTTGGCCACCGCCTGCCTTGACAACCTCTGCGGCAGGCGTTCCAGGTCTACTGCTATCTCTGCTCTCGTCAACGACGCCGCCCTGGGTGAGCATAGCCTGCTTGGCCTTAGCCTTCTTGCCACCTTTAGGACGGTAGTAGCTCCTGTCCTTCATCGGCAGCCAGCGCTCCTCGTCCATTTTCTTGTTGGGGTTGAAGTCCTTGGGAGTCTTTGATTTGCGGAGTTTCTTTGACTTTTTGGGTGCGACGGCCGCGTCGGCTGCGCGCTTTGTTGAGGTGGGGATGGCGGAAACGGGAGGTTTGGCGACGCCGGCCTCTTCAAGCGCCGCAACATCGACACCGGCAATGAGACGTGCTACAGGGGTGAGAGACGCAAGCTCTTCTTTGGTGATGGAGTCAGGCTTGGCAGATGCAAGCGCAGCTATATGTCCAGCGCTTGTGTATCTATCTTCTTTGTCGTGTGAAAGAAGGTCAGCAAAGATATCGCTAGCAAAGGCGTGATCTTCGGAATCGTGCGATTCGAGCAATGCAGTGCCAGCGCTTTTGTAAAGGTGTGTGAGCGCTCTCTCAGGGATGGGAAAGCCGTCGTTTGATCTTTGCCTCCAGTATTTCGCGGCCTTTGCTAACGCTGAACGTGAATGGGCGGATTGACCTCTGGCGGAATATAATGACACAATGGTACCAATAAGACCTGGAGCATATCGTACATCGAGATCAGAAGCGTTGGAGGACTTGTCGAGACGAGCAAAGAAAGACTCGAGGAGCGAGATAGCAGCACCATGGTTTCCGCTCAAGACGTAGAGCTGGACTACTACGAGGAGGAGACCAATGTCGGTGGGTCGCCTCTCCAGAACAGGCAATACAGCCTTGATGGCATCCTTTCCAGATTGGTTCCTGGCGTGAGCTGCTGCATTGAATGCTGCTAGTGAATTGACGTTGATATCAAGAGTTGGGGCAGAGTGCTTGGAAATGATAGACGATGTTGAGTCTATGATTCCGGAGTACTTTTGCGAGAGCAGGTCCAAAGCGTAATTGTTCCTGCGCATGGCGGCGCTTTGGTAGGTGAACGGCACATCTGGCTTGATAGTCTCAGGCGCTTTGTAGAGAATGCGATGAGATAGATACGGATTGGTTTGCTCGATGGAGGATGCAGTGGAATTAGTCTCAGCGACGTGATGCGTCGAAGACTCGGTGATGCTGGGAGTAAGGAGATCAGTCCTGGAGTGCTGATATATGGTGCACTCATGTACATACCTCCTGACGTCGAGACTTGATGCCAGACTGCTGGCATCCTCGAGTCTACCTTGCCTCACAAGAACATATATTTGCTGGACAATGATGGGCAAGATCTCAGCCTGCTTCTCCTCCTCCGAAAGATCCTCGAGAGCGTTGCAAAGATCTGGACCATGTCAGTCGCGTTAAAATATCCAGCTTGCGATTTCCCAGTCAGACAAACCCTTTGATCGCCTCAACAAGATCTCAGCCTGGCCAAGCTCGTCTCTTGCAATGCTTCCACATGCAGCGTTATAGGCAGTCTCGAAAGCCTCCAGATCTTCTCTTTGTGGCTTCTTTTCCTTCACGAGGTCTCCCCGCCCTGACCACTCCAATTGCGCCTTGACAGCGCTGTTGTTGATCCTCAGGTCCATGTCCTCATTAGCGACGTTGCCAGGACCATTCGCCAGCTGAGCGAAGAGGGATGCGGCGTGCTCAAAGTCCTCGTGCCTGTAGCTCGCCTGCGCCTCAACATGCCTCATGCCACGATCAGACTGATCGCCGCCTACTTTTCTTGCCACCTCGGCCGCCTTTCCAGGCTGACCAGCCTTGTACAAGGCGTAGGCCCATTCTAATCGCGCTCTTTCCTTCAACGTGTCTCCTCCATGTTCCAGCATGCGCAGAGCATCTTCGAACCGATCGAGCTTCAGCAAAGCCACCACTTTGACATGTTGCGCTTCCACATCCTTGCCACTCTTGTTCAGGGCCGCATTTGCTGCTTTTAGGACTTCCTCGTGGTCGTCGATGGAGGAGTGGCCGAGTAATGAAGATAACGACCCCAGCGAAGCCATGTTGCCCGCGATTCTGATGGATCCTGGAGTCTGTGCGCTCAGGCCAGTAGTGCCGAGTCCGTGGTCTATATTTTATTACTGTGTACGGGCCTCGATTGCTGTATGTGCACGTGTCGTGGTGTAGCTGTCCTTAGTCGCGGACACTGGCGGGGTCCATGAATTTCCGCCCTCACAGGTTCCCCACGCTGTCACGACTTGCCAAGATTCAAAACCTTAAGCTTTAGTCACGGAGCTCCTAGTAAAACTCTCCCGCTCACTGTGCAATCAATACCTCAGCCATGGAGACTCTTCCAGTCGAACTCATCAACAGCATTATCGGGGCTATCCGGGAGGATATCAACTATGAATTCCGGAGTAATGCTGCCGTGAACAATCGTCAATCGCTCCTTAGGTCAGTCGATCGGTTTCTCACTACCTAGATACCTTGTCACACAACAAAGCACAAGGTATCAACAATCATGGCTATCTCCACCGTCTTATGCTACACAGTGCTCGTAGCACAAGCATAGAAAAGCTCAATCTATAGTCAAAGACGTGGAGATGGATGTGGATACAGCCATGTACTTGTGTTTGTTTCTACATGAATATTGACACCCGCCATGAAAGGACTCTTGCAGCACTTGTTCAGACAAACAAGCGTCTGCGGACCATTGCACTTCCCCATCTCTACAATCACGTTCGTATTCACACTTCAGTCCTGCGACCATTCCTCCGCACAGTCATTGTAAGTCCAGAGCTGAGATATATAGTCCACTCTCTTGATTGTGCGTGGGAGGAATACAACCATGACGAATATAGATGTACGTATGACGAATTCGCCTACGAAGACGAAAGCGACGACGACGAGTCTGAGTATGACTCGGCTCGATCTATTGTTCCTGCCGAATCACAGCATGTCTTCAATCGAGCCGTCGCTGCTTCCGAATTGGATTGGAATCGAGGCAACGTGAAAGCCTTGTTGCGAGGTTCCGCCGACGCAGAGGGCACTCTTCTGATTCAACTTCTCTCGGACCTGAGACGATTATGTTTCGCCTTCAACGTGGATGATTATAGCCCTCGTGCTCTTGAGATGCTCCAATATACCGAGGAGACCCGACGTGACGATCTCAAATTTCCCATACTCATGAATATGCTTTCAAGAGCAACTACGAAGTACAAAATTGACGGGAGTTCAAATCAGGTCATACTTCAGCAAGTACAGACTATAGAATTCTCTGCCGACTACGAGGATGTCATCCGCGGCTTCTGGTGTTTCAACCACCCGAACGGTCCAGCAAACGTGTTGTGGCTGCCGAAGTTGCGAAAACTCTCATTGGGCGCATGTATAGCTTTTGGTCTTTCAGATCTTCCGCGTGCAATCTCGCAATTAGCAGGGTTTTCGAAGCTAGAAGAGATCTGTCTCAAAGACTGCATCGTGGCTCATCCGGCACGTAAACTCTTGCTCACTTTGCCCACCACATTAAGGTCGTTTCAGTATACGCTCCCGCCCTTCGGGCGCATTTACGAGCTAGACGATCTTCTCCGTCCAAGGTGAGAAAGCTATTACATGATAGGAATTTTTCTGGCGAATCAATCTGACTCGGCCAGTGTTGTGTCTCCCGAGTACATCGTTTACACCCTCTCGGCTCAGAGACATTCTCTGCGATCCCTTGAGATATCATCTTTGCAGAAGGATGACTATTGGGATGACAATCCCTTTTGGAATAAAGGCTTTGATTGGCATAGAACATACCAACAGACCAACGGCGATGGTGGTGAGGCAGACAGGGCAGCAAGATGGCGAGCTTTCAAACGGCAACTCATCCATCCCATCAGCTTGAGTGGTTTCACTGTCTTGAAAAATATCATGGTTCACGTTACAGATCTCATTGGGCCGATGACTACAACGGCACCTACGACGCTTTCGGTAGAGCTCACAGCTGTACTACCACGCTCTCTGAAATGCTTGACGTTGATTTTCACCCACTATTTCGACGGGGTTCAATCTCAAGCAAGTTTCGGGAACCTGTCACTTGGAGGAAGCTGGTATCAAGCATACTATCGCCATCTGTTGCGATGGCTGTTATCGAGTGGAACAGCTCGGCAGCTACCCCTTTTGACACATTTCACAATGGTGTTTTATACTCAGTGGCCGAAGACTACCGGTGATTGGCCCGAGCCTAACGATGAGGTTAGATCGATTGCTGCAACGCGTGGGCTATCTTTGACTGTTGAGCGTCGATTTCATCCTAAACTCCATTGAACTTGATATCATGGTGAGTGACAATATTCGTGATCCTTGGAAGGTCGCAACAGCTTACAGTCTGACAATCAAGAAGAAACAGGTACGAGTAGAACAGTCTGCGTCCGCTGTACGAGAAACACTTGTACGCCTGAACAAGACTTGGTTGGTGGCCCAAAGGATGACACGTGATGGAAGTGCTCACGAATGTGACACAATCTGTATTGACTATTGGGTTTTCACTCAAGAGGATATTGGTCAATCGAGCCGAAGCAACTGGTTGATCACCTCCACGCGTAAGATGCATGTATGCTATATGCGATCCAACTAGAACCGCTGTGTTGGATCTGCAGTTCACTTGGTCTCTGGTAATGCTATATAGATCTGATAATAAGGAGAAGCGCTCTTATGACTCAATGCACGTCCTCTTATAGCATGAAATTCTGCAACGGTATCACTCGCGTCAGCTACTCATGACATGAACCAAATGCAAGCAAAATACACCCCTGCCCGCTAGCTTTTCTGGACATCCATGAAGCGACTGATGCTCATCAATGCCAAGGCATAAAAACTGACCCACAAGCAAAAGCTATGCGCCCACCGGGAGTCGAACCCGGGGCTCGTGCTTGGGAAGCACGAATTTTACCGCTAAACCATGAGCGCGTGATATTTATTGTCACATGATGTATAAGGTGTTTATCATACACTATACGACCCATACGCGCGGCTTGAGACTGTTGTGAGCGAAGAGCGCAACTCACGAGCACTGCGCTGATGAGAGACAACAGCATCCGTATGAATGCGGCGTTATGGGCAATGAAGCGTTAAGGCAGACTGCGCTCTTCATGAATCGAGTCCAGTCAGTGTACAGAAAGAAAAGAACCACGAATGCAAATCTACGAGTAGCAAGACAAGCAGAAAGTGAATTTTCACAATTCCAGGAAAGAAGCAAATGCGCACAGCCGTTGACGGGAGGCCGTGCGTACACGCACAAGAAACGGGTCTTTTGTGCTTTGATGCTTTCATGTACCGACTTGAGTCTGTCTGGATCTACTTCCGGACTTCCCCCTTTCTGAAACACAACCACATATTGCAAAAGTATCGTAGGGTTTTACAATGTCTGCGATGATGCGAGATCATGAGAAGAAGCAAAAAGAAAGCTCTCTGTCGGGGAATCGAACCCCGGTCTCCCGCGCTTGTACTGTGATAACACAGATGACAAGCGGAAATCATGACCACTAGACCAACAAAGAATACTTGTTTGATGGGAGGCGGACCATCTATGGGTATAAGTATCAGTTTTTCTTATCACATCCTAAGCAACCGGTGAAAAACACCCATGTAAGTCGTTTTAGTGGAGGAAATGTAAACCATACTCGTACCCTCCACTTCGCTTCTGACGATGATCACTACTACTCCGGTATTTAAAAGCGGAAAGGGAAGAATCAGACTTGTCACACGGCTCTTCGTCATCTCTCAATCATTATCTTCCGTGCTCTTCACATTTGCTCGTGGTGGAAAGCTGCATTCTAGCAAAATGTTGCCCGAGCAGAACAAAACTTTGTAGATCCTGAGGCAAGTACACATACGCTACCTGCACTACCTCTCGTACACTGTACTTCCTTCACTTACTAGATTCCTCTAATGCAACGTTCTACAGCAGCGGAGCTACCGTAGCGGAGCTGGTTTCATGCCCGCTTCACATTGCTAGAGGATCATGACCGCCTGTAAAGAGCGGACCTCACAAACCCACGATGTTCTTGTCTGTCTCTTTTCGAGATTCTCTCTTTCGAAGCATTTCCTATTTCTACCGACTGCCAAGCGACACACCAAGGCGGCCTATTCCAGGGGCCAACATGACGAAGATCATTCGCTGTGCCCTTGTACTTGTGCACTACTGCCGGCTAGAGCAAGGCACCGCATGTATCTCGGATCGTATCGTGGTGGCCATATGCGGACGGGTCGCATGGTAGCCTCAATACGGCAGACTACCGAGTACAAGGGCACACGGCATGTCTGCCTTCGTCCTAGTGTAAGCCATGGTCTCCGAGATATCGAAGTCAATGTCTCTCGAGCGTATGAGTCTTTACAATGGAGTACCGAGGGCGGTACAAATGCACCAGCTGTATCTCCCGCTCTAGCGTTGATCCATTATAGACCGTCTAAGATTCCGTCGATTATCCGGACGAGTCTTGGGTTTCCCGTCTGCGTAACAGAGCTAGAGCTGCTGACTACTGTGCTCGAATCATGTCCATGCAGTACAAGTAGCATGAACGGAAGCTAAACAGGAACGTTCGACAGGAGCATTAAGTAACCGTCCGATGCACGTCACCAGAATGATCCACTAATCCACCTATCTCGGAGTATTGCGGCCTTTCTCGCCCTCCGTTTTGTGCCTGAACGGAACATCTTTGGTACCATTTTACGCGCTACAACTCCAGCGAGTCATGTTACTCCCAAAACGTCCTGAATTCTCCGAAGTACGGCGTGGATATTCCGTTGGGAAGCAAAATAGTCGGAGTATTGCGGACTTTTCCTGCCTCTTGTCAGTCTAGCTTGGTTTTCGTGCCCTGGATATCCTGTTTGGGAGTTCTCTGCGAAAGAGCAAGATGACTTTAGGGCAGGATTTGAGAAGAGGGTCTAGCATCGGATATGAGAGTGCAGAAGGGCGTGCAGTAGTGGATGATGGAGCCAGCTCCGAGTAGGATTGTTGCTAGTGGGGAAATAGCAACATCAGTTGGCCCAGTATGCTCATGATCTTTCTCTCTCTCATCGTCCGAGCGAGAGAGGGTATGCTTCTTTATTTTGCTGCTTTCTTTTTGAAGGTGGTCTAGATGTGATATGCGGACGGATCATATTCGAGTCTATTGTTGTTGTTGGGTGGAAGTCGATGTAGCGAAGGGTTCGTGGGTAATGGCTACATTGCCCTGTATCAATTATCGAGGGTTCAGTATCATTGCAGAACATCTGCCAGATCGGGATTGCTCGCGGAAAATCATCTGAGCTGAAGTGATGATCTGTTTTGTTGATCATGTACGTGTCTTTGCAAGTACAATATTATAAGTGCTGCGACGCCGGTTCAGACGATTCTGTTGTTCTCGTCTTGAAACCCGGCCAGAAATAGGTATAGAAGAAGATAGTATACACAAGCCGCCGTATGGCTTCCAATCGTCCCGTCGTATGTTCTCCCATACCAATTCACCCCCGCCGGCGACTAATTGATCAACACATTTACAATGTCAATTGATGTCCTTCAGAATAGACCCATGAAATTGATCTCTTGCTCGCGCGTAATGGCCACCCAGTCCACCTCCTCCATCCGTCCTCCCTCCCTGACCTTTCGCTCTTGCGCTTTATGCACCATGTGTACCAAGTCGCGGGTACAACGAGCGCTGGGGCCGAGAGGACTAGACTCCATGGCTCGGAACAGCTCAATAGCTAATTGGCGTTCTGCCTCGATCTTTGAAGTTACACCGGCGAGGAAAAGAGAGCAGATATTATAAAGCTCGGGCTCATTGTTCGCTACGGCGCTCGCAATGGCAGATAAGACAAGCGTACATAATCCGGCGACTTCTTGCTCGTGCTGAGATGCGTGCAGGCGTTGGCCAGGGTACATGCTTGTGTGTAGGTAGAGATTCACCACTGCCGTCTGGATTTGTATGGCTTTGAAGGTTGAGCGCGCTACGGCGGACATTTGGACGTTCTCCAGGTCGGTGGTCTGAAGCTCTTTGGGGCAGGCCGAGATCCAAAGATTCTTTGCCTTCATTAACATCTGGTCGACGCGGGCTTGGAGTTCGTCTGGTGTCGCCAGTGTGGCACGTCTTGCTTTGCGCATGCACACCACCTCCTGACTCATCTCCCCGATCAACAGGAAAAGTCGTAGATGGAAATGTTGAATTTTGGGTAGCAGGCTGCAGCCAAAGTTGGACGGCATGGCGTAAACCGTATCTGGAAGCGAATTGCCGTTTTCCTGGATAGCCCGTATGAACGAACCCGCTTCTTCATTTCCGGCCAGGCCGAATTGAGCGTCCAGAAACAAGAGCGTCCAATAGAGGTACGCTTGAAGAGGGCTGAAAGTGTCGTGTGATTGATGACTTGTAATCTTGAAGAGCTGTTGCAAATGTCGTGCTGCCAGACGCGGATCTCGAGGGTAGCCTTGAGTTGGACAAGAGACGTCGAATTTGAGGAGAAGATAGTGTACGTAGAAGAATCGACTCGAGTGTATATCTGTGTAATCCAAGCACGCCGATATTGCTTGGTCGTAGTGATAGAATGCTCCGTCAAGGAGATATGGCCCTCCACGCAATGCGGCACTCAGCAATGTGATGGCGCATACTGCATGCCGCAAAGGAGGAAATTCATTGGCTGTGGAAACTACAACATCTCTGCCACTGCTGTCGAGGTTGAACCCATATTTGGTAACAAATGGCATGATCCTCGCAGCAATGACGTTCTCGTAGAATTTGAGATGTCTAATGCCATCTCCGTGGCGTGTCCCACGATCGAACGAGATCTTCAAGGCGGATGGGGTAAGTAACCATGGATCCGGGGAATTATCGCTCTCAGAGCTCGAACTTCCTGGGGACGACGGTGACAAGCTCGATGGGTCATTGACCGAGAGCTCTATGACTCCAGATCGCCCTGCAAGACAGATGTTTTTCCACCGCAAAACATTGTCATTCGTGGACTCATGGGCTGATTCTCCTGTCCCGCCGTACTCCGGTAGCTGTGCGAAGCTGGCTGGCGTCAAGTTGAAGGAGAATGTTCCAAGGGGAAATTTTGTCACCATGTTTTCCCGCCTGTTCGGATCCGGTGGCCGTCCAAAGTGCAGACCTGCATGGTTGGGGTCTGCCGGCGGCGTTGTATGTCGCTTCTCCACAATACCCTCCCACTGTTTGCTGGACACTTCCAGAGCATCCGAAGTTGTCAGGCCAGCTTTGTTGTATTCCTCATTCACCCAATCGTTAAGCCCTCGAAATTTCCACTCCCGAGTCCAGATACATTCCTTTTGTAATCGCACACACGCTGCACAACTTGGTTTCACCTCGTCACATTTGACTCGTCGTTGTCGACAGCTGATACAGCCCGCCTTGGAGCGACCTGTCTTTGCCTTTCTTGCAGGATGCTTGTCGCCTTTCGTCTCGGGTTTTGGGAGACTTGCGTGAGATGCGTTAGAGGAATGCATGTGGAAGGCATTTGAAACCATCACACGATTGGCGGTGATATGTGCAATCTTCTAAAGGGCTGATGAAGGGAAAAATAGTCAATATATATCAAAGGAGAACAGTATCAGCACAGATGCGCATCGAGTCATTGACATAACGGAAGAGCTTGAGCGACAATGGTGTTATGTACCCAGTCGGAGTTACTCCCAAGTCGGGGTCTCGACTTCCGGCTCATGGAGTTTGCTTGAATCATCTTAAGCGTATGATGCTAGGGTGTCAACGGCTCGATGCAGATCCTAGATGTCCCCGGGCTTGAGCCTATTTCAAGCCATAACCAAGAAAGGGTCTGCATACATCTCGATCTGGAAGCACATCTTGGTCGAGCTGTATAATAGCACTAGCTCAAGACAATATCTGGGATACACAAGTTCTTTTCTGAAGATACCTCTACTGCAGTCGTATCGATAGTCTTGCTCGTGTTCCCATTGTTTGGGTGACTATGTCTTTCCAAGTACGTGCATGATTGGCGATGGATTGATTGGGCAGTGGATTGGGCGGAAGTCATCCCGTTAGCTTGAAGCCGGACCGGAAGCCTTAGTTTCATGACCGGATGAACCGAATAAGACAAAGACAAGGCCTCGCTCTGTCATTGGCCATTATTGTGTCAGAAAAGCACTTCAGAACAACTACAAAAGACACTTTGCAGACCCTGCATACCGCTGCTCTTCTGATGCACGGCTATGGCACATAGAAAAACGGTCCTGCGATCCGTCGATCTCTGGAACAAGATGGGCACGAGACTGTGGGGCAATTGACGTGCTCCAGCTTCAACTTGCAAAGGAACAAACCACGTGGTAGCTGTCGCCGTGCAAGTACTGACACTTCTAGGTATCAACCAAGCAAGCTTCAAAATAAATTACTTCAGTCACATGCCATCGTCTACATCTCACAAGGGGGGTAAGTGGTGCCACCTGTGTTGATGGAACAGCAAGCGGATGAATGAAGGTCTGCGTCTTCAGCTGCCGTTTACCGACGATATCGTAGGCGTTGGATTCTGCATGGTAGGTTCTAGTCAATGAACCGTACTCCACTACGAGGACCATCCTGTTTTCCTCTTTCTTTAAGATTCTTCCTCATTACGCCACACCAATCGTGACACACATCCACATCCCCGTAGTATCCGCTCTGTTGGAATGGTTTAAGCTTTCTACCTTTCATCAACTTGAAATCTTAATGGCTGTATATTGCAGATATGCAAGTGTCTGACTACTGTTTTCTACTTGTATAAGGTATATCGATCAGGTCATGGTGCTTGTCCGTCTGTACAAGGTACATATCCGCCTTTGCGGATCACATCTTCCTTTTTCCCAAACCAGAAATTACAGGTCCTTTCTACACAGACACTCGTTAGTCGTCCTTGCTCCGAGTCATTCATCTACTGATCGGTTGCTACCCTCTATGATTGCCGATTTCTCAGTTGTTTCAGATTCAGATCTACAATTGGAGAGCTGCAGGGGCATATATTACGCGTTCTATCAAAATTGCGGAAGACCACATCCGCAAGAAGAGACGGATGAAGCCAAAAACATGTAAGCCCTGACTAGGAGATGTCTCCTACCCCACACGCTGGTCCGTTACGGTGCCGTCCGACAGTCCATAAAATATAAACCTTATCTGGCATGCGGATGTGCAACCCGCGCGGAACAAGTTTGACAAGTCCACATTGTGCATGTTTCGGCTGTCAACCCTTCTAACTCCGATTCGTACAGCTCTCGCGTATGCGAGGCAATACTAGCTCTCAACTCTTTTCCTGCTAGCGGCATTTGAGGACTTTCCCATTGATGATCCGCACCCATTTTCAATAGCGTATTTTGCTATTTGCCCATCGTGTCTTGCACTTTGCCATGGTCTTCGCATATTCACCTTTACTCAGGCTCACCCTCCACTTCACACCAATGACACGACACTCTATCTCTACGATCTGTAGACGAACAGTCGCCACCGCATCGCCCTGCCGAGCGCGTCATCACTGCATTTAGCATTACAGTAGCATTGGCAATAGAAACGACGTTCCACCGCCATGAATCTTAACCATGAAGCAATCTTGGTAGACTACCCGCCACAGAAGCCTCTTATCACGATCGAATCACTGCAACCCCCACCTGTCATACGTCGAAAGGCACCAGAACATACGCGGGTGAACTTCCGAACATCACTGAGAGTTGCTGGACTGACGTTTGGGATACAATTTCGAGAGGGAACAGCAACCACGGGTTGATGGCATAAGCCTTGTTTCGTAAGTAGACTTTGTCGAATATCACATGTCCGCTTTTTTGCCCATGGTACTTTCACTTCGTGCTACGGGTACGAAAAATGAGAATCACCTAGACATTCTAACCTACATGGCCCTGTTGTCTACGCATTGTCCCTAACTTACTTGAGTCATGGCTTGTTCTCAGTCGGGGTTTACATCTAAACTGTTCTCTTCCTTTTCCATTCGCCAAATCCTTCAAGAGCAAGACTTGCGCGCCTTCAACATGCGAAATCATCAACGTGCGTTTTCGGAGCCACTGGTGAAGCACTTTGTCCACATGTTTTCATTTCTTCGCATTGCCGCTCGCCTCACCACGCGCTTTTCCACAGTACGTTCACGCTCCTCGTCTTTGTCTTGTTCGGACGATGTACGACTGTCGGATATGGGTACGGCAAAGAATGATAGGGATATCCCCGAGGGCAGCGGCCATTCGCGGGTTACTTTCGTCTGCGTGTACGCCCTTGTCGAGCAACAGGCACAAAACACCGAACTGGTTTGCATTCGATGGCACGCTTGACAGCCAATTTTAAAGATCAAGTGCGACTAGTCATGCACATCGATGACGAGCCCCGGCGAGCTCAGTGAGAACGCGACTTTGCGCCTCCGCCACCCATGGCCTCGTCAAGCTAAGATGAGGAGACTGCTCGTCGAAACCGAGAAGAAATTTTGTTCGTGAAAAGTCTGACGGCAGTGAGGGTGGTGACGAGCTGGAATATCCGAGGAAATGTGAGTCCTCGACGTCGTTGCCACATGTGAATTGACATGACGATGCCCTCACATCATCCATGTGGACTTCCACAGAGCCAGCCTGCTGTGCCTGGGCGCGAGCGAATATACTGCCGCAAGATCTTGAACTCATTGTGTGGCGTAGAGTGCATGCGGCTTGTGGGCGATTGCAGGCAGAGTTAGTTGGCATGGCAAAGGTGTTCTTGCGGGAATGCACAACATCTCACAGCTGGCTGCCTAGTTATCTTCACTGCCTCAATCGATACATGGGCGAGGCGCCTGGGGCTCATCTACAGGCCATGACCAGATCAATTGGAGATTCCAAGACCTGAGATAACATTAGCGCGTCAATTGGTCCTGTTGGAAGAGATTCAAGCATCATGCAGTTATATGGCGTGTCATTGAAGATAGAGAGACCACACTACACCAAGAGCTGATCATGCCTGCTCCATTTCACATCCAGCCCTCAAGGGCT
Source organism: Dothideomycetes sp. NU200 (assembly GCA_027943355.1). NCBI lineage: Eukaryota > Fungi > Ascomycota > Dothideomycetes > Dothideomycetes sp. NU200. Next base: position 771,488 of record BSCJ01000009.1, on the reverse strand, counting down.
CCTTCACGCTGTATAGAGAGTTTGAAACATTGGGTAGATCTTGCAAAGATTTTGGGCAACATATATCTGCATCTCCTTCCTCACTTCCTTCCTTCCTCCTGCTTTCCTTCCTGACGCTATACTATCAACCACCTACCGCTCTACACCAAGTCCGCCCTCGTCTATTCACCATCCAACCAGACCTACCACACATAATGAAAAGATCCCACATTGTTTGAGATGGAAAACAGTAAGATGAAAGACAGATATGTGCCAATTATATACGAAGAAAAACAAGGTATGAAAAGATAGATACCAAATCTCCACCAAACTTTCAGCTAGCTTCCTTCGCCAAATAGCAACTCCGTTGGTTTCTCTGTAGCCTCGATATAAACCACCTATACCATATTCCCTGTCAAAATTCTGAAAGCCCATGCCGACACTACGCCCGCGTACGCCTATGCTTGTAGCCCCTATCTCAAGTCCCCATCCTGATCCCATACCTTGTCCATCGCCCCATCCCTTACCCTGACCCTGAACCAGTGCGGGAGATCCATAAAACTCCCAGAAGAAAGAAAGAAAAGCCAGATAAATGAGATTAACCAGAAAAAGAAAAACTCCCATAACATGATTTTTCCGCAAATTTGGGAAATAGTTAAAGGAAACTCCTCCCATGATGAAAAGAAAACATTGGTGGATATACGACAGCATGTCCCCCTTCCCTTTCTTCTTGCCCTTGCCATTCGTCCTTTGTTTCAGCAAGTCCAGACGCAGTGAGTATGCCAAACTCACGACTTGATGGTAGGCAGGCGTGCGGTATGACTCAGCCAGATCACTCAGATATCATCAAGCAAGAGACGAAGAGCCCTCAGGCCTAAGTCTAGGACTCTCAACCATATGATCGTGATCATCGCCATCCTGTCCGTCGGGCGCATCGTCCATGGAAACAGATAGTTCGCTTCTTGGCTCGTTCTCCTCGGGACGGTCGGCCTCGTCTTCAGTCATGACTACGTCGTCTGCAGCCGTCATGCGAGCGTCGAGCTCGTCGTCGTCATCTCCAACTTCTGTAGACGAAGTATGAGAGGCTACTGGCTCAACACGGCCCGCGTCGTCGTAGTAATGAGCGAAATGTTCTGCGTCCACTTCGCCGACTTCGCCGCGGAGGCCGCTAGGTCCAAGAGGGGGATGCTCGTCTTCGCGCATGGGCAGCGGACTTGACGCTGGTTCCGAAAAGGGTATATCTGACAGAGTAGGCGAGGCAGTGGCACTGCGGTCGGCCGCTAGAAGTAATGATGCTGCTGCTGATGATGAGGATGCTGGGCCGCCATAGCGTCGAGCGTCCATTGGATCTTCGGGTGGGGCAAAGGACCAGACTTCCATCACTGTTTTGCCGCCGCGGCTGGCGAGCACGACGGCTTTCTCGTCTTCGAAAACAACACGCCAGACGGCTTCTGCTGGTTGGCCTAGTTCACGAACTAGCTGGCCGCGGGCTAGATCCCAGACCTTGACGCGTCCATCGGATCCGCCAGAGACGATGCGTGACTCGTCGAACTGAAGGGATGTAACACTGTTGTCGTGGGCGGCAAGACGATGAATTGGAGTGTATGTCTTCAAAGACCAGACACGCACTGAGCCGTCGGAGCCACCAGTGACAAGAGTATCGCCGCGGAGTTGAAGTTGACCGACCAGACTTGTATGGCCTTGAAGGATTGCTAAACATTTGCTGTCAATCATGTCAGTAAATTCTCAAAAGGTAATAAACATGCAAGGTAGTAACAAACCCATCTGACACGTTCCAAACTCGGACGCTAGTATCCAGAGATCCGGTAGCAACTCGTTTCCCATCAAAAGCAACGGCGTAAATCTGACTAAAATGACCTTGTAATGTTCTCAAACATCTTCCTTCACTGATACTCCATATCCGGGCAGTAGTGTCGTAACTTCCCGAGACTACAAGATCGCCGTGAATCTCGAGACAACGCACGCTAGCTTGGTGGCCGACAAGGACATGTTTGCAAAGACCCTTGTCGATATCCCAAACACGGAGAGTAGTGTCGCGAGAGCCGGAGATGGCGGTGGTGCGGTCGGACATTTTCAGACATCTTACAGTTGATGTATGACCTCTTAGCATATGTATTGCCTTGCTGCGATGTCTGTTAGTTGCCTGACGGAGTGTGGAGGGACAAAGGGAAAGTCAAACATACCCAGTAGCCATATCCCAAACCCGAACATCTCTGTCACAACCTCCCGATACAAGAGTATCTCCCCAAGGCACCATGGCCCACACACCCATGACATGTCCCTGCAAACATCTCAAATGTCTTCCTTCGGTATCGAAGATGTGAATCTTCGCATTGTCTAGAGCAACAATAATGTACTTGTCGGTCAAATGAAGACTTGTCACGACACCTTGGTCGGGGGTGATTTGTCGTTGGTCAACCTTTCCACCGATCCGCCATGCAGTCTCGACTTGGTAGCGTTGCTTGAAGTGAGAGCGATATGTGGTGGCTTTTGGTCGTCGTCTGATCCTTGAACCAAGACTTGACGAAGTAGCACGATCTAGACTTCTACTTCTAGTCAGGTCTGGGGCGGAGGCTACTGCACCAGGCAGGCCTCGCCATGCAGAAGGAGGTTGAAATCGAGGATGATCGGGATCGAGGTAAGAGTGTTGTGAATGTTTTTGTGATGTCGGGGTAGGCTCGTCAGACATGCGACGGTAGGCGTGCTTCTCGCAGAGGCTCTTCCACGCCATATCGTCGCTGACTAGCTCGTGCCATCTTTGAGAGACTTGAGACGATCGTGCTAGTGTTTTTGCGTCGTCGATGAAAGTGAGAATCTGGTAGGGAGAGACATGTCAGCATTAACCATGAAGCGACGAAGGGAAACAAAGTAAAGTCAAAGGAGGGCGAAAGATGGAGAGGGAAAAGAAAAAGAACAAAACCCACTCTAAGACACAACTCATTCGGCAAAACACCAAAAGGATCCCTCTTCAGCCTAGGTGCAACAAAGCCATTGACCCAACCCAACAACTTGCCATCACACATGTTCAACAACTCAGCCAACATCCTCTTCCGCTCCTCGTTGTCCATGTCGGCAAACATGCCACGCATATGACGATAACCCAGCCCCACACCGCTGCTCCTCGCGCCGCTCGCTCTGGCGGATGCTCCACCTCTATATGTGCCTGTACTGCCCACGCCATCGTCGTCTGACTCGATGCTGCCCTCGAGACCTATATCTTCATGTTCGTTGGCGGTACTCCAGTTGGGCGCGCGCTGGCCAGGCGTGGGCGAGGGCGCGGGCGTGGGCGGCGAGGCAGGTGCAGAAGGTAGTAGGTTTCCAGGAATCACGCTGGGGTTTGCAGGGATGGGTATGGGCATCGAGGCTGCGGATGGCTGCATGGTGCGAGCGGCTGCCGACCTGGGCATGATGCTGGACGCGGACGACTTGTTGTTGTATTTGTAGAGGCGCGAGGCGGCCGAGGTGGTGGTCGTCATAGGGTGCGCGAGTGGTGATGGTTGTGATTGTGTGGCGTCGTAGTTTGCGGGCATTGACATTGGCCGCTGCGACTGTGGGTACGAGGGATGCCAGTCTGACTCCTCCATGTTGCAGTCTGGATTGCACTACGCTGCACTGCACTGGCTGGCGGACGCGGTCGAGGTAGGTAACAGAAGGTGATGTGGTGATGGATGCTAGCGATCGCTATCGGGCAAAGCGTCCGGGGTGCGGAGTGGGAGATTGACCGAGTGGAGACGGAGATGGGATCGAGATGACGACAAAGAAGGTGACAGACTGCAGCAGACGGGCGAGTCGACTCGGTGTATAAAGGACAAGCAGGTCCGGCCAATGATTGTCGAATGTCTGAGAGTAGTCTCGTGTGGGTTCAAAGGAGGTTGTGGTACCTTGGTCTGGCAGATTGCGCGATCACACGCTGCCCACTCATCAGCTTGAAACACCCAATTCAGGGCAAAAGGTCTGGTGGCCAGCCGGAACAGGAACAGGGTCCGAGCGGTGTGCACGTCTACTTCTTATTCCGACCTTCAGCCTTGTTGTGCCAGTCGAGTCTTATGAATGGAAAAGTCACAGGTCACGATATATGTACGCCCGTTAGACCAGCGAAAAGATGGCACTCTTCAATAGTGCATTGCCCCATCATCTATCTAGGCCCTTCCCGTTTATGATAATTGCAGCAGCAGCAGCCAGCAGCCAATAAATGCCCCATCAGCCACCGCTAGGCCACCTGCGTCACCGTTACTGCTTCCGTCACCACACTTTTCATCCATGCGGTTCTCTATTACCGCTCTATACCATGTCTAGAGCGTACACATCTCATAACCACTATTCGACTCGCTATATATTGGACTTTATTCTACCGTGATCACGTTCAATGGCCGCCTAGACAAAGGTCAGCTGTTTCATCTACACCCTTCCCGACCGTCCCACGTGCCAAGTGTGCCCTGACTCTCCACCTGGCCGCTTCCGCTTTCGATGCTTGTCTCTTGAACCCTTGCACACATCAAGGTACACCGCGTTTCAACACTTGCATTACCCCAGTACACATTGAATGAGTAATTTCAAGAGGGTATTCCATAAACAGATGTTGAGATTAATCGACGGCATGCTTTGTTCCATAATACCTTGCCGGCAATCAGCAGATCTTCTCCGAGCGTCTGACACGTAGATTCAGTCGTAGATGAGATGGCTATTCTAGTACAATGCAAGATTTCATCCACTCTCATCATCAGTATGTCATATCAAGGCCCGTAAAGTACTCAAGAACATCCACCTGGAGCTTTCATCAAGTCTAATGAGCATGCCCAAATTGCGTCAAAAGGGGCAACAGCATTCCCCCAACCGTTGCAAGTGTCTCGATCAGCCCTGGTCCTTCAGCCTTGGGTGCAGGCGCTTGAAAGCCGTCGTAGACGCCACCTCCATCTTCACCATAGCTGTTGTGACCACCGCCTCCGTTAGCAGCATGGGCGCCGCGGTGGTGGGAGTGCGTCGTGTCTTGCATGGTGTGCATGGCTACATATCTGCGTTTACCTCGTCAGCAATTCCATCTCCGGCCCAACATGAGATTCGGGGTATATAACAAGATGTGAGTCTCGAGAAAGGGGTGGGAATAAAACTCACAAAAAGGTGCCACCAGAAAACAGCAACAATACGCCCGTAGCAAACCTCGTGCCCTCCTCGCCTCCAAACGAGCCACCGCCGAAGATATTAGCCGCCGCCCACGTCAACATCGCACCAGTCGGCGCAGCCAAACTGAAAATGATGAGATGAGTCCGCGCCCGTCTCTTGCTAAGACCTTGTTTGAGCAGGGCAGAAGTCAGTCCAAAGGCTGCAGGGGCTTTATGGATCATAAGTGCGATGAAGACAATGAAGCCTAGACGGTTCGAAGAGGATGAACCACCGGCCGTGGATGCGCCCAGGGCTATACCGTCTGCTACGCCGTGGATGACCAACCCCACAGTCGTAGACGAGGGTCTCGACTGCTGCGACGACTCCTCTGGTGGTGGGAAATTGTCCTCTTCGTCGTCGTGCGGTAGTTCGTTCTGCGTGCCTGATCGGCGCAGTGTGAAGCGGTTTAGCGAGACGTAAGATGGTTTTGGCTGGGAAGGACCCGAGGCGTGGAGTGGAAGTTTGTCAATCAGGTACATGAGGATGAAACCAAAGATTAGAGAGAGGCCTACCCAGGCGTGGGGCTCCCAGTCTCCATGGTGTTCGTGGGGTGCAATAGGTTTGTCCAGTTCGGTGCCTGGGACTGGACCGTCGGGATGTCCGTCATCCGGGCCTGACATCTTATGTGTGTGGTCCTCTCTGACTAAGTGTATGTGTTGCCATGGTTCCGTGTTTGCTTCTCTTTGCGTCAGACTGTGCTCTTGGTGTATCGGCAGCCAGGCCGCTGCGCTCCTCGTGTTGAGTCCTGTCGAGGATTGGAGGTTGTTTGACTGGATAGTCTCGAGTTCGCGTGCAGCATACAAAGTCTCGACGCCCTCTGGGATGATGACGATCAAAGATGTGCCGACCAGGACTCCGGTGCCAACTGCGGTGATGAGCCGTAGCTTGCGTGTCGAAAGTGAAAAGGCTAGGGGTAGTGCGCCAGCGAGAAAGGATCTAAACAGGTCAGCAATCTTCACTATAAAGTCAAGACATGCCCTTAGTGCTCAAGCACTCACGCAACGGTCATGACAATGCTCAGACCGAGCAGCATAAACACGCCATCCCACATCCTCGATTGTATAATTTCTGGGCAAGGCTGAATGCCGGGCGTCCGCACTAATATCAAATTGAGTAGAGTCCTGTCACCTAGACAAAATCATTGCATTATCCAATCGACCGCAGTTCTAGGCTTGAAAAGTGGATTCAAGGGGGTTGTGCAACAAATATCCTGTGTCTTTCTCGCCTTGGGCCCTGTTGACCTCGACTCCGAAACACCATGTCCTCTCCGCTGACGTGACGCGACGGAAACTATACTAGCGCCCGCTCAATCCAAGATAAGATATTCTTGGCACTAACCTTTTTTTTCACAGCCGCATTATCGTAGGGCGACCCTGTTCATATCAACGTGCTCAATTGTTTCTATCAAGTCTGTCGACTTATCCGGCAGTTGTCGTGCATATGTGGCTTCTCCTTATGGCTTATTGATTCTGATAGGTTGGCGTTATTCTATGGTCGTGTTGACAATTTCGAGTGCTGTACAATATTCATGACCACTTGTCCGGCACTTAGCATACACTATGTGCTTTTTGAAGTGATCAATGAAAGGGACGAGTCTTACAACAAACATCCTTCCATTAGGCATCCCCAGTAGCGATCTTCGCATGCCCAGGCACAAGCCCTAACTCCTTCGCAACCACATCCAAAGTCTCCCCAATCGTATCCTTCAGCGCAGGCCCCTTGGGCTCCCAACCCAACAGCTTCCTAGCCCTATACGCACGACTCCTCGAACTCGCACCCCAGATAATAGCTCCATACGGCTCCAGCTTGTCGACTTCGTCACTAGAAAGACTGACCACGCTATCGTCCTTGATATACCCCTTCTTAGCCGCCGTCTCGGCGATCCATTTGCCCACTTCACCCCATACGATATCCCCGCTCTCGGCATGGTAGTAGCCTTCCTTGCCCCAAGTAGCCTTTCCCCCACCGGCCGCGGCGGCCTCGACAAGCTTGAGGTAGAGATCAGAGAGATCATGCACGTGGACTCCACACCAGTAGGTTTTGCCCTCGCCGACTTGGATCCCGTGGCCTTGGCGGAGAGTAGCCCTTGCCAGACCAGGCACTTGGTGGGAGATTTGCTTCCCCGGCCCGCGTCCAGGACCGTAGATGGTAGGGGGCGAGACGATTGCTGTCTTGATCTTGTCCGGGTTTGCATTGCCGGCTTCGAGGACGAGCTTGTCCACGTTGCGGTGGAGGGCGTGGTCCGGGAGGCTGGTCAATTCGGAGATGCCGTCCCAGTCGTCGAAGATTTTGGTCGAGGGCTCGCCGTAGGTTTTGCGGTCGATGTCGGCGAAGGTTAGGATGCCGGTTCCGCTGGTGTGGATGTAGTAGGCAGTTGAAGGGTGGGACTGGAGGCCTTTTGTGATGGCTGTGGTGCCAGAGACATCGTCTGCTGACATTGCAAAGTCTGTATACGACTTGTTAGCACTGATTCTCATAGTACACTGTTATAATATTATTTGAAATGTGTATGTAGAATGATAGCAACGGCTTCACACCAAAGAAACAAGGTAGGATAAGACTCACGCATAACAACATCAGCCTTCTTGGTCTCTTCCTCGATCAACTCCGCTGAATCAGTATCTCCATATACCAATTTGATCTTTGCATATTGACTGGCGACCTGAGCACCCTTTTCGCTGTTACGGACTAGAGCAGTGATTTCGTATTCAGGATGAGCATTGGCAATGGCATATAACGCGTCTCCACCAATATAGCCTGTAGCTCCTAGGCTGGAGAGAAAGTGTTAGATCTATGGTAAATGGAATGGGTCCTCAGAGCGAAGATAGATGTCTTACAAGAATATCTTAACCATGTTTGCGGATCTGTCAAGGATGTGTTTGTTGGAAGGAGAGACAATTGAATTGGTTTATGACAGATACAGAGTATCAAGTTGAAAACCAAACAGACTTGAACAAATAGTCAATCGATTGAGAGAAGATGTGAAATGTCAGAAGGTAGTGGAATAATGACGCGATGGCAAGGTAAGGTACTCGAGGGATCAATGCCTCCCCGCTTACAAATGTGGTGGAGAGCTGAATCGTATTTTGTCTCTCTAGACCACCCTATGAATCAACCACCTTCTCCACAGCGGTGTATTAACTGCAAAGAACTTCAACTTTACACCAGAATGTTCTAGATACAGTGTAGCCTACAGAGGTTCTTTGAGATCCGTGGTGCTACAAGGATCTATATCTTTCAAGTGCTCCTCCTTGTATGTATGACGTCAGTTTGATCATTGTGCTTGGAGCATAAGGTGCGAAGTATAACAAGATGCCAATTCATGAAAGCGGACATAGATTCAATCGATGGAAACACGTACGGTCGACTGATACTGGTCTCGGACACTGAAATCAGAGACACGGTCTGAGGTGCGGTCGCAGATAGACACCTGGGCAGCATCTGCTTACTTCCCACTTCCCTTTCACTACTTCCAACTATATACCTGCTTCAATTGTAAATTCAGGTGATGTTTTCTCTCTTCATCACAAGTTCCGAGATCAATCCTGAAGTCGATTCCTCGTGTTTGACAAGGACAAGATCTCATGACACGAAGACAACAGCATAGCCTTCGCGTCCCAATCTCGCGATATTCATTGCCTATTACCAGGTCTCAAAGTGATGACCCAGATCAACATGTACATCTAGTTGAATTGGAGTGCTAAGAAGAGGCTGATGCAGCAACTTCAGCATCTGCTTCTCGTTGCAGTCGTCTCATCCAGGGCGATGGTCAGTCTGTAAATCGTCGTGCTTCTGTGCCCGATGTCATGACGCTGCTTGCAGCAATGACTGGCCCATGGTCCAGTGGAACGAAAGATACTGCTTGACCAAAGCCAGCACAGCCTCTGAAGTCTGCTTTGAGCCTCGAAAGACCGCTGGCCCCAGCAGACAAGCTTGCTGCGACTGCTGTTGTGGCAAGGCGGAACCGTGTCGCAATAGGCAACTTTTTGAGTGAGACCGGACTCGGAATCGCACATTGTAGTGCTTCTCGATCAGAAGGCTGGGCTTATCTACTGATCTCGCGAGACCCCGTCGAGGTCCTTAGCTCTCGACAAGGCCATGAGTTTGTCCTCGTGTTGACGCGGACTGGGCTTCCGTAGTGGCGAAATCGCCTCCTGCGGTGAAATCGCCTCCTTTGGTGAAGTCTGCAGCATATAGCTCTCAAGCCATATCGTCATCCTCGCCACGATCTCTATCAGTCAAAGGAATAGACTCGAATCCCCTCTTCCCTGGCGTCCACTCCCGTCTGAACAGACTTGGTTTTGCAGCCACAAAGGCGAAGATAATTGTGACAATGAACATTGCAAAGAGCAACCATCTTGCCTGGAACTGTGTACACATGAATTAGCCATATCGTCCTCGGAGCTTCAAATCAAGCTACTTCTTCTAAATTCACCACGAATGCTACTTTGTAAAATTCAAACAATCAGAGGGCAGAGGAAAAGAGAGAGAGAGGAAGAGGAGAAAGGAGAAGAAACAAACTTACACCACCAGCACAAGCACTCTTGACACTCTCATATCCCTCGCCGCCCACAAACAGCCCCTGAACCTGACAAGTCCATTTCTCAACCGTAAAATCGCCATACGCCTCTGATCCACCAAGCACAGGCACCGCATCCGACTCCCCTCCGCTCCCCAACTCCTCCCTTAACACCTGCAAATCCCGAACCCGCACCGTACTACTCCCCCAATCATCAATATTGACCATCACCCCCACCGTGCCCGCAACCAGGACCCCGACCACCGCAAAGAAAGCCGCGAAAAATCTATCTGCCGGGTCGTCATCGGAACCATGAAGTAATTCCTTCCACCACTTGCGAACGATCTCCTTTGTAGATAAATGTTGAGCCAGCAACTCCAATCTCTGGGCAATTTCGTCGCCTGAGCCACCGGAATTGGGAGATGAGGCAAGAAGACGAGAGACAGCGCTCTTCAGAGTCATCAACAAGTACCCGCCTCCGCAGGCCCAGCATACCAGTCCAGCAACGAATAGCGCTGTTGAGCTCCTCGAACTGGCGCCAGTGGCTAAGTAGCGGACTTGAGCTATTATCGCTTCTGCTTCATCGCCTTGATCTTCTCCATTGTCGTCGCTGGAGGAAGAACCGGTGGCGTAGATGTTCTGGACGTCTTCGGCGTGCTTGTGCGCAAAAGATGTTGCTTTGACGATTGTGAAGACCATGGCTAGTCCTAGTCCTGCCATCAGGGAGGCAGTGACCATTCGCACGGCGAAGGGGGTGATTTTGAATGTCCGCATTATATTTCTCTTTTTCCTTCTACCAACTAGCACTCTATTGTTTCGTTTCTTTTGGGGATGGTTTAGGTTATAAGTTCCTGTTGTCGATTTGGGCTGAAGGTTTTAAGAAGAATAGGAAATATAAGGATTAGATATTACAGATACATCTTGACATAAAGTCCAATTGGAAAGAATTGAAGATGGTGACGAAGGTTGAGTGAAAGTATGGAACTGACGGGACCGAGGCTTGAAATGCCAAGAGTTCTTGTTAGCGTGGTTTTCAGCTACCTTTTGTTCTGTGGTAATGAGTATTGAATTAGTATAGGTTAGTCAGTGCTGGAAATGAGATTGCCGTGACGATAAGAGAAGTGGTACTGATATCGAACCATAGTTGCGTAGGTATAACGCATGCTATTCATTGGACAGGGCCATTTACAGCACATACTATATGCATTCCGTTTCCAGAAAATCAGCCGAAAGGATGAAGAGTCTATAATTGCCAACTAGTTTTGTGCCGCTTTCTCGTATACACATTAAGATACACATAATCGTGAGAACAGTAATCGAAATCCCATCTAAGCTCCAGACGCCAGGTCGCTTGAACAAAATAACATCAACATTGACGGATTCCACCAGCTGGTGATAGCTTGCCTCGAAGCCTCGATTTATCAGAATGTTCTGAATGGCGCTCAGTGGCCACCAGTGGTGGGGAGCTTGTATTATGGTCAGCAAGAATTTCTTCAAATGGAGGGGAAACAGAAATAGAACTTACACCAAGGTAGACCTTGAAAGAGTCGTAAATCAACCATTGGAAGGCGGTAAGAGTACCGATCATGACAATTCTCACAGGGAGACCGTTCCACAAACCCTTGAAGCCAATGTTGCCATAGATTCTGCTCATAGCTTGGGCAGCACCCTCGCCAGCCTTGCGGTCAGAGTTGAGCTTGGAAACCATGACATCGGCAGGATGAGAGACGGCGGCACATCCAACACCAGCAATGTAACCACCGAGGAAGGAGACACCGGTTTGTGCAAGAGGACCGTAGCTGTCCTTGGGCTTGCCAAGGTAGCTGTAAATCTGGTTGACTGCAGCCTCAAAGGAAGAAAACTTGACCATGGTATATGGGATTTGTCTGGCCCAGAGAGGATAAAGACCCTTGTAGAAGCCAGCGAAACCCTCCTCCTTCATGACTCTGCTCCATCCTGCACGGAGGGTGGGCGCGTACGGTGGGATGTTAGTCTGCATGCGGACCTTGAGCGACTCGAAGGGACAGAGGAAGATGTCGGCGATGAACTCGGCAGTAGCGGAAGCACCAAGGTAGACAAAAGTCTTGTTGGTGTTTGGAAACAGCTGCTCGCCGTAGTAGTACTTGAAGACTTCGTATGCGCCGTACTTGCCGGCGCCTTGGAAAGAGTAACCAACAAAGGTGGGAGCCCATCCGGTGAAGATGCCTCTGAGTCCTTCTTCGGCTCCGATCTTGCGCCAAGCCTGCATGTTGGATTTGTAGAGTTTGTCATTGACCTGGCGTCTACATTTTACAAGATCGAGAGGGGTGACTGCGGTGTGAGTAGGTCCACAGGCTGGTCGGGATTAGTTAATTGAGATTGATCCGTTGAACTGGAAGAGAAAAGATGTGTCGCACCAATGATTCCGCCCAATGTACATGCTGCAAAGTACGAGGTAGAGAAGAGCTCAATCTTGCCCTTGGGCTCAATCTTGTTGGAAGACATGGTCGCGTGTGGGTTAGTCGTCGATTAGATGGGTTGGACTACGGGCGGTTGAGATGGGCAAGCCGAAGGTGGGAAGTGAAGCTACAACAAGAGAGGAGGTGAGCGGATGAGGATCACAAAACTGCCGACCAAGTTACTATAGATGAGGACCAAGCCAACGAACGGGAAACAAGGAACTAAAGAGCTATGTGAACGATGAGACGAGAGGGGTTTGTTTGGCAGCTATCGCGGCTTAAAGCTAAGATACAAGTACGGATTACTCGGCTCTGATGTCATACCCTGACCGACTGGCCCAGCACGCTCCCTGCCGCAATAACCGCCTTACCTTAATCTGGTAATTCGGGGTTCATCAAGTCTAGCCGGGTACGATAAGCCGTTGCTCCCGATAAATTTATGCATGTCCTGATAATTCATGTAGAAAGTGGATATTTCAGAGATCAATTGTGGAAACGTACAAAACGCTGTTGGGAATATATGGACCTCCCTATCGCTTTCAAAGACTCCTTCCTGCAGTCCGTAAATGCTTGCTGCTGCTCCTCATTCTCACTGTCCAGCTCGCGAGGCTTTACCAACAAGGTGCCTCATGCTTGGCCACTCCATTCGCGCCGTCAAATATCACAATCCTGCTATATAGTTTACCTGCTGCTTAAGAGGTACGGGCAACAGCGTGGATCTCAACGGGCTTGTCCTGCTCGTAGTAGTAGTTCTCCTCGGGGATTCTGCCACGGAGGAATTGGGGCTCGCTGCCACGGACGTAAATGTCCTCGAAGAGAATCTTGGGCGTGGCCTCGGGTGCCTCCATCTTCTCGGCCTCGGCGACCTCAGCGTCGACCGACTCACGAGCCTTCTTGTCAATGGCCTTGAGCTCAGCCTCGGTGCAGACCTCCCAGTCGATAATCTTCTGCTTGAGTCCGGCAATGGGGTCGTTGGTGGAACGCATGCGTTGAATCTCCTCACGGGTCTGAAAGGGATGGTTGTTAGTATCAGTCTAACAAGGGTTGTTCTCGCATAGATGAGGTCAAAACTCACTCTGTAGGTGGTACCGGGGTCGGACATGGAGTGACCTCCGTATCTGTAGGTAACAAACTCGTAGACAAGAGGACCCTTGCCCTCGGCACACCACTTCTTGCCAAACTCGACGGCGGCCTTGACGGCAAGGACGTCCATGCCGTTGATCTTGAGACCGGGAATGTACTGACCACGCTTGTAGTAGTCGGTGAGAGCGGAAGAACGGTTAGCAGCGGTACCCATACCGTACTTGTTGTCTGGGGATCAGAGGTTAGCGTGTGACGTTGGTGGCTAATGATGAAGATTGCAAACATACTCTCGCAAGCAAAGATGCAGGGCAGGTTCCAGAGCTTGGCCATGTTGAAAGCCTCAAAGACTTGACCCTGGTTGGAGGCACCGTCACCGTAAAGGGCAATGGCGACGTTCTTCTTGCCAGTGTATTGATTGGCAAAGGCGAGACCAGCACCGACGGGAACCTGCGCACCGACGATACCGTTGCCTCCGTAGAAACCGGGGGCGAACATGTGCATGGAACCACCCTTTCCGTAGGAAACACCCTCTCTTCTGCCGAGGAGCTCACCGATGATGGACTTGACGGAAGCGCCTCTCATCATGGCGAAGCCGTGGCAACGGTAGGCGGTGATGATCTGGTCCTCCTTGGTGAGACCGTGCTCCATGCCAATGGCGACGGCCTCTTGACCGGTGGACAGATGGCAGAAACCTCGAATCTTCTTCTCCTTGTAGAGTCTGTCGGCGGCCATTTCCATTCGTCTGTGTGGGGATAGGATGTGAGTATGTGTTTGTGGCCGAGTGCTCTTTAGTGTTGATCTTGTGCATACCGTGAGGCAACCATGTCGTAGTACATCTGCTTCAGCTCCTTCTTGGTGGTCTTGAGGGTGTATGAGGGGGGGTCGAGCTCGTAAGTTTCAAAGGACTCGTCGGAGAGCTTGACCTCGAAGGGCTCCTCGTGTGCCTGTGTAGTGTGACACTCAGCCTTTGTCTTCTTCTTCGAACCAGTTGTATGGAGTATATAGCTACCTCTGGCACATCTGCCTTCTCGACGTGTGCGCTGGCGGCGTCGGTGGTGACGGTCCTCAGGGCATTGAGACGAGCGGGCTGGAAAGCAGCGCGCCTGCTGGCAGAGGCAAACGACCTCGGAGCGAATCTGGACAGCATTGCGGATGTGTGTGGCGACGAGGAGAGGATGGACGTAGCGAGCGTAAAGGTGCAACACACTATCGCGAGACCTTCAACTTCACTTGTTGGGAGAGCTCGCTGATTTTCCGTCCGGACATTCGACTTTCGGCCCGTAACATGCCAATCTGGCCCGTGCTCCTTCCCGACATAAATAATACTGAACTGAACACGCCAAGTCTGCGTCCCGTCTTATCAACAACTCGGCCCCATCCAACATCCGTCCAACGTGCGGCGAACGTGCAGCTCACCACTTTCTGGTATTTATATATTCTGCAGTGTCTTATCAGCGCAACAAACCCAAAGCAGTGCCTGTACGGCTTGATTGGAACGCTTCGTCAATGCAGTGAGTTTTTACTTTGGTTCTGATATCACAACCAGATACAGAGGTAAGAAAGGAAGGCTGTGCTAAGGCTGAGATATCTCTGCTGTTAGTACGAGTAGCATGACCTCTTCCTCATCATTACTTGCTCTCGGGATTATAGCGTAGGGCCTATCCTGAAGTCTGTTTCTACCTAGTCTTTTCTTTACTTGTCTCTTTGTATGATTTCTCGTCTGTGTAGTCAATCGCTGCGTTGGCCGAGGCAAACATGTCGACATGTGTGTGAAGGAGAATTAGTGCAAGAGGCTCAGGCAATACTCATTCCTTGTCTTGGTCTTTATTCGAGGGTTGGTATTAATGACTTCGGTATTGTCATTATCATTGCGAAGACAGTGCTATCTGTCTACAAAGGTCTTATCCTGCCTAAGTTATGCATAGGATCATTGAATGGGACATCTCAGCAAGTATCAGACAAATTGAATGTAAAAAAGCCTTCATCACTTACTACCATTTTCCTGTCCATACTCTCAACCAATCGAATTCCCTCCTCTCGGTCACCTCATCCTCTCTTCCTTTGCCGGTATTCATTGCCTAACCACCACCCCCCAAAAACGCTCTCATCTCTCCCGCCAGAATCTCATGCACATGCGAAGTCAAATGTCCAGTATTAAACCAGAAATACTCCCCAAGCGGCAAACAGCCATACATCCCTGGATCCACATCCACGCCCACCTGATCATACGCCTCACAATACCCCTGCGTATCCCTGAACCCCCACCTCTCCGGCTCATCCAGCACGCCATTCAGAAATGAATTCGCATCATACACCATAGCCTTCGTCCCAGGATGTTCAGTCTCGAACGCCAGCGCATGGGCAGCCAGAGCGGCGTTCCACGCGTCCACCATACTCCTACTCGGAGAAGGCTCAGTCCTGTTGACGTTGCCTGGCGTCCGATCCAACGGCGGCAGATTGACAAACATATAATTGGGATAAGCCCCAGCTTCATACACGGTCTCCACCGCCTGGGTGAACATGATATCCATCAGATCATTATAGAAAGCCGTATACTCCGCCGGAGAAGAGGAGTTGACATAATCAGCGGAGTCGCCGATGTCATTTATGCCTATCCAAAACACGACCAGTGCATTGCTTGGCCTGGGGATAACAGAAGGAATAAGGACGGGTTGGGCGTAGGATGCGAATTGCTGGGTTTGGTTCACAAGGGGAACCGTGAAGTTGTGGTGTTGAGGTGTGTAGGGTGCGAGGGAAATGTCTGCGCCTGCGAATGCGAAATCCCAGAGGTGGCGCTGGCGATGTCGTGAAGGGGTGTTGTATGCGGTGCAGGAGAGGGGGGAAGTGAGGCCGGGACTCAGGCCGCACGAGGTGAGGTATTCGAGGTAGTTGGGGCCGCCTTCTGCTGTGCTCGTCTATTACCTCGTGGTCAGCATGTCTCTTCCATTTGGGCCTGGTAGAACACTGTGGGTCTATAGCCAAGACTGAATTGACCATAGATTGGACAGCAGTATCAATGGGAGCAATTACCTGATTTTGCACAATCCTATCTCCAAGTAGTTCCTGAGGTGAAAACCCAAGATTGAAATAATCGCCTATGAAACTGTAGTTTTGCCGTCCATGTGTTCCCTGGACATAGCTGTAGGAGTCGCCGAACGCTATTCTTTGCACATCGACCATAAGTCAGACGTCGGCAGTACTACCTGTTTCCGAGTTTTGTCATTGTATACTCACACATGATCGATTTCATCCCAGTTGAATGTCCTGTTGTGATATGCAGGGCGGGCAAAAACGAGGCTAGGTGAGGCTAGCAGTGCTACAAGCAATACTACTCTTCGACCCAGCATCTCAGGACAATCGTGACCCCAAACAGGCTTTGCTCAGAAGATAAAAACAAAATAATACACAGGTACCAGACCACAGAATCAATTCCCCAAAATATATACAATTGAAATTCTCTGAGCTGAACAGTTCTCACCTACACTATGTCTCTTACATGTAGTAGCATAATGAACAAGGTATATATACAGGGCACGTACTACATATCTTCAATGATTGGTGGAAAACCGACAGAGATGGATAAATTGGGAATATGGTATCTCTCCCCCTCTCCCCGCACCTTCCATGTAGATCTTTCGAGCACATAGCGGTGCAGTACTTCCCATCTGGTACTTGTGTGGTCCGGGAATCGACGTAACTCTGGACAGGGGTTTGGGAAGAATCAGAAGTGCTTCGTGTATGAGATCATTGTTAGCAGAGGCCCGATGAAGTATCACCGCACGCACTATATGGGAAGTAGTCAGCCGTCATATCAACCACACTCGTCTTCTCGTCTGACTTCATCGTTCACAAAAAGAAATGTGTGAAGATGATGAAACAAGATGTTGAACAAGAGAAGCGAGGTGCACAATTTTTCTAGCCACTTCTTCACTCTGTCACAACGAGTACGACGAAAACAATCATATTTGTCTGGTTTTTCAACTTTTTTTTATTCGAATTTGTTCATAAAGTATAAAAACGTATCTGGCCTGAGGCCTGCTAATGCAGGGGAGTATCTATCTTCTTTTTTGCTGATCCATTCCATGCATGCTGTGAAAAACGTTTCTCTCTCTGAGATTTTCTCTGACCTTCTCTCTCAATAACGAAGCTAGGTCCCCAGCTTGCCTCCCTCATTTCGTGCTGTGCTCTGTATATAAACTAGAGGCAGAAAATGGGCCTCCCGAAAGACTCGGGAATGCTAAAAAGGTGTACAGTTCCTCCCAGCTCACCACTCATACCCAAATGAAAAAAAGTGCAACCCTTGTGAACTACCTGTTGTCATCATCCGCCTTTGCGATCTGCCTCGTTTGCCGGTAGAGGCTCGCCTCCACCACTACCGCCTAGTCTAGACTGGCTTGCATTCTTGCCATTTGCGGTAGATTTAGTCTTCTTATGACTTTTCCTGGTGGGGGCTTGTTGCCAGGCATTCGCTGCTGTTGATGTCTGCTGTGGTCTAGCTGCAGCTGCAGCATCGGCGCCGGTGGTTTGGGATGCAGAAGGCCCACTCGAACGAGTTGGCTGATTCTCCTTCTTGGACGAGGCAGATTGATCACCGCTTGATTTGCCATTTGCTACCTGAGCTGCTTGAACAAGCTTGCGATGAGGTCCTGGTCGAGAGAAGTCCGGCCCACGATTCACAGTGGGAGAAGGCGTTCGAGCTTCCTCAACAGGCGACAATACTGGTCCAGCCGAAGTCAAGGGAGCAGCCACCTCTGGAACAGTCTTCCTGTCGCCGTTTGCATTGGACGGGGAAAGGTTCAGTGGCGCCATGTTACGAGCGCGAGCAATACGTTCTCCCTGCTGCGCAAATGGAGACTGAGAGTCATACGACTCCTGCCGGGTTGGCCTTGTGGGAGTCTGTTCAATTGGAAAGCCGTTCGACGCTTTCGCGTTGTCCGCAGATTTTTGTAGCTGTGCAAGGCCATTTGTGTAGGCAGCAGCGTTGTCCAAGGACATTTGTCGGATCTGCTCAGTCGGGATGGTATCCAGAGGTATATCGACTCCCAGTCCGTGAGGGGTAGTATGACTCGAGTTCGTAAGTGTCGATCCCGTCAAACTTGAAGTTCTCGAGTTTGTCGCGGTGTACCCAGTGTTGGACCCGTTCACTATAACCGGTCCATGACTTTCCACAGATCTTGGTGGCTGAGTTGGCTGCTGAAAGGGTCCAGACCGTGCATTCGTCGAGGACGTCTGATTTCTCTCAATGCCAAGTGGAGATGGAGAACGAGATGGATGTCTCAAGCCGTTCATTACCATGGGCGGTATCAAATCAGGTGAGATGCGCCGTGATTCTGCCCTTGTGGGAGTGCTCTGTAGCGATGGCACCTGAGGAAGGTTGCCAACCTGATACTGTGGAACAAGCTGGGGACTCTGACCGACATAGTAACCTACGTACTCCTTTGGCATGGCAGTATCCGTGTATACAATGCCGTTGGACTGTCGTACGGTGCCGTTCCCTTGCAAGTGTGGGAAGGCCTGGATTGGACGCGAAACCAGATATGGAGCCCCGAGCACGCCCGAGACATCATATCCTGGATGGACCAGGCCTTGTAATGTCAATGCATTTGGATAGGACCTGCCAGGCTGCGATTGTGACCGCGGTCCTGAGGAAGACCCATCCGTGACTGAGCCTCGGTGTATGCCTCTCCGTAGTGAAGGTGTCGTGTTTGATTGAGACGGAGAAGATGGGCTTGTGACGGCCTCTTCAGTCGTTCTCGATTGCGCTAGTGGGGATGGTGGAGGGTATCTAGCTGGGTAGTGGTACAAAGAGCCAGGCAGGAGGGGTGCAGTGTTTGGCGGGTTGTCCATCACACGCGGGCTCTGCGGGGTTGGAAGGGCGTTTGTGAATGATGGACGATGCTGACGTGGCGAAGCTCCGAGGACCTGTGCCTGAGCTTGCGCTTGTGCTTGAGCATGCATCTGAGCCTGGGTTTGTTGTTGCTGTTGCAAGAGCTGATTTCTCAGAGCCTCTTGCTGAGCTTGCAAATATTGGTATTGCTTGTACAGTTGATCATGCAGCTGATCCGTCGACATGCGCGTATTTGAAAAGTAGTCTGCAGGATTGATGCCAACAGGTGGGCTCATAACGTAGGGCACTCTTTGGTTGGCAAAGTTGGCTCCACTAGAGGCTCTGCGGTTGTTACTTCTCTGGTTTGAGGTATTGCGACTGTTCCTGGTGTTGTTCGTTGGTCTACCCTGTCCGGCATTGTTTCCTCGTCCGGTCTGAGAAGCACTTCTTCTCAGCACTGGCAACTTTGGAGTCGGCCGCTGGAAAAGGGTGCTGCTCTTCTCCTCGGGAGGGAATTCGTACTGCTCGCAGCATTGCTCCAGGTTTGTGCCATGTTTGATCATATCGAATGCGCGTCTAATCTCCTTGTGTATCCCCGTCCAAGCGTAGTCGTCTGCCGAGTTGCCCAGATTTCGTGGGGTGTTGAAAGGCTCCTCAACGCAGAGTGAAGATCTTGCCTCCTTGTTCTTTGCCCAATTACTCGCATCCCAGCCTTTTTCTTTTCGAGGAAGTAGGCGGCCTTCTTTTACCGAAACGACGAATGCGCCATAGTCAACCCCATAGCCGTAATGTCGAAAAAAATGGAAGAGAAGCTGTCCCAAGCTTTCTTGGTTGTCCTTGCCGTAGGCGCGGAGCTGATCAATATCATCGGCAAAGGCAGAAGTCTCTCCGTTCGGTGCTGTGGACCGAGAGTCGGGAATCTTCTGTAGAGATGGCAGGATCGGAGGTTGCCTGATTTGCAGAAAGTTGATGATCATACAGATCCAGGTGTAGGAGCTGATGGTGCCACCAAATGCTGTTCATGTTTAGCCATGTCGGTTCAGATGTAACGGGAGTAGAACAGACTCACCAGCATCATTCAATAACCGCTGCTTTGTCCAGTATTTGATGATCTTTGCGAGCGGTCGTATCCTGTCATCCATCTGGACATAAGTTCTAATCATGCGCGTGTTTTCCAATGCCAAGGGATTGTTGACATTCAAGTCGCAAGCCAGTTGCAACTCGGGATCCCACACTTTTACAATGGGGACTTTTGCAGATGCACGGCAGACAACCTTTTCCATACCATCTGTCGCCGGTATTGTTAGAGAGGTTGCAAGGAAATGGTAAGGAGTTGTGGACATGGACGTACGTTGATGTAGCACTGCTGCCAGGGTGTGCATTGATTCCAACTTCTTCTCTGTCGTCGTAATGCAGACGTCGACTGTCGGTAGAGGTCAGCAAGTGGATGTCATTCTCGAACGATGGAGACAAAAACACACCATCAGAGTCGGTAGAACTCAGCAGATTGCCCGACGAGCCAAAGACGTTAACCTTGATCTCATTCCCTGGCCACTCGTTGTTTAATATATTCTCCAACTTCTGGACCAGCTTCACTCGCCGCTCTTCGCTTTCATCGGTGGGTAGTAACCGGTCGTAGAGCTCTCGCATGTCTCCGGTCAGCTTGTCGTCCTCATGCGGGTCGAGGTGCTTCTTGGGCTCCTCGCTTGGCGGCGGCAGTGGTTCATTGCCACCTTCGGTATAGATGATCCGTCTCTTTTTGATCTCGGCGCCAATCTCGAATTTACAGACGGGCGGTTGCACCAGCCTCGGGGGAGGGAGCGCACCAACAGCTTCCGAGGCGACAGACTGCGGAGAGTTGGCGCTCAGCGTCTTTGCTGGTGAGGGTGAGCGCGACGAGAAGCGCACATCACGGGGATGTTGGAGCGGGGTCGAGGGAACAGAGCTGGACTGTTGGGTGTTGAAGGGAGGGCGGCCCCGTCTCTGGGCATTATGGTGCCGTGAGTCGGGAGTGGCCATGCTCGAGGCTTGCTCGGGCGTCATGAGATGCTTCCAACTGGGTTGGTCGAACAGGTATGCCTCATGCTCATGGGTAGGGGTCGATATGGTGGTGAGTTGCGCCAGAACGGCGGGATGGACTGGCTCCGTTTCCTAAGACGAGGGGTCCAATGGAGTGGTGGCGGGACGGACAGCGACAGGAGTGGGAACGAAGGCGCCTTGGAGTTGGACAAGGCAGTGGAGGGCAGGTCAGGAGATAAGACGGGACAGAGAAGGACAGGGCAGGAGCGGCGTGGGCAAAGGTCCGTCAAGGAGGCTGTCGGTCTTGGGAGATTGCTTGTACCGCAGCAGCAGCAGCAGCAGCAGCAGCGCTTGTGGTTCGCTTGTTGGAGCCTTTGTTTCCGCCGACGTGACAGGTTCTCCTCGGTGAAATGGCGTGTCCGATGGCTGTAGATGCAAAAGAGACAGACTGGTGGCGTGTGTCGAGGTTTGGGGGGCAGTGGCGTGGGATGCTTGAATGAGAATGAATTATGCCAGACACAGTGTACCGTGGGCGTGGCCGTGGGCGTGGATTTGGCGCTCCGAGTAGAGACTGAGATTGAGCCTCGTCGTTGCAGCTGACTTTCAAGGGACAAAGCAATGGCCGCAGTTTGAGCAGACTCGTGATGCACGCAATGCGAATGCAATATTTACAGTACACGTCAAGTCTCGTATGCTGAAATGAATGTTCAAGATATCCGCTCTTTCTGAAACGGGCCTTAACGACATCAAGGGTGCGGCGGCATCATGGCCCGCCAAGCCCCGTCTTCTTTCACTTTACGTTTAACCACAGAGGCTACCTTACTGCTACCGCGGCTGAAAGCGGGCCTCTTTTCTTCCTCCACTCCTCGACCTCAGTTCCGACCTATTCTTGCAACTCATCTCAGACATGCTTACATCCTCACACGAGCCCATCACCTCCGCTTTCCTGCTGTGCCACCTTCCCTGGATGGTTTTGTCTGCACCTCACTTCGCTTCCACTAAGCTGAGTGAGGCAGGTCCTTGGCATTACTGTGACCATACATTCTGCTCCACTCGCGCCTTGGGCTGCATCATGTGAGACAAAGAATCTTCACAATTAAACCTCTCTTTCTTCTTGTCTTGTCTTTTGTGCAACCAGACTTGATGAGGAAATTCATAATAGCCACAATCACAATCATCACAGGTAGGTCACAACTCACAACATGTGATGACTTGTGGCAGGCGCTTGCCGACCGAGGTACTGCATATCTTGTCACTTTTCAACACCTTGATGGCTGGACTTATTCATGAGTCGTCCGTCTCAAGTTTCAGAAACACTCCTTGTCTTGTCCATTCATCCTCCACTCCAGGTTCAGATTGCTGTCAAGATTTCAGAGTAGAAATCATCTCTCTCTTTCTATTTACAATTTCCTTCTCTGAGGTCATATCTTACTACACAATCCTTGCAGCACCTCCTTGGTCCTCCCATTATACTCCCTCACCACCCCAGCAATCCCTCTGAACTCAGCAATCCCTGCATCACCCATACACTCATACAACCAACTCTCACTTGTCGTCACCACCGCCCCCTCATGCCTCAGTCTAGCCAAGGCAATCGGCACCTCCTCTTTGTTGCAGCTGCTCACTCCATCCGCAAGCACATACACCTTGTGCCCTTCGGACAGCAGATCCAACGTGGTCTGTGTGACGCAGATGTGGCTTTCAATACCCACAATCACCACCTCTTTCTTTGTCTCCTTGCCTTCGCCAACTGCGTCAAATGCCTTCCGCAGCTCCGGCACCATCATTGAAAAAGCAGTTTTGTCGACATGTGCGCGTGTCTTGATTCCATCCTGACTGTCGAGGCCCAGCTCCGGGCATGTCTCGCCGAGTTTCGCCCGCGATTGCGTCGTCGCGAAGACGGGGATATCGAGGATCTTGGCCGCTGCAAGCAGCTTCTGCGTCGTCGTGATTACGTGGGCGTAGTTGTGGATTGCTGGGCGGAATTTCTCTTGCAGGTCGCAGATGCTGTTCCTCGGTCAGTCATTGATCCACGACGCTTTGTTTTGTAGATTGGGCAAGAAGATGCTGTCCGACGGGAGAGATTGATTGATAGACTTGGCAGCGAGGTAGGTAGAAGGGATAGAAGCAGCTGGCAAACGTACAAAATGACTGGATTCACTACAACCGTCACCATCACCATGTTAGTCAAAGAGCTCAATCCACGATATGCATATAGCAAGAGCAGCACAAAAAGCAATTCGAACAGTGGAGCGGGGAAGTGCAATTACCCAGTCTGCGAGCCGGCGACATGATTTGCTTTCTACTTCTGTGTCGTTTTCGTGTCGTTCTGTCTTGTCTTCACTTCTCTTTTCCAAGTGTGACGAGCAACGAACAGCCGTATGAATGTGCGATCGTCCAGGCGAGCAATCGGTCTCGCAACGCGAGTGTAAGTTTAATGGTGCAGTCCTAAAGTTCCAGCACGTATTCGGTTTTGAACATGTACGCGCAGAGAGTAAATTGAGTGGTGAGGTAAGATGTCAAGTGGTAAGTGTAAGGTCAAGGTCAAGGTAAGCAATAGACTTTCCCTCAAGCCGACCCGAGTTAAAGAGAGATGGGATGGGAGACTCGGACTCGAGGGCGGCATTTTACCCCACGTTCATGATGCTCTTCGGCAGTGGCCCTCCCGTTTCCCGGGCGGGCGCTTTGGAACTGCGAGAGTCTTGGCAGGGCTGCTTTGCTGCTCACCGCCTTTGTCCATGATAAGCGTACCTGTGAATGACATGGTTTACTTGAGCCGGGGGCAAGCAAGCTGGCTGATGGGAAGAGTAAGATCAAGAACTGCTTGCTAGTTTAGATCTCTCAGTAGAACTTCTAAAGAGGTCATGGCACTAGCAGCATGACGAGGAATAGGCAAGCAATCAATGGTGCACACGCTTTGTTTATGATATAGTATCATCTTCATCCTTTGGAGACTACAGCAGCAACAACAAAAACAAGCGCCAGTATAGGAATTTGGGAAGCTTATCGCAGCATCCAGGTATCTCTCGCTTTCTGGTAGGTGTGTGGGGGGGAATTTTTCATTCGGCAGAGGTCGTTCGATGAAGGAAGAATGGGGAACTTTTCAGGAGAAGAGCCTCGTCTTGCGAGAAGATTTGACTTTGTAAGGCCAGCAAGCAAAGCAATACTCATTTCCCATCGGTCCTTCGTTTTCTCTCTCATCGTGTCATGTTGTGAGGGAAACACCGAGGCACCTCTCTTACTTCTGCATCATGAGCTGAACGAACTCATTGTCTGTGAGGTGGTGTTAGTGGAGTTCCCGGTGAAAAGGTGAGAGAGGAGAGGACGAAACATACAGTCAATTCTGCCATCACCATCTTGATCGGCCTCTCTGATCATCTCATCAACTTCATCATCGGTCAACTTCTCTCCAATAGAGGTCATGACGTGACGGAGCTCAGCAGCAGAGATGAAGCCGTTGTTGTCGCGGTCAAAGACCTTGAAAGCTTCTCTGATCTCCTCCTCAGAGTCAGTGTCCTTCATCTTGCGAGCCATCATCGTCAGGAACTCTGTTTCAGGCTTCTGATTAGTCTCATGTCTACGGGCAGCGATAATATAACGAGGACTGACCAGGAAAGTCAATGGTTCCGTTGTTGTCAGCGTCAACCTCGTTGATCATGTCTTGCAGCTCAGACTCGCTGGGGTTCTGGCCGAGAGATCGCATGACGGTACCAAGCTCCTTGGTGGTGATTTGACCTGGAGGGGAGCTGGTGTTAGCAGGACAATTTGATTGTGTGACGCATTATCCAGCTCATGCAGGGTTTGCAGTAATCGTCCAGCTCTTTCTGAAGTTGTAACATGTTGCAATCCATTCGCGAAAGAAATTGGTGTCGTGAGCGGGAAAACGTACCATCGCCATCCTTGTCCTACAATAGTGTGTCAGCGTTGAAACGGTGAAGGCGTATCATAGCACAGCGACGATATGGCGCTTGGTGGGTCGAAACAACTTACAAACAGGGAGAAGGCCTCCTTGAACTCGGAGACTTGCTCCTCGGTGAGAGAATCAGCCTGTACACTATGTTAGTATGCAGCAGACGGTTGAGTCGCGCAAGTCTTGGGCGTCTCCTGAGACTAGGCGGGGTAGCAAGGGCAAGATACCATTGTTGTGGATGTGAAAAACGCTAAGGATCAGGTATAAACAACTGTTGGATCAATCCTGAGGCTCGGCCAGAGGAATGCGCTTGTATGGGTATCGTAGGAGAGTTGTGTGTGTGTTTGTAGACGGGGATTTGTATGTGAAGCGGTGGTGTTGACGCCTTGGAATGCCTCTCTTGCCCTGCTCCACTTTGAGCGCCCACGTCCACGTCTCTCGCTCTGCGCCCACGCCTTGGCACAATGGCTCAAGCTTTCTGACCCTGAATCATGATTCCGAAAGCACGAGCAACGTCAGCAGCCAAACATTCAAGCAAACACGACGTCGGTCTGCCCTCGGCCACCGGCTTAACCCTGAATGAGGGTCTTGGTTGGGTGTGCTGTCATCGGCCGCAACACCACCTCGCTGGAAGCCTTGCATGTGCGTGTTCAAAGATACTTAATTCATTCCTTGAACTACTACCTGCTCAACTCAGCGACGAGCACAACATGACTGTATAAGTCTGGATCGCATAATGATAGTGTCATTAATCTATGTGCTGCATACAAATTACTCTTAGATCTGCGCAATGTGGCGCGATAGAACCAACCTGTAAACATCATACCATACCATTGTTCCATGTTCATTCCACTGACATTGTACAGCTTCATCTCTTACCGACAGTCTTACTCACATCATCCCACAACAAAATCCCGCATTGGAGGCACAGCCGCATACAGCGACAATGAGGAGAGTCGTGGGCTCATGTCCGCTGGTGCCTTTGAGCATGATGGAGACGCTATAATTGAAATGGATGTTCTTCCTCCGCGATGGCTAGACATCCAAGATGAAGTCACAGAACGACTGGATGCCATCACCAGGCAGATGAAGAAGCTAGAGCAACTACATCAGAAACACGTCCTACCTGGCTTTGATGATGACGCTGTCAAGGCAAAGGAAGAGAGGGAGATTGAGGCCATGACCCAGGAAATAACACGAGGTTTTCAGTCTTGTCAGAAAGCTATTAAGAGGGTCGATATCATGCTCCGCGAAGCTAAGCAGCAAGGAGGTGTTGCTGCCGGCGAAGAAGTCATGGCCAACAATCTGAAGATCTCACTTGCAACCAGAGTTGGAGATGTGAGCGCGCTATTCAGGAAGAAACAGACTGCATACATGAAGAGTGAGTCTATACATACTTTTTCAAACTCCCCATCGGACACTAATCCAATCCGTAGAGCTACGACAGCTAGGAGGCATGAACTCCCCTCTCGAAGGCAATGCCCCTGCCATTCAAAACCCCTACACCGACCCCTCACTCATGGATTCTGAGATGGATCGAACATCTGCGCAATCCACCCTCCTCCAAACAAAGCAAAAACAGAGATCTACAGGTCTACACGACACGACCATCGCCCAACGAGAGCGCGAGATTGAGCAAATTGCCCAGGGCATCATCGACCTCTCCAACATCTTCCAGGAGCTTCAGACTATGGTCATCGACCAAGGCACCATGCTGGACCGCGTCGACTACAATGTCGAGCGCATGGCTTCTGACGTCAAGGAGGCAGACAAGGAACTCAAGGTCGCAACCACATACCAGAAGAAGTCAACCAAGCGGAAAGTCATCCTGTTATTGATTTTGTTGGTGGTGGGCATGTTTATACTCCTGCTCGTCAAGCCGAAGAGCAGAGATTCAGCGCCATCACCTCCTCCTGTGACTGAGCCAGCACAACCTGCCGATCCGCCTACCGCTCCACCCCTCAGACTTAGACGTGCACAGTTTGCGGATGGTATAACAAGGATGAAGAAGGATTGGAGGAGACGAAAAAGATCGTGGTCGGTGGGTGATCCGCTGAGTCTATAGTTAGTGCTATTGGAACTACAGATGCTCAACTAAGCGAGCTCTATCTAGCGCTTGGCTCGATCTTTTACTGTGTTGTGCAACGTGCTCGGTAGATATGGTCTCTGGCCATTGAAAAATATGCTAACAGGTGAGATATGGCTTGTGGTAGATGCTAAGAGGTAAACGAGTCCACTGGTAGATGCGTCTCTGGTTACATTAACTGCAGCCATCACTAGAGATGGCATATGGATATCCAAGCGTGGAGACGGCAGACACAAAAACCAAATATCAATTCTCGTCAGCCAGCCATAAGAAGCAACAAGTCTAGACATTAAAACTATTTCCCGTCTCTCCCACTTGGTCTCCGTACTCCGCCGCTCAAGCGTTCTTTCTGAATGTCTCCGCCTCAGTCGCGCACTGCCTTGCCATCTCGGTCTGCTCATCAGTTTGAACAACTAACACTCTATGTTTAGCTCCCTCCTTTCCAATATCTGCCACAATCTCATCGTCCGGCTTCTGATTCTTCTGCTCGTCGAGCTCAAATCCCAAACAAGCAACCTGCTCCACGATCTTCTGCCTAAGCTGGACACCCTTTTCACCGATCCCGCCCGCAAACACGAGGGCATCGCACTTGCCTCCAAGCTTGACATAGTAACTGCCGACGAACCCAAGGATCTTGTCAACCACAAGGTCAAAAGCGAGTTTGCAGGCGGTATCGCCCTCTTCGGCTTTACTGCTTATGACGCCAAAGTCGGTGGTGCCCGTCAGTGCCTTCCACCCGCTCTCCTTGTTGAGGATCTGCTCCGCTTGTGTGATATGCATGCCTTTCGTGCTTTCCTGGCTCAGCTTGCCCGCGTTGTGCGTGAAGTGGAAGATGAGACTGGGGTCCACGCTTCCGGAACGGGTGGCGCCAGGGAGACCAGCGAGGGGTGTGAGGCCCATGGATGTGTCGAGGGATTTGCCAGACTGGATGCAGCAGGCTGAGCAGCCGCTGCCGAGGTGGAGGGCGATCATGTTGAGGCCCTCGGCGGGTTTTTGGAGGGACTCGGCTACGGAGCGGGCGATGAAGGCATAGGAGAGGCCATGGAAGCCGTATTTGCGGAGTTTGTTGTGTTTTGCGATCTCTTGATTTATGGGGTAGGTGCGGATGTGGGCGGGGATGGTGGAGTGGTAGGTCGAGTCAAAGAAGGCGATGTTGGTTGCTCTGGGGAGTTGTTCATGGACAGCCTTGACGATTGTGAGAGCACCTGCGTTGTGTCTAGTTTGGACGTTAGTCGACGATTTACTAGACGGCATTTCAAGATTGAATTTTTATGTTCTGTGTGAAAGTGATAAAGTGGATTGAGAGATGGTGTACTTACAGAGGTGCAAGGTCCGAGAGCTCTTCCAAGTGGTCATAAGTGTCTTTGTCAATCCGGGTAGCATGGTCGAAGTCACCACCATGGACAATTCTATGGCAAGCAAATTCAATGTCCTCTTTTTGCTTGAGTTGTGGTAGTCCATCGTCGTTCATCAGGTATTTGAGAACATACTCAAAGGCACCTTCTTGCCCTTGAACATCATCAATCTTCTTTCCTTTGATCTTCTCATCTCCACGCTTGTATGTGAGCTCTGCTGGGGGTGCAGTGAGACCAGCCACAGATATGTCGGCTAGCATCTTTGGCTGCACATCTTTCGAGCTACCTTCATACACAGAGACCTTGACCGAGGACGAGCCGGCATTGATTGCAAGGATGAGCTTTCCCATATTGCAAGGCTGACTTTCGATTGAGACGTCGGTATAGATTTCCGATTGGAGCCTTCAATCAATTGTTGAGCATTAAAATGGTGGGATGTTTCTTGAAGGAAATATCACATGGTTATGACGTAGATCTGGGGGATTCACGTCCGGGTTAGCCGCTTATCGATAAACCATCTGATGCTCCTGGCCTATACCAGGCTGCAACCTCTACTGCGTTGACCAACTCAGTTCTGATCAGCATGTCTTTTGCATAGACTCGATAGGACGGAACAGTTTCAAAAGATCTACATTCGAATACACAACTCGCACTTGTGCTTGGAGTCTTGATAGCTTTGGACCTGCGGACAACTACCAGTTCTACGGCTTGTGCTTCTTAGCTGCAGGTTGACCTTGTGTGAATCTTACATGCATGAGTAAGGTACTTCTGGGTCCTGTGGCCCAATTTTTCGCTACTCTAGAGGATACAAACAGCCAACGCATCAGTGATGCATCCGTTGTACTCCCAATAATGATCATCATCGATTGACAGAGTGCCCGGCTCGCAGCTCCCAGTTTGGCAGTCTCATCACGTCTGGGCACGGTAGATTGCATTTACGAATTGCTCTGACCCCTCCTCGTCCACCAAGGCGCCAATCATGCATGCGTTGTGCGTCTCAATTTCGACACGGGTGTGACTTGAGATACCAGGATGTCTTTGAATATGCTAATGTTTCTGATAGCCGTCCCCTTCACCGGACATGCGGAAACACTCACCGCGTTGTTGCAATAGACAGGCCTCTCCTGATCACATATGCTCAATGCTTGAGCTACATCTAAATCTAGTCGCCAGAAAAATGCTCGCATTACTCGTTGGAGCATTGACCATTCTTGCGAACCTGATGGCCGTCTTCATATGAGGCTACACCATCTCGCACTCGATGGTCAGCCACACCGACCGGTCTTCATGTTTGTAGTCAATGTCGGGCTTTGTTTATAATTCTGTGTCGTAATTTTCACATAGGCTCGCTACAGGTTACTTCACCATGCTATACAGAGGCGTGGCTGCAGTTTGCCCTACAAGTCTCCTCTGCTGAATGGGCAGCACAGCCAATGCCGACACGGGTACATGTGTATGGTCCCTGGTCATTCTTGTCTATCGTCTGCAGGTAAGTAATACTCCGAATCCTACTGATGCACTTGTCCACTTTGTCATTGTAAAGATCTCCGACTTGATCTGGCTTGACTAGGTATTGGCTTATCACTGGACAATTACGACGATCCTGCTGCCGCTGCATGTGAACCTAGACGCAGGTTCTGTTTGGAAGCTTGACTATTCTCCGAATTTGTCGACAACATACGTACGCCATGCAAGCTGTATGCACTTCGTTAGGTGGTGTGTACGACAAATCCATACACAGCTTTGTCCTGTGCTGGTTCATGGTTCCCTCAACAACAGACTTGCGACCAATATCCTGCATATGACAGCACGCCCGGACATAATGACCCTAAATTGAGTACCTATACTTGGCCACATCATTGAACTCCTTCTCAAGGTTGACTGTCGCGGATGATGTGGGTGATCTGCATAATTGAGTCTGTGGAGTACCTGATGCTGCGGAGTCCTCGAGGCATATATCTTCGCATCCTGCTCGACTCGATTCAGGTAGACGATACTGTGTATTTGCATACTATTTGCAATACTATTCCACATACTGTATTGCCAAAATGCACCTGTATTTGTCTCAACTCGGGATGATCCTAGTATGTTTGCAGTCTACCTTTCCCAGAGCAACATCAGACTCCATCTCGCCACCTGTAACAAGGCATTTGTATTCTCCTCGGAGTAACAGAAAAGCTCCGCTCCTCTCTCGAGCGAACTCTTCCTGCACAAACACCGCCTCTTCTCGGAACTGCTGGAGCGATGGCTATGACATTACCACCGATAGTGAGACTTCTTGGCCCAACACGGGCAAAACTATCTCGGTGGGGTTGTATTTTGTGTTTTGCGTCAAACACTATGACTAACATGTAATCAAGTATACGCTGGAAATTACGAACACTACCCTAGCCCCAGATGGTGGCACGGAAAGGATCGTCTTTGTCGTCAATGGCCAATTTCCTGGTCCAACAATCCAAGCTGGTTCGGTTGCCGTCGTATCGAAGCGTTCTATCGCTGACTTCTGACTAGATTGGGGCGATACTCTGAGCATTACTGTCAAAAACTCACTACAATATAACGGGACGAGCATGCATTGGCATGGAATACAGCAAAAGGATACCAATAATATGGATGGCACGAACGGCATCACAGAATGTCCACTTGCTCCAGGAGATTCCACAACGTATACGTTTCTTGCTACACAATATGGAACTTCCTGGTATCACAGCCACTATGGAGTGCAGTACTCTGATGGAGTTCAAGGCCCTATTGTCATCAACGGTCCTGCTTCTGCGAACTATGATATCGATCTAGGTCCTTTGCCAATTACTGACTGGCACTACGTCACTGCTGCCCAGATCGACTGGCAAGTAGGTTACGGAATTGTCCCTACACCCCCACAGCCTGCCGATAATGCACTCATCAACGGCACCATGATTAATCCATCCGAAAACACAGGCACGTACGCAAGAACAACACTACAGCCAGGCAAAATTCACCGTCTACGACTTATCAACACTTCCGCCGACAATCACTTCAAGGTCCATCTAGACAGCCACACCATGACCATCATCCAAGCAGACTTTGTAGCCATCCAGCCGCAAATCGTAGACTGGCTCTTCATTGGCATCGGCCAACGCTACGATGTCCTCATTACCGCCAACGGAACAGTCTCCAACTACTGGTTCCGCGCCGAGCCTCAATCAGAATGCGGCAACAACACAAACGCAGAAAACATCAAATCCATCTTCTCCTACTCTGGCGCACCTTCCGATACCGATCCCACCTCCACACCTACAAACTACACCAGCGGCTGTGACGACCAGACCGGGCTCGTCCCCTACGTATCCAAGGACGTACCATCGGACCAATTCGCCTCCGCCAGCAGGACCCTCGACGTCCTCCTGAGCACAGGCTACAACGCCACCTGGTCAAATGAATCCTCCGTGATCCAGTGGTCCTTCGGAGACGAACTAATGTCCATAGACTACTCAGACCCCACTCTTTCCACGGTCTTTGCCTCTTCGTCAAACACCACCTACAACTTCACAGTCGCAGACAACGTGATCCAGCTGCCTACCGCGAATGCTTGGACTTTCTGGATCATCCAGGCTATTCAGGGGGTTTACGGGACGACACCCCACCCTATTCACTTGCATGGGCATAACTTCTATGTCTTGGGCGCTGGGACGGGGACGTTCTCGGATGCGGGGGCGTTGGATTACGAGAACCCGACTAGGAGGGATGTGGTGATGATGCCAGCCAGCGGATGGGTTGTCGTTGCTTTCGTTACTGATAACCCCGGTGCTTGGCTTATGGTTGGTGTACCCCCTCTACCCAGTTTCTTTCCTTTTCATGCCTGTCTTAGTTTCTTCTACTCGTTTCTTTCCTGCGAGGTTTAGCGAAGTGCTGACTGGTATGCACAATCGGATAGCACTGCCACATAGCCTGGCACGTAAGCGAAGGTTTCGCCCTCCAGTTCCTCGAGCGCGCCTCCGAGATGCCGAGTACGTTCTCCCTCGGGGACGACTATTACACTCAGTGTGCGAACTGGGACGCTTACCAGTCTTCCGCGGCCGGGCAAGTCTACCAGAGGTTCGGTAGTGGACTTTGAAAATACCTGGGGCCTTGGCTGGTATGGAATGGCAGAGTGGACAAGAGGGATAAATAATGGTGTTTAATGTTGGACATTTAAGCCCCAAGGTGAAGGATGGCTGCGAGATAATGCTTTCTTTTGCTTGAGGAGAAGAGGAGTGCTTTGGAGTTGGAATAGCCTGTATAGCATCAATTGAGGTAGCATAGCATAAAACATTCTATTACGGAATACATGTCACAATAACAGTATTATGAATGACATCAGCCACATGTACCCTCATGTGAGAGGCTGAATCCTGAGCCAGCACCGGGACAAAGTTCGTCTCCCCTGTCACTTCCACTACTGATCTCGTGCTCTTGCACCCAAAAAAGAGCGAAAGTGATGTCTCGTACTTATCAGAAAGTACCAAGCATCATAGCAACCTGCAGAAACATGCAATGTCCCAGAGAGAAGCAATACAGCCCTGCCAAGTATACAGTACATCACTCATATCAAGCCCGATGTGATAGCGTCCATTGAACCAGCTTGGCAAGAGCGGGTCCGCCACCGTAGCACTCATAATCCCGATCCCCGAACCCGGCCTCATCGGCTATAACCCCCTTCATCTTGCCACCCACACCAACAACAACCGGACCCGCATGATCGTCCTCACCATCACTCGGCGTAGGGAAGTACCAAACCGGGCCACCGAGGAAGCCGGGCGTGAAACCTTTCAGATCAGCCAACATGTATCCCTCCAGCCCATCCGCTCGCCCTTTCTTCTCAACGATGCCTAGATGATATCCCTGGATCATCGTTGGGCGTTCGCCCATGGCCCTGTCTAGGGCGAAGCCGAAATACTGGAATGGCAGGCGTTCATGTGTGTTAGAGCCGTACTCGTCCACACCCGCCCAGCCCAGCATATCACCCACGCGGTCTTCGAGGATAAGCACAACATAGTCAAACGCTGCGGCAGGCGCCTGGTTTTGCCCGTCGAAGCCTGACTGCAGAGCCACGACCTCGGTGACTCTGTGCTCGCCCATGCTGCTGTGGCCATCGTAGTAAGACGGAGTGAAGCTCACCCAGTCGTAATTCTTGCGGCCAGCTTCCTCTTCGGGTTTACAGTGCAAACCATGAGCAGCGGTTAGCACATGACGGGGCCCAACCATGGTGCCGGTTGTCCAACCTCCTGGTGTGCGAACTTTGCCTATGCAGTGCCAGGGATAGTGCTCGGGTACAAAGACAGTGCGGTTGTCGCCGGTCTGGTGCATGGATTTGGTCTTTACCTCTTGATAGCCATTGCCTGTCTGGAGCTTGTTTACATTGAATCCGTTCTGGTCGGGTTTGTTGGGCTCGGTTAGGCGTTGAGAAAACGGAGACGTGCCTTTGGGTCCGCAGGCAGTGCTGCTGGTGTGGGAGTCTATCTGGCTCAGAAGCGTGGAGGTTGACACGAGGGTTAAGATCGGGGGAGAAAAGGGAGCCTGCAGTGTAGCGTGCTCGGAAATGTCAAGGTTGACAATGCTGTGATCCATGTGATTTTTATGAAGAAGGTATTGCATGCCAGACATGAAGGGTTGGATTTGCGCGGATGGTGTTTGTTGTGACGGAATGTGCTTGCAATTGTTTATGGCGGGTGTGTATCAAACAAGTGAATGTTGGAGAGCTAAGGGATATATAGGTAGGCAAGCAGACTTTGTTATATAGACGAATCGCGCCTGCTCCATTGGTCCAGATGACTTACTCGCCGGGTGGCACTCAGCCCCGCGCACTCTTTAGGAGAGTATACGAATCCTTTGTGCAGTGCTGGCTTATGTACACCACCCAACAGCATTGTTAAATATGCATGTCCAATGAGGGGTAAAGCCGGGTAATGATTGTGGTGTGATTTTCCAAATGTCCATGGGCATGCAACCAATCTGTTTGTCAGTTTTGCAACTTTGTTGCATGTATATTTTGCTCCCAAGGTCACTGGATAGCAAAACGTGGCATCCTTGTCCGAGAATCACAGGTCAAGAGTCTAGGCTCTTGTTTTGGTGAGACGTCTGATTGGCACACGCCACCTTCGACTTGCATGTGTTCGTACCTTGACTCCACACTGGGTAACAATCTTCGTGATTTGAAAACAAGGAAGAGAGTGCCCTTCCGCATGCAGCAAAGTTGAAGGGCTTACAGTAGGTCTCTTCTCTGTGCTTGTTCCTGTAGTATCTTCGCGTGTAGACGCGATAACAAATTACCATCGTGCTTGATCATGGCAGGGACCTAGAACAGTTTCCCGGTCACAGATGTCGTGGTACCAATAAACATGGTGCCGGGCTTATTACTATTCCATGTGTTACGAGAGAACATGGTACAATTGTTCAGGTTGTGTAAAGGAGAAGGAGAAGTCGGTGTACCTGAGGCTGGGGGAAAGGTGCGACGTCATCAGCAAACACACAGCCCCTCGCAACGTAGATGTCTATACAGTATACAACAACATTTGCTATCAATATCTCATAACACCTATCACATACAATCAACATGCAATCTGGAATATCAGGTATATCTTCCTGCAATCGAAATTCTCTCCTCCTTGTTCAAAACATATTAATAACAATCTTCCAGCCTCCAAGGATCTCCACGATGCCTTTAACACGCTCGTCTCCTCTCCCACCCAACGGGGCCTCCTCGCAACCATCGAGAAGGAGTCTCTGATCCCGGGTCCCACCATCCCTCTATCCAGCACCTTCTCCTCTGACTTGTCGAGCCTCGCTCCCCATCTCACCCCACAAAGCGCCGCCTACATCCTCCTCAAGCTCGACGGTGACGCATCCGACGGCTATGTCGCTGTGACTTATGTCCCTGACACGGCACCCGTACGCCAGAAAATGCTCTTCGCCTCTACACGTCTGACTCTTGTTCGCGAATTGGGCGTTGAACGCTTCAGGGAGACAATCTTCGTCACTCGGGCTGAGGAGCTCAGTGCTGAAGGCTGGAAGAAGCACGAGGCACACACTAAGCTAGAGGCGCCGTTGACAGAAGAAGAAGAGGGTTTGAAGGGCATCAAAGAGGCGGAAGCACAGGAGAGCGGAGGCACGGGGGCGAGGAAGAGGATTGGAGGTGGAGGAATTGGGCTGGAAGCTGGGGATGATGTGCTGAAGGCATTGGAAGGCTTGAAGGGCGGCAGTGAGGGCGAGTTGGTCATGGTTGTAAGTTGTTGCTGACGGGTCAACGATCCCGCAGTTATCTTACTGACATGCAATCACCATAGAAAATCGACGTCCAAAGCGAGAAGCTCCTCCTCGACTCTACAGCATCAGACGTGTCGCCTTCTGCTCTCAGCAGTAAGATCTCCGACTCTGAACCCCGTTACTCATTCTACAATTACCCCGGCATCCAAGGTCTCGTCTTCATGTACAGCTGCCCGACTGCAAGCAAGATCAAGGAGCGCATGGTCTACGCCGCCAGCAGAGCCGGCATCCTGAACCTCGCCGAACAAGACGCCGGTCTTATCATCAACAAGAAGCTCGAGGCTAGCAGTCCGACTGAGTGGACTGAAGATGTGCTCGCATCCGAGTTTGCGGAGCACAAGGTCGAGACAAAGACCTTTGCTAGACCCAAGAGACCTGGCAGACGGTAGATGGATGCACACTCGACAAGTAACAGGAAGAAGCAAGGGGCTCCATTTCAGCCAAATAAATGGTAAGAAAGTAGATACGGGTATAGAATACGGCCAACGAAGCCGCCTCTTATGAACAAATGACAGAACCTGTACCAGTCGATGCCATGCCATGCCATGCCATGCGGTCGGAAACAAGAGTAACATAAACAGCAACAGAAGCAGAAACAGAAGATGTCTCTGTCAACAACAGCCTCCCAAGCATCATCGCGCATCTTTCCATGGTCGGGGCATCTCCTTCAAGGTCGTCGCGATCGATATCCTGCAAAAACACGAAAAACGTCAGACACAAACGGACCGCAAATGCCACAAAGTGCAACAACAAAACGTTTTTCGGATTTTGCCATACCATGCATGCAATCAAGCCAACCATTCCATCTTCTCGCTCGAAGCAGACAAGACAAGAATAAGAAATAGCAAGAATATACAGCAGCAGCGAGGTAAGCCAAATTGAAAAGAAGGAAAGGAAAAAGGACAAGCCCCTACTCTTCAAACCTGCCACCAGGCAACATCTCCCGCTTCCTCTCCAACGCATCTTTCAGAAACTCATACACGGCGAATGTGACGGCCTGTCCAGGAGCAACTCTCATCACACGGGGTGTGATACCCATCCAGAACGCCCTCACGCCCTCCTGCTTCCACATGGTCGACCCGATGTTCACGATTCTGCCCATTGCCGTCTCGCCCGGCTGTGCCGGCGTCTTCTGCAATCTCGTCTTGATGGTGTCAATCGGCGCATTGCTGAACGGTCCCACAGCACCGGATACCAATCCGATCAACGCCGTTTGCCATCCTGGCAACGTCTTATTGCTGTCCTCGTTCCTTGCCTGCAACCAAGCCTTGAGCTCAGTGTACGCAGTGAAGTTCGCCGCCTGGTTTGTTCCCTGCCTCAGCGCAGTCAAGCTGACACCTCTGTACAACGCACCCACACCCTCCTCCTTGACGACCGTGTACAGCGCGTGAGCAGCGTTTCTATACTTGGGAATATCGAGCGGGTCAGCCATGGAGTGGTGTTGCGCCTGCAGACGGATCTTGACCACCTCCATGGGCGTGACCACGGCCACGGCTTCGGTCACACCTGCGAGCAGACCGGCGAGGAAGGTGGAGCGGGATGTCACGACGCCTTGGTCGTTGGCGAGCATTTGCTTGTACCACTCGTACGAGGTGAAGCGGATGGCCATTTTGGGGACGATGCCGGTGAGGACGGCACCGAGACCTTTGTAGAGGCCGAGGGGGGTCTCGCGTTTCACGATTTCTGCTCCTGTTTGGATAAAGCCGCGGCGTTTTACCTAGGGATTAAGTTAGTCTTGGGTGGCTCTTCTTGCTCTGCATAGGAAGTGGGGAGGGCATACTCCTGGTGCACGAGCTCTTCGTGATAGTTGCATGCGGACTTTGATTGTGTCTGTATGCGAGAAAAGGCATTAGTACTACTTCTCTTCCGCCTGCGTGTGCTGCCGGATTCAAAGACTGCGGCACGCGATCTGACTCACCAAGCGGATGGCAGGCAAGAGCTTCCATCATACCAGCTCCTCCGCCAGCAATCAAGTTTGTGGCCGCCGACGCGGGCTTCTTACCGCCAGGCCCATTTACCGTTTTCGCAGACATGATTGTGTGCTAGTGATCCGTGTTGTTTCTTGGTCGTCTCTCAAGTCTGTGGTCAGACAGACAGACAGCTAGCTAGCTTGTTTTCGCCAATCGTGCTCTGTTTCTCAGACCGAGGATAGAACGATGTCGGAGAGAGTTGCTAGCCGGTATCCCGAGGCACTGTCTTTCTGGCTCCGTTATGTAGTAGACGCACGAAACAGTGGTGAGAGAGAGGTATGTCGAGTGCAAGGTAGTATATAATCAAGTAAGACAGCTACAGTGGTCTAACTCGGGGAAGCAGTTGTTATACGAAGCAACAAGGAAGTATGACAGTAGGAGGAGAGGAAAGGAAAGGAAAGAGTAGCAGCAGTTTAGATTTTAATGATAACCGAGAACCTGAACTACACTACAATTGAGTCATAAGACCAGTCGCTCTTCTTGTCTCTGAACTCCAGACTTTTTGTCTTGCGCACACTACTGGCTGCTTTGTCCCCTGGACGAAGGGCGAGCTGGACCTCGGGAGTGCTGCGGCTGTGATCAGAGATGCCTCTTTTTTCGTTTTCTTCCTTGCTCTCTTGCTCCACACCTTGTTCACATTCAGAGATAGTAAGTTCGTCAATCGTAATTGCGTATATCATACTCTTCAAAAGCCATACCAAGTCTTCATATGTCGCTGGCTGAATGTCCTCTGTTGTTTTCAAAATAACCATTTCATGCTCATGCGTCTTTTCTCCGCGTTCCAAAAAACATGACGTACTCGGAGCACCGGCTGCAGGGGAGCATGTGAAAGGCACCTAGCGAGCCAAACACACACTCCGCACCGAGAATCCGGGGTGGGGCATGGAATAATCTGGGGTTGTTCCATGTCAGGCCAGAAATGGCAAGACACCGTTACGAAAGCCACACTTGGTCCCAAAGCTATACTAGGATAGCCGTATATTTCCTGTTATGGTAGAGTTTCCGGCTGTGGGCGGCCTCATGTCAGACCCGGCATCTAGAATAGGTCTACCGAGGTTGGTCTGGCTGAGGGAGAAATTCGGAAGCGTGACCGCGCGTGGAGATGTTGCTGTGGAGCTGATGTCCGACTTGTTCCGAGTCATTTGCGAACCCGTGTGGAGCACATGTGGTTCTCGGCATTCTGATGTTTTCAATTACAAATTGCAAATCGTGGTGAGTAGTAGTGGTGCTGCTGCTTGGTAGTATATGAGAGTCTGGCCTTCGTTGCAAGGATCAGACAGCTTGATCTTATGTAGGGAGTCGTTGTACTCGGCCTTCTTGGTCTGGACGTGCCTGTGGAGCATGTGTACTCCCGTATAGCACGAGGCAGATAAGTTTCGTTACAGTATGAGCTCGCCTCTTGGTAGAACACTACAGATAGTGTCTTGAGCTTGTGTTGAGCTGAGTATCATACCTGATCATTGTTGACAAGGCGAATATTCTTTTTGGAAGTTCCTTAGCATGTCATGGTAATAGGAAGCTGCATGTGCTGTGAATATCAACACAAATAGACCAGAACCCTGCTCCAGACTGTGTTGGGCAAATCAAGCAATTCAAGTTATCAGATCGTTCTCGTTCTCTTGTGGAACCTCCAATCCTAGCACCCACAGCAATCTTCGGTATACACGTGTGCAATAGAGCCTCTCCAGTATTGCGTTGGACTATTTGCTGTCGTAATTTCACGGCCAGTGAACAATGGTGTTCTTTTCCTGAGCAGCAATAATAATGTTGATTACATGCTTCTTCAGCTTGTGATTGCAATACCACGACGGTCTCTGGTCCCCGACCACTACCATTACTGCACAAAACTTTCCATCATGCCAAAAAGCTATCAAGGTAGTAGTCGAATGCAGACCAGATGTCCAGACGACCAGACGATGAAGGCGACTCATCGTGCTCCCTTGAATCTCCAGATTTCGCCGTGTTGAGGCAGTAAAGCCATCACCCCTCTTGTTCAGAAGCCGCTCGTTTAGATTCAGTCCAGGGAATGATGTCTAACCGCTACTTGGCACATCTTCAGGTTTTGCCTCATCTCCATTTGTCGTTCCATCCATTACCATATCTGTATCCCGTCCAGCATTGCCACTTTCGTCTTCGTCCATGATTGCCCCCTTGGCAGCAAGTAGTTGCGTCAGCATCTCAGCGACCTCCCTTGCATCCTGGTCAATCTTTTCCTTCAGATCGCCACTTTGGTCAAGTGTTTTGAGTTGGCCGAACAGCCATAGCTCCTGCATCTGGCGAGTCATGGTGAGGATTTCCTCACTTGTGCGAATCTTTGCAAAAGAGGAACACAAGGGTTAGTTTAGTGGCTCCTTCGAAATATGGTGTAACCTTCATCATCATGGAGATTTTTCTTTACACGGAGGGTATAGAATTGGAGCAGAATTAGAAAGTTGAACGCGAAAGACATACCAGGGCGTTGGTCTCGACTTGCATCTGGTACTGGTTCAGAGCAGTGGTATTGCGATCAGTCTGATCAATCTGATAGACATTGCCAAACACGTTAGCATACTCGTGCTCATGCTGAGAACGGATAATTACGACGTCTACATACCGCTGCTAACGCGATGAGGTTCTCAAATCGCTTGAGCATGTTGTTGCGCAGCTGATCAATACGCGCTGGTGACATACGTTAGACAAGATATTCTGCAACACCCATGTGACTGTGAACGCACTCAGCAGCGCAGGCGTGTTGCGCGGAAGACTCTCCATAATTTTCCGGATTTGGATTGCAGCCGCTCTAGCATTTCTGAAGTAGCGGTTGATAACGATTATCGTGACATGGTTGGCAGGTTGGAGGATGCAAACAGCAAGCATGCTGCATGAAAGTTGATGGTAGGCTTGCATGGCACGTGCACGAACTTTTATGGAGGGACAAGCGAGATACTGTAGGTGTCTGATCACGGTATCACGAGTAGTCAAATACAAGGTAACATATTTTTAGGAGCTTAAGATAGCGTATGTGTACGTGGAGTATAGTAAAGAGTAGGAGTGAGACAAGAACGCCAACAATCCTCAAGACAAAACTCGAGCACCCAATTTTCTGATCGTATGCAAAGCAGCACATCATTTCTGACAACTACAAGCATTCAGATTACTACACAAGATCGATTTACTCGTCGTCAGAGTCCTCCTCTTCATCAGACTCAGCAGTCTCGAGCCACTCGATGAACTTTTCAGCACTCTTGCGGACCTTCTTGCTGGTGGAAATGTCGACATATTTCTTGCTGGCCTTGGAACCAAAGGCCTTGAGAGTGTCCTCGGAGACAAGATCGTTCTGGTAGTACTGTAGAAGGATGCCAGAGACCTGGGAGATGAGGTTGGGCTTCTCGATACCAACAAGACGCTCAGTACCACCAAGGAAAGCCTTTTCGTGACGCTCAGAGGTAATCATACGCTTGAGCATACCAGCACGAGGAGACACTTGCTTGATGATGTTGTCGTCGAATATGGTCTGAGCGAGTACAGCAAGAGTACGGTGCTTGGTCTCAATGTGAAGCTCCTTGGCCTTGAGGTAGATGTCGACATCCTCAACCTTGGAAATGCTCCCCTTGGTCTCGGCTTGCTCGAGAATCCATTTGCCAAGAACATCATATGGACCGCTGCTCTCGGCATCCTCCTCGCCCTCGATGACGAGAGAGTTCTTGAGGTCGTCAGGAAGAGCCTGAGCGCGAGCCTTGATGGCAGCCTCGGACATGTCGACGGACCACTCAATCTCCTTTTCTTCCTCGGGCTCATTGAGCTCCTTGGCTTGAGCGTTGATACGGCGGGTGAGCTCATCATCGCTGCCAGCGTCAATCTCGGCATCATCATCGTCACCGTTGTCGGAACCACTCTCGCCAGGGCTGTTCTTTCCATTGGCTTCGTCGCTGTCGACATCGCCATTCTTCTGCTGGGCAAGCTTCTTGGCTCTACGTTCAGCCTTCTTGGTGGACTTGTCCTTCTTGCCCTTGGCAGGAGCGTTCTTGATGATGAAGGAAGAAAGCTTCTGGCGGGGGTCGGCCTCGGTGATGGTACCGCAAGCCTTGCAGTCGAGAAGGATACGACCATCCTTGATGTTCACGACAGTCTCGGGGTTCTTGCAACTCCTGCAGAGAACGAACTTGTTGATGAAGCCGTCGAGGTAGTCTTGCAGCTTGGTTGCTTCGTGAGCACCGTTGATGATCCAGCGATCGTCCTTGGGGTCAATGTTGGTCTGAGCACCGAGCTCAAATCCAAAGTATTTGATGACATCTGATAATTGTCAGTTTGATATGTCTTGCAAAGGAAGTAATGACGATGGGAGGAGAAACTCACAGTTTGGAGGACGGGCAAGCTGGTCGGCAACATTGTGCAAGTTGACAATGACAGTCTTGATACCGTTACCCTTGCCCTCGATCTTGGACTGGAGGCGCTCCATCTTGTAGCGGTAGAAGGGATCGGTGACATCCCGGCGAATGTTGACGTTGGCCATGTTGGCGGTTGGTATTGAATGCCTTGAAAGGTGGGAAGAGGCTTGTATTTTATTTTATTTGATGGTGAAAGTATTGAAATGGGAACCGGGAAAGTAGGAGATTTGCGTCACCGACATGCAGGAGACACAGAATCAGACTTCTTTGGACGAGGTTCTCGGAATGGTGGCGAGAGGTATATCAACCGTTTGTGCTGAGATGACCGCTACAAGGCTTTCGCAATATGCGAAAAGGCTGCAGCTTGGGCGGCGGCGGAATTGCAAGAGCGTGAGAGGAAGACGAATACATAAACACCGCGCGTGACAGGTGCTTGAGTGTTCTTTTAGGATTGGTGGTGTTGTCTTGGTTGTGTGTGAAAGGCGCAGGCGGGCTTGTGAAAAGCTCGTAGCGCTGGCTGGGGGGTTTGTTGCACGAATGTGTCGCAGGGATGGTGTAAAAGCCTGGGAGACAGGCAGGATGGGAATTGTGTGCTTTTGACAAGTGATGGCAGGTGGCAGAGAAGAGTGGAGTGGGAAAGATGAGGTGGATGATGAGTCGGCACAGCCTCTGGCCTAAGCGGCGGGCAAATTCTGTTGCAAGTGGACCGGAGACGGCGCAACACGTGCTCGGGTAGTGTCTGCTGCTGCGTATGTCTGAGACCACTCTGAGTCGAATGCTCGCTGTCCGGCCTGAATTGATTGTCTTGCACCCTGTTGATGCTGTATGTGACTTTTCTTTGTTCTCACTTACTGCA
This sequence comes from Dothideomycetes sp. NU200, assembly GCA_027943355.1. Lineage (NCBI taxonomy): Eukaryota > Fungi > Ascomycota > Dothideomycetes > Dothideomycetes sp. NU200. Next base: position 728,614 of record BSCJ01000009.1, on the reverse strand, counting down.
AACCGAGGATGCTATCGGAGATTTCTGTCCTTTTTGGGCATTGTCTAGGCAGTCCTTTGAGCCTTTTCTCTGCTTATTCGGCCCTGATTACCTGCGTATGTCCGCGTCATAATTTACAAGTCGATCTGAGCAATCATGCAGGAGATAACAACGTAGTTGACAGCAGTCAACATCATCCTGAGTAACAGACGAGTTGAGCGTACCTAACAGGCATCTCCGTTCTTCAGTGTGACAGCGCCTATCATGTCACGATGGTACCTTTTGAGCTCATGACTCTGCGACTTCGGTCTTGGCGTTAGATCCACGAGTCGCAAGAATAGAGTTCAAGGTTTGAGTGGGATGCATATAGACACCTTTTTCCAACGTCACGGATCAGTCTTCGTTTTCTGACCCAACGAAAATATGAATGTGGACTATTCGCTATACCTGGTGACAGACAACACTCCTGCTATTCTTGGAGACAAGGATATCGTAGAAGTTGTCCGTGCCGCAGTAGATGGAGGTAGGTTATGATTGTTCGAAACAATGATGGTTGTTGCATGCTCGCTTGCTCCGCTGTCTCCCATTTCTACTCAAATTCACGCATACATTTTCCATATCATATCTCTAACTATCGAACTCTGTAGGCGTGACTATCGTCCAGCTTCGTGACAAGACGAGTGATACTGGTGAATTGATCAAGATTGCCAAAAAGCTGCATGCCGTGACCAAGCCGGCTGGCATACCACTAGTCATCAATGATCGTGTGGATGTAGCTTTGGCTTCTGGCGTTGAAGGTGTGCACATTGGACAAGATGATATCGGTATGTCAAATTATTCTCACGTTCTTTCTCGTAAGTTCATAGAAGAAAGAGGAAGACGTTATCGTGATATTAGAAGGAAGAAGACATGATATCTTAAGAGAAGAAAGAAGTTCTACAACGAATGCAGACCAGCGAATATCATGATAGCTATGTCAAAGAAGTCATCAGCAAACTGATAACAGACTAGATCTCGCCACCGCCCGCAACCTCTTGGGCAAAGACGCCATAATCGGTGTAACAGCCAACAGTCTCGAAGAAGCTGAAATCGCAGCTCAAGCCGGCGCCGATTATCTAGGCCTAGGCACCGTCTTCGCAACGCCCACAAAGGAGAACAGCAAGTCCATCATCGGCGTGCCAGGCGTGCGTGCCATTCTCGCCAGTCTAGCAGACAGCAATCCCAACGTCAAAACCGTCTGCATAGGAGGCATCAACGCAGCAAACTGCCAACGCGTGCTCTACCAAACCACTACTCCATGCAAGTCACTCGATGGCATCGCGGTCGTGAGCGCCATCATGGGCTCCGCAGACCCAAAAGCAGCAACCTCTTACCTCCGCTCTCTCGTCTCCTCGAAACCTCCCTTCGCCACAACCAGCGCTTCAACGACCCCTTTGACCCGCACGTACATCACCACGGCCATCCCCGCCCTGACCAAGAAACTAGCGGCAACCAAGCCCCTCTGCCACAACATGACCAACCTCGTCGTGCAAAACTTCGCCGCCAACGTCGCCCTCGCCGTGGGTTCCTCCCCCATCATGTCCAACAACCCCCTCGAAGCAGGCGATCTCGCAGCCCTGAACGGCTCCCTAGTTCTAAACATGGGCACCACGACGCCGGAGATGCGCGCCGCCCACATCGCCTCCCTGACCGCCTACAACGCCGTCGGCGGACCCGTCCTCCTCGACCCTGTCGGCGCGGGCGCAACCACCCAGCGCAAAGAGGGCGTCGCTGCTCTGCTCCGCGCCGGCTACTTCGACGTCATCAAAGGCAATGAAGGCGAGATCCGCACCGTCTCGGGTGCTGAGGGCGTAAAGCAACATGGTGTAGACAGCGGCGCGTCCCACCTCAGCACCCTCGAGCGGGCCCGTCTGGTCAAGACCGTTGCGGCCAGAGAGAGAAATGTGGTGCTCATGACGGGCACCATTGATGTCCTCTCTGATGGCACGCGCACGCTTGCTGTCAGCAATGGCTGCGCGTTGTTGGGCGAGATTACCGGGAGTGGATGTACGCTTGGGACGACCATCGCTAGTTATTTGGCTGTTGAACGAGGGGATAAGTTGCTGGCTACTCTTGCGGGGCTTTTGCATTATGAGATTGCTGGTGAGAGGGCCGCGGGGATGGTGAGTGTGAGGGGTCCGGGCAGCTTTGTCCCGGCGTTCATTGATGAGTTGTATTTGATTAGGAAGGAGAGTGCTGCTGGTGAGGGTGGGTGGGCTCAGGCGGCCAAGGTTGAGGTGTTGGATGTGTAGGGGGTGGATGTGTCATATCGTCCAATCTAGTGTTGCCTCGTCTGATCTACGCAAGTATATAGATCGATGAAACAGTTGATGTTCATTGTTTTCTCCTGCCCAAAGCTAGTCATCTCATATGCCTGACCATGTTGGTTTAGCATGCGCAGTTCCAGACATGGTTCCGGTATCTTTGTTTTCTATGGACCGGAGTGCCAAATCTGTACACGGCGACCCTGTCCAATATATGTCTTATTCTTCCTACCTCCTCTCATACGTTGCAAAAGGGTATGACTTCGATCGTACACGTGTGCTCTGACCTTTGAAGGCTTCTTCTTCACGTGCACGGCAGTGTCAATGGTGCTGTCGATATGGCAGTAAAGACATGGAATCCAAAGAGACGACTGATAAGTGGGGGGCATACCATCCACTTACATATCAGAACTTAGATCAACAACCTAGGAGCTGAACAAAGCTGCAACTCCGGGGCGAGGCGTGAACATTTGCTCTAGTAGAGCACATGACCTTTGTGGTAGATGTGTTAGCCATGTGCTGTGTTGTACGATTCACCATGGTACATATCAGTGCCTAATGTTCACCAGCTCCTCCACCCAAGAAGACAGACAAGACACATCGACAACAACGACTGTAGAGAAAATTGGTAAAGTCAAAGAAGAAACCAAAAATTTGGATGAAAACGCTATTGAGGGGGTATCTACACATAACAGGATCTTTCACTCCATCTCGCTTCCCAAGATATACGCCGCGGTGATGAAAACCGTAATGTCCAGATTTACTCCTAGGACTGAATCGAAAAGGATAAGTCCCCAACACCATGCTTGCTGCATCACTCTACGATGCCTGCCGCCAAAAGGATGCATGAAGCCAAGACTGAAGACAGACTCTCGCAAAACAACGACTAGGCAGGTGCTGAAACGTGAGCGACCTGACCATGTTGCTCCTCAGCGCGAATGGCATCTATTGCTTTCTCGACCTCGTCGTTCGCAAACTGCTGCCACTTGTCTCTTTCATCCTGATCGGCAAGTCCCTCGGCATCGCCTACTTTGTCATACATGAGGCGCGAGACATCACGGTTGATGTCGGTGTACTGATCCTTGGTGATTTGTTTCTCGCGATAACGTGGTCCCAATGTGGCCTTGACCATTCTCTGGATCTCAGTCTTGGTGGAGTAAGACATGTTGCGAGATGGAGAACTGGGTGATGCATTGCTAAGTGGACTGCTCGGTTGCGGCGGTGGGCGAACACGACGTCTACCACGGTCTGCTCCGCTACTAGCAGGCGAGTACGGAGAGAAAGCTGGAGACGCATTCGACATTCTGGGTCTCACTACAGATGTGAGAGGAGTAGGCGAGGCAGGACGAGGTCTGTTTTCTGGAGGAGGCGTGACCGAGTTGGCTCTCGGGGAGACTTGACCAGATTGTAATGGAGACGAAGCAGGAGAAAGGACGTATGGTGAGAGTTGGTCGTCTCCGGAGTGCTCGACATCTGGTGAGCTGCGATCTGATGGAGCTGGCTGCTTCTCCACCTCCTGCAGCAGTGACTGAAGAAAGCTGGGTTGCTCCGCAGCAGGCTGAACAGGCCGAGCAGTTGACGGACCGGCCTCAGAAGCCAGTGGCACGTTCCTTCTGGTTCTCGGACGCTTCAGCTTACGCTCAGAGGTTGCGTCGTTTTCGCGAGGGGATCTTGGTGAGGCACTGGGCGACTTGCGCTTCCTGCGGCTGGAAGGCCGTTCGTCGCCAGCCAAGTGCCTGGCCTTGTCAAAGGCGTTCCAAGCGCGTATCTCTTCCTGAGACTCGGGAGGTGGGGCGGTCTGTTGGTGGCGGTGAAGCAGGGTGGTGGCAGTGTCGCGGAAGCGATTTGGACCACTCTGTCTGTTGGCGACCCGGAGCCTTTCCTGCCACGCTTCAAGCTCCAGCCTTTGAGCAAGAGTGCGACGTGGCTGATCAGTCTCTTCATCGAAGGGAAAGTCGAGGTCCAGATCAAGACGGGCCCAGACCTGCTGCCATACTCTGTCCCATTCAGACACACCACGACGACCTCTTCCTCGCGTACCTTGCCTTGTCCGGCCGGTGGCAGTTCTGGCAGCACGGCGACGGCCAGGATTTACCGTATCCAAGTTTCTTACACATGTGTCGCAGTACCATACGTCTGGGCTGTCGGTATAGCCGGCGCAAAAGACATGGACAGTGCGGTCGCAGCCGTCACAGTACATGACCTCGTATTCACTGCTGATGGTGCCACATACGATACACGGTTCTTCAACCTCGAATAGATCCTCGTCGATGATGAGGGTTGGATCGACCTCTGCTTGTTGCTGCTTGTCCTGGACGGCGTAGGAAGAGTACGACGGCGTGTCAAGGTACTTGCGTAGTTCGACCATATGGAATTGAGCGCGGCAGATGGGGCAGCTGTTGGCTCGCTCCACCCAAGGCCTGAGGCACGAATCGTGCATGTTGTGTCCGCATGGTAGAAGGTGTGCGATGATCTCATCGTCTTCGGCTTGCTTACTGTCAGGCCAAAAGTCAGTATTATTGTTCTGGACAGGATGGCGCGATGCAGCTGGAGGGCACGTGTAGCAAGCAGTGAGAGAGACGTCACCTTTCCACGCTTCTGCGGCGAAATGCTATTCAAGCCGTGCAAAGCGGAAAGAGGGACCGGTTGGTTAGAGTACATGTTATGTGGGAGTGCATGGTGCGACATGTCTTGCTCCAACTGCATCATGGCCGCGGGAGTGGAGGGTTCGAGCGTGGGTACCTTTCATTAGCAGAGATGGTCGAGTTGGCGGCATGTTGAAGCGGTGCATGTGCGTGTGCTGCTGCTTGGACTGCGAGGTCTCCTGCTGGTTCCGCCTCGTCATTGTCGCCTTCTTGCTTGATATGCTTGATATCTGGTCCTTCTGGCGCAACCCGGAGGTCGCCCAGGCAGACAATGCACGTGTCGGTCATCGCGACCGATGAGCTATCGAGTCTCTGTTTAATCTTCGCATATGGTTCATAGGTATGGTCATGAATGTTGACGGAGGGGGCTCTACTTATACTATCATGGATGCGACGCTAATCCGTTTCGGGACGTTAGCCTTGACGCCTGCCAGTCAATGGGGCATTCACGTGCAAACCCTCGCTAGGCACCCTGTACGACTCATTGCGCACGCGTACAAGTGTCACTCGCTGGTCAGATGAGACGCCAAAACGAGATAGAGGCGGAAATACAGTCACGGACAGTCCTGATATCAAGGTGCGGACCGGTGCAGATGAAGCGTTCTTGCGACGGAAACTAGTTGACCGTAGCGACAGGTTAGCAGCGTCGCAAAATACGGTGTGCGACTGGACCTCTCCATCTGTTTAGTCGCCGTCATGGGTTTTACAGCTAGCATGCCTTCACATGTACATGTTCACACATTTGTCTCACATCGAGCGAGAATGAGCCATCAGAGTTTTTGGACCGGATTGACCGAGTTTTTATTTTCGTTCATTCCTCCACACCAGGGAGTCCAACGTCCCAGTGCATGTTGTAGCCATCGGATGGTAGTGTCCTGTCTAGCTACATTCGTCTTTTCTCATCAAAGTCCTCGCTTTTTGCGCCACGGTAATGCCGTCCCAATGATGGGGTGAAAAGAGACCTCGACCCGAAGAAACCATGAAAGTGCATGCACGATGCTTGACATCGATCGTCAACGCATTTAAACCTCGGCAATCTCGCGCAGACGACGGATGGTCGATCTGGTGGCAGCGGCGGCAGGGGTGCTGTGTGCGTTGTTAGCCTCCATCAAGTCTGGTGGAGTTCAATCCAGGAGGACGTACGAGACGGTGTAAGCACCACCAGCAACGGTCTTCTTGCAGGCTCTGCAGTCCCAGATACCGGTAGAGTGACGCTTGACGGTAACCTTTCCGCAGAAGGTGCAGGTGTAACGGGCGTGCTGGGTGATTTCCATTTTCTTCACCTGCTTACGGAGCGAAGCACCATATCTGTTTTCTTCTGTCAATCCGAGTCCAGATATCGTCGCCAAAAGCTCCAAATAGTGGTTACACACCTAGTACCGTACTTGCCGGTGATGCCGACCTCTGTAATAGACGTGTTAGCTATCTGTTATATTGTGGAAGAGGTGCGCAGCAATCCGTCCAAGTCATCGAAGCCTCGCGCGGTCCAAATCTGGAAGTTTTCGAACGACTCGGAGGTGGACAGCGGTACAGCGATGGAGCGATTGAGCGTATGTGCCAGACGTACTTTTAGTGCGCTTCGTCATTTTGTCTGATGTCGAAGTTGTCGATATGAGAGGAGAAGTCGTCCCTGGCCGAAGGTCTTTCACCTGTGGATGTGTGGGCTTCGAAATCCTCGCTTAGACATTTGACGCTAGAGACTTGGCACTGACGCCAAGCCTTGACATCAGCACCCTTCCACTCCACGAAGGTGAACCCATTGCCTACGACTGCGATCGAAATATATTATCTAAATTAGCGTTGCTTGTATGATTTTACATGATACGAACGGAGTACCTAGTTATCCTACCTCCCGTTAGACTTTCCCTATCGTCGTCTTGCTGCGCTTGTTATCTCCTAAGGCGGTCTATCTAATCTACCACGGGGTACCCCTTGAACTTCGTCAGGCTTCAGAACACAACCACAGCATTCTACAGATTTCCTAAATTGTGGACTGCATCTTCGTCATGAGCAACTCATCAAGACAGTACGAGGTCATTGTGTTTGGTGCAACCGGATTCACCGGCACCTTCACGGCCGAACATATTGCTTCCCACTTACCGACAGACTTGAAATGGGCAGTCGCTGGACGTTCAGCAGACAAACTGCAACGACTCGTCAACACCTTACAGTCGGCAAATCCTGATCGTGTCGCTCCAGAAGTCGAAACATGTGGTCTTGACAAAGCTGGATTGAGCGCTCTTGCAGCAAAGACCAAGATTCTGATCAGTACTGTCGGCCCTTACCATCTCTATGGCGAGTCAGTCATCGCGGCATGCGCTGAAAATGGCACCCACTATCTTGATGTGACCGGAGAATCACCATGGGTTCTGGACATGATCAAAAAGTACGACAGCGTAGCCAAAGCCAACAATGCAATCATCATACCACAAATTGGTGTCGAATCTGCTCCCGCCGATATGCTCTCCTGGTCAATGGTCACTCATGCTCGACGAACCCTCTCGGCAGGTATCGCCGAGCTCATCTACTCAGTCTATGATATGAAGGGTGCTCCCAGCGGTGGCACTCTAGCGACCGCCATCGGCATCTTCGACGCTTACTCCCTCACCCAAATAACGGATGCCTCGAAACCATTCGCGCTCTCAGCTATTGCCACCCCACCCCAGGCCAAATCATCCAGCCCCATCCTCGAGAAGCTTCTTGGAGTGCGCACCGTCCGTGACCTAGGCACCTTGACAACCAGTCTCCAAGGCGGCGCCGACGCCACCATCGTCCACCGAAGCTGGAGCCTGCTCGAATCCGGCAAATACTACGGCCCAAAATTCAAATTCAGCCCTTACATGCACGTCCGCAACGTCTTTACAGGATTCATGATCCACGTCGGCCTCATCGCCGCCCTGCTTCTCCTGCTGCTACCGCCCGTCCGCTGGCTCGCCAAGAAAGCCGTCTTCCAGCCTGGCCAGGGTCCCTCGAGATCCTCCTCCCGCAACGACAGGCTGGAGTATCGCGCCCTCGCCACCGTGGACTCGGATGCTGACCCCAACGAGCCCAAGAGAATCGCGGGTAGGTTGGCGTGGCAGGGAAGCATGTACCACCTCACCGGCGTGTTCCTGGCCGAGGCTGCCGCCACTCTGGCCAGAAGCGAAGAGTTTGCCGCCAAGGAGATTGGCGGTGGGTTCTTGACGCCTGCTACACTTGGTGCGCCGTTCTTGGATAGACTGCAGAAGGCTGGGTTGAAGATTGATGTGCGGGTCATGCCGTAGAGTAGTGGTAGTGAGTCTGTCGTCGGGCCGAAGATGTGGCAATGTGGAAAACAGTCACGCCCTGTACATATTGCTTTGTGAAATGACGAGCGAACGATATCCTGATAGCAGTACTCTCGATATGCAAAACACCTGTAGTGCACGCGTGTCAAACCACATTTGCTTTCATTGTATACTGAGATCGTGGCCTGCAAAGCTCGGAAGAGAAATACATAGCATTCAACACGTGAGTCTTTCAGCCTCATTGTTATAATACTGCTATCGTGTACGAGGTGCTAAATTTACCTCTCATGCACTCAAAGCCATAACCCTCCCCACTCTACTATACCCCGTTCAACGGCGACCAGAACACAATCCCATAAAGACCACGCTTCTCACGAACGCAATCGCCGAAAAGCAATCTTAAGTCCGCCACCCTTGAGTAAGACTATGCAAGCGATCGATAACCACCGGCCCCCAAGCCTCCAAACTCCTATGAATCAGATTATCAAAAAACGCCACCGCCTCTTCCTCGCTAAGCTGCAAGCAGAATCTCTCCTCGACTTTCTTGACCGCCTGATCACCAGCGAGTTTGATATCCGGGATATTCGCATCCTGCATGAGCGCAAACAGATTGAGAATCAGACTCGACGAGCGGCGGAGCGTGGTGAAGGCCGTGAAACAGTACTGTCTGAATTCGTGGAATTGTGATTCAGGAACCTTGTCAACATTGGTGCCGCCGAGCCCGTCGATCATTTCGACGGAGAGTTTCATGCTTGGGGCGAGGGGTTTGGGGTCGCGGCCGAGGATGTAGCCAAAGTCGGCGTGGAAGAAGTGGCCGTCGGGGGAGAGCAAGAGATTGTCCATGTGGCGGTCGCCGACGCCGAGAAGATAGGTGATGACGCAGTAGCCGGCGAGAGATTTCACGTATGTGTCCATGACTTCCTTGCGTACGCCGAGGATGCTGGGGACGGCAGAGGTAGATTCGGAGGCGCCGCAGTTGTTTGTTGTTGAACTGTTGCCGTTATTTGATGTAGCGTTTGGCACGGGATTGTTACGCTTAAGGTAACCGAGGATGGAGCTCTGATACTTGTTGTCTGATAGAATATCAGAGAGTGGTTTGGAAGAGACGAACTGTACTGCTCCAGCTAACGCGCCAGTGGCTAGGATACGGTATGGAGAAAGCTGCAGGTTGAGGTTCTCTTTCAACAGAAGACGGTCCATTAAAGAGATTATCTGGATGACCAATTGATCTTGACGTAGGTTGTCTCCGACCTTGAAGATCATGGAGAAGACGTCGCCCCTGCCTTTGGTGGTCCTGAACCTGAGCAGAAGAGGTGAGAGCGTCGATTTGAACACATTTGCGTCTTCAGGAATAACACCAGTGATGAGTGTGCTCGGATCAAGCGGTAGGGGCAGAGGAGGGTCTATCTTGATCAATTCGTTCTTGGGGTCGGCAAGAGACTTTTTCAGCCTATCAATCTTTCGCTGTCTATCTTCTCGAGACGCCTGGGCGTCTTCGGAGAGCTTGGACAGGACGGTGATGAACTCGCCCTGACGCAGGAGGGTCTTGCGCCGAGCTTGTCCATCTGGAGTCTTTTCGAGCTCTTGCATGAAATCGTAGCAGACACGGGCGTAAAGCTTTCTGTACGCCACGGCTTGCGGATCATGACTGGATTGATCATCAAGTTCAACCATGAGATACCAGTGCAGGTAATTTCCTAGCAATAAATTGGAAGCCGAGCGAGAGATAAGAAAGGCAGCCAGTGATGAATCGGCATGTTCCGAGTGAGCTTCAGAGGTGGTGGGCTCGAATTTGAGGGCCTGGACGAGCTGTAGCAGATACAACAGGAGTTCATCATCATCCGCCTTGCGGAGTCTATCCACAGCGTATGCGCGAACGTCGGGGTTGGTAAAAGAGGGACCAAGAAGTTCGAGAGCATCGTCGGTGTCGATTTGCTCCCACTTAGGAAGTAGTTGGATGACTTGTTTGACCTCGTTGGCATCAGACCAGGAGGTAGATTTGATGAGTTTGGTAAGGGCGCGTTTGTCTCTGGTCAGATGGTGTCTGAACTTGAAGACCTTGTCCTTTTCTTCTGCGTTAAGATCTCTGGTGGGGCCGTATCTCATAATATCGTTGAGTTGGTCTCTAGTCCTTGGGTTCGGCTTCAAGTGTCTATCGAGCATGCCGATACGCTGATTCCTGACTAGACTTCTGTGCTTGGTCTCGGCAGGGTTGTCGTTGAAGCCGACTTCTGGATCATATATCCTGATGAGGTGACCGCCGTTTGGATCGCCATATCCGGGGGCGGTAGTGCTGATGCCTTGACCGACTTGGACCTCGGGAGGCGGCTTGAGTCTGACATCGTTTGTGATGGAGTTGCGTGTCTTGATGTGGGAGACGGGAGGGGGCGGGTACTCGTGGTCGGTGAAGACAACGGGATGGTCGAATCTGGGAAACTCAATGTAAAGGAAGAAGATGGCGGTGCGGTCGTGTGCATCACAGTCGCTGTCCTCGTCCGAGTTGTGGTCAACCACGCGACGCGCGCCACGTATTTGTGTCTTTGACGAGTCCTTGATGTTTGAGCGTTCCATACGTTCAATCTGGCGGAAGACCATCTGATCCAGCCACTTGTTGTCTGCAATGTCGCCCATCTCATGCTTCTTAAGCAGCTCATGCAGTCTGGCAAGCTCTGCAGCTCTTTGCCCCTGCTTGTCGTCTGCAAAGACTTTTCTCTCCCTGACGCGTCTTCCCTTTTTGGGAATCCAAGGAGTGGTCGTGTCGGAGAAGCCATCGGCAGACTTGTGCCGCCATAACCTGCACTTGTGTCTTCCTTTGCGCAAGGTGCCGTCATCGTCGAAGAGGGAGATTGTGGTGCCGCCAAAGGGGATGTGGTGTCCTCTAGCACCTTCATTGCCGACGGGTGACAGATCCCAGACTGTGATGGCGAGCTGGGCATTCAGCGGGAGGATAGAGTAGTCGAGGGGGAGCCGCAGCCATTCGTTCCATACTCTTGATGTCTTGAAGTGTCTGTATGGTGTTTGCGCATGTACGGCGAGGGGTTTACTGTCAGCGAAGACTTGGGCAGTGACGTAGAGATCTGAAGTCGGGCTTTGGGAGAGATCGTGTTAGTTGGTGGGACTGCACGGAGTGAGGGATGACGTTAGCAAATTGATACCTCAGGTTGGAGCCTCGATGTCGCAGATCAGGTTGTCTGAACAGCGCTGAATAAGGTATGGCCTTCTCGTATCCCTCCAGTCGGCCTCTGTTGTCAACGAGTCAGTCATGTGTATTTAATTCTTGACCACCAAGAGATTCGTAACCCACACCTTGACGTTGACGGCCGTCTTGACATCCGACGAACTCGCAAAGGTAAAGGTATCCATCTGTGCTTCCCTTCAGCCTAAAGGGCAGGCAGATAGCCAGTAATGTAGTGCCTAGACCACCTCGTCTTGCAAATCAATGATGTATCAGGGCTATTGAGCAGGCTACCAGATGGAGTACATATCTTGGGGTATCACAACGGAGATTAGAGATCGGCAATAGCTTCCCCACATGACATATAACACACCTGACCCACTCATCTAAGGTATCTGCACTTTCAATCACGCGACCTCGCGTCTGCCGAGACGCGTCTAGATTCACCTATGTGGTAGCTAAGGCACCCGTCGTGTACGTATAATGACTGTATTGCCTGTAGTTGAAGAAGACATCTCTAGATTGTGACTGCACGCGACCAAACAAGGTCATTAATCCTTACCAACTTCGGGCACAACATCAGTAACCTATACAATCCTCACAACCCCCACATACTTAGACGTTTCTCACAACTCAAGAACTTATACGATGGCTGAATCATCTAATTACAAACCCCCCGAAGACGATGAAGACGAGGAAGAAGACATTGACGAATCTGTACGTTCCTTTCAGTCTTTTATCGATCCTGCATCAACTTCACTCGTTTTCACAATCCACCATTCTAACTCTCTTACAGGGATACAAGACAGTCAAAGATGCCGTTCTTTTTGCCATCGATGTCAGCAAGACTATGCTCACTAAGCCTCCAGAATCGAATTCTAAGAAGGCTGATCGAGACACTCCAACCGTTGCAGCTCTGAAATGTGCATATTCATTAATGCAGCAGCGCATCATATCAAATCCAAATGACATGATGGGCATCTTACTATTCGGCACAACCAAATCTCGCTTCCAAGATGAAGACGAAAACAGCCGCGCATTATCTTACCCGCACTGCTATCTCCTAACCAATCTCGACGTCCCTTCTGCAGCTGATGTCAAACACCTTCGCACACTCGTCGATGACGAGGAAGAGTCTCAAGACTTGCTGCAACCTTCTTCAGAAGAAGTCTCCATGGCCAATGTTCTCTTCTGTGCAAACCAAATATTCACTACCAAAGCTCCCAACTTCTCTTCAAGAAGACTATTTCTCGTTACGGACAACGATGCCCCTCACCAATCCGACAAGACTCTACGATCAGCTGCAGCTGTCAGAGCAAAGGATCTCTACGATCTCGGTGTCGTCATTGAATTGTTTCCCATTTCCCGACCAGATCATGCCTTTGACAGATCTATCTTTTACAACGACATCATATACAGCGCCACCCCTGCCGATCCTGATGCTCCAGCACCATTGACCAAGGCATCCAAAGCCGCCGCTAGTGGCGATGGCCTTACCCTTCTTCAGTCTTTACTTTCGAACATCAACTCTAGGGCTGCTCCGAGACGAGCGCTCTTTGCTAACCTTCCCTTTGAAATCGGTCCTGGCTTAAAGATTACTGTCAAAGGCTACATCATCCTCAAACGTCAGGAACCAGCTCGAAGTTCATACATCTACCTTGAAGGCGAAAAGCCTCAGCTTGTCGTTGGCTCCTCCACGTTGCAAGCGGAGGATACTGCCCGTGCTGTGGAAAAAGTCGAGATCCGCAAAGCATACAAATTCGGTGGCGAAACAGTCACCTTTTCTCCCGAAGAAATGTTAGAGATTCGTAACTTTGGCCAACCCGTTCTTCGCATTATTGGATTCAAACCAATTTCTTCTTTACCAGCATGGGCCAACACTCGCCCATCCACCTTCATCTACCCCTCCGAAGAAGAGGTAATAGGCAGCACACGAGTGTTCTCCGCCCTCTATCAAAAGCTACTCAAAGACCAAAAGATGGGTGTAGCCTGGTTCATACCCCGCAAGAATGCCACCCCAGTCCTTGCAGCCATCATCCCCGGCGCCGAGAAATACAACGACGTCCAGATCATGCCTCCAGGCCTCTGGATCCACCCCCTACCCTTTGCCGACGACGTCCGCACCATTCCCGAGCAAAACATCATCCGCTCCCCCGACAACCTGACAGACCTGATGCGCGTCGTGATTCAGCAACTCCAACTACCCAAGGGCGTCTACGAGCCCAGCAAATACCCCAACCCGTCTCTGCAATGGTTCTACCGCATCCTGCAGGCCCTCGCCCTCGAAGAAGACCTGCCTGAGAAACCAGAGGATAAGACCCTCCCCAAATGGCGGCAGATTGACAAACGAGCAGGCGAGTACGTGCTAGATTGGGGTCACGAGCTGGAAGCTCAGTACCAGATCTGGCAGAAGGAAAACGCAGGACAGATCACGCACACGGGCGCGACCAAGCGCGCCATCAAGGCTGACGGCGGTGACGCGAAAAAACCAAAAATGGAAAGCAAGGGTGCGGACGGCGTGGACGATGCGGAAATGAGGAAGCGATTCGAACAGAACACGATCAACAAATTGACGGTTGCGGTGCTCAAGGGGTTTTGCGCGACAAAAGGGATCAAAGTGCCGCCGGCGGCGAAAAAGGATGTCATTGTTGATGAAGTGACGGGCTGGTTCGAGAGGAAGATGAATATCGACTGAAGACTTCTCGGGAGGGCCTTGTCGCTTTGCTGGTGTGTAGACCTCGCTGGACTTGGCCCATATTGCGTTCAGTGCATCCCGCCTGTGAAAGGGGACGAAATAAACAGAAAAAGGAAATATACAATATCTGGCCTTTTCTTGTCCACCTTTTCACTCATCTCTCGCGTATGAGTCTCGCCCTCCACTCTTGCTCTGTCCATGTGATTGACTTGCTACGGTACGGTAAGCTAATTGTTCGAACCTACAACCATGTAATACTCTTCCAGTACGAGGATAGGATTTTGAAAAACGAAATCTCGCCTTTCTGACCTTACACTTGCAGTTTACCAGCAAGGAAGAACACTAAACTCCAGTCCTTGCGAGTAATCTTCCTTTACCATCCTGCAAGACCACCGACTTGCGGCCTTGATGTCAGTAAAGCGTAGTCACCACACCCACCATAAACACAGCAGAAGGAAGGGAAGAAAACAGAGCCAGCTCTATCGTTCATATTTCCCCCAAATTCATCAGGGACTTCGCAAGCCTCGGGTCTACTTAGGGCGCTCTCGTCTATCCAGTCTGTTTCCGCGCTAGTTGGGCTTTCGTCTGAAGATCTCAGGGCAGCACTCGCAACAAGCGCTCATCTGTCTCGTGTGAAAAGAAGAGAAAGAGATAGTGAGGCAAGAAAAAGCAAAGAGAAGAGAAAGCAAACGCAAAGAAGCACATCTTGTCAAACACGCTACACTCCTAATACGTCCGTCGGTCGGTTCGCGCAACAACAGACATGACACGAGCGAAGAAGAAGAAGCAAGAGAGGGAAAAGACGCAATGTGTGGTGTGGGGGTGGTTTGGGTAACATTATCATATCATTGTCAAAAAGGAGAATCGAAATCGAGAGGGAAAAAATCCAGCCACAAATCAATCCTTGACCTTGGTCTGTTTCTTTGCTGTTCCGATATGCGTGTTGTGCACCTGGAGATCTCCAAGTCAGCCAACGGAAGATGTGAAAGACGAAGAAGGAGAGGGCAAAACGAAGAAGAAGACAAAACCAGAGGCCTGATGGGAGAATGGGAGATACAACAAGAACAACATACCTTTGTGGCGAATTTCAAACTCGTCAGAGTCTCGCTCAGATGTGCTTGTAGAGGACTGATCATGACAAACATCAATGTTTTGCTGTTTCCGCCCAGGGAGTATTGCAAAAGATATGTCAACTGTGATTTTCTAGTCAGTACCACATTCCCGTAACACTCTTTACTTGTCAAGACAAGACTCACCTTGCTGTTCCGATAAGGCACGTGCTTCGCATCTTTGCCTTGACCAAGGGCACTAATGACATCTCCAAGACAGCTCAAACTCTTGTTGATGTTTTGTGTCTCCTTGAGCCTATCTCCAGTGGCTTGACTGTGGCTTAGACGCTCACTACCTGCCAGATCAACCAGGTTGAGAGTGCCTTCAGACTTCTCGCCAGTGATTGAGTTTTCTCCAGTGAGCTTCAAGATAAAGACCGAGTGACTGCGAGAAGAGCGCGAATTGGCAGCCGTGGCAGCGACTCTTCGGTTCCGTGTCGCTTGCTCGAGAATATTATTGACTCGATCGGGAGAGTCCAAGTCGACGATATTGACATCAGTGACGGTAGTCTTGCACTTGACAGAGTCTTGCCTGATTTCGTGTTTCTTCTTCTCCCACTCTTCCGCTTTACCGAGCAAGTCGTTGATGGTTTCATTGTACACCTCAACAAAGCTGCCTTCCATGCTGTATTTCCAGCCTTTGTCCTCCAACTCCTTGGCACTCTCGTAGATTTGAGTAACCGCACGCGGGATCATGCCGTCCAGCGAAGACATGGTATACGTCTTTCCAGACCCTGTCTGTCCATAACAGAAGATGCAGACATTATATCCATCCAACGCACTCTGCACAAGCTGACTGATCTCATCGAAAATCTCGGCGTTTTGTGATGATGGAGCAAAGACACGGTCAAAGGAGAAGCCTGTAACAGGTCGAGTGACTGTTCCCATGGCGCTCTTTTGCTCTGGTCCTTGAACTGCAACTTCTTTGCTGTCAGTCTCTGCATCCGGAAAGGCGATATCAGCCTTTTGGTTCTCCTCATCGCCAAGAGTAGGGCGAACACGACAGAAAACACGAATATTGCCCTTGAGCTCTTGAACCTGGTTGTGTAATTTGCGACGAAGTGTCTCTTCTTGACGAAGCTTCTCCTGAGCAATGGCTGCGTTGTCCACTGCGTCTTGCATCTTCTGGTGAATTTCTTGAAAAGCCGTCGACTGGGCTTGATTGTCCGATTCGAGGAAATCAATCTTGGCTTTCATGGCGCGCATTGAAGTGTCGAGAGTCATTGCGTTTGCGGCAGCTTCAGCAAGTTTCTCGTTCAAGCTGTTCACAAGAGCGTTCGAATTGTCCAGTTTGGCCTGGGTCTCGGCAAGGTCGGCTCGTAAAGATTGCATCTCACGCTCCTTGTTGGAGACGTCAATGTCCGTATTCTGACGTTGCAGGGCGAATTGGGTGGTCAGCTCTTGAACCTCCCTCACTCGCTTGCTCCGTTCATCGTCCAGCTCAGCCTTCAAGTCGCGCTCTCTTTCTTGTAGTTCCTCCTTTCTCGATCTGTTCAGTTTATCAATCTCATCTTGAGAGTCTTTCCGTAGTCTTTCGAGTTCATCGCGTGAGTCTCGGGTGAGCCTTTCGATTTCTTTTCTGTGGTCATCTCTGGCGTCTTCCATTTCGTTCCTGCTCTTCCGCCTTAAGTCGTCGATTTCGATGTTGTGTGATCTCGTAGCGTCTTCGAGCTTTGTAATGGCAGACGATAGCTTCATCTTGGCTTCATGCATTTCGGCGGAGATGGACTGGTTTTGCGTGACGAGTTGCATGCGGATGGCCTCGAGTTCGTTTACTGTGGCAATGGTCAGCTGTTGTTGCGATTGCAGGGAGATTACAGGTTTCAGGGGCATACTTCGCTGCTTGTAAACCTCAATACTATCCTCCATGCCGTGATTCTCCTTTGATGCAGAATCTAGCTGAGATTTGAGTTGTGAGTAAAGGACCTCCATGTCCTCGAGTCGACCTTTTGTGTCCCATGCTGTAGCAACAAGATTAGAATCGCGTGTCAAGTAGGTAAGTTTTGCAGGAGTACGCTGGCAAGCAGTGTGCTTGGTGGGGGACATGTCAACATGACTCGGTTGCAGACCAGCTGCAGGTTGCGGAGTCTTGGGTGCGAGTTTGGGGATTTGAGAAGGAGTTTTGGGGCACTGTGGCACCTCTTGCGACAAAGGAAAAGATTGGTCTTGTTCGGCTCGATGCATGTTGGATGTCAAGCGCAAGTTTTGAAAGGCAGAAGAAAGAGAAATGTTTCGAATTGGAGACGGTGGATGTTTGCAAGCAACACGAGAGGTGTGTTGAGGTTCGACAGGGCGAACGCCAGGCGTCTTGGACACAGAGTGACCAGGCATGTCTGGACGCTTGCGACGTCTCCTCGGCGTGACATTGCTAGTGTCGATGAGGTGAGAGAATGGAGATTTTGGTAGCGTACCCTTTCTTTTGGTGGGGAGATTTGACTGCTCGCCTGAGGAGTCGGTGTCGTCCGGGTCGACAGGGGGTGGAGGCCGCATGGAAGGTAGGGCGGATCTGGATCTGGATTGAGATAGAGATGATGCTGGTCTGTAGCTGTTTGTGACAGATTGCGGACGGGAGGAAAAGGAGCTGGCGGATGGCTGGCGTGACGAGACTGATGTATTGCGAGAAGAGATTGAGGAGTTGTTTGATATGTTGCGCATGGCAGCGGCGGCAGTAGACCTAATCGCGCCATTGACAGGTCGAGGTACTCCATTGGAGCGTTGAGTCTCGCCAGCTCTTTCAGCCAGCGTCTTGCGCTTTGCAGCAGGCTCGGGGACTGTATCGTCGTCAGATGTTGTAGTCAGGACTTGGTGGCCATGATGGTGATTGGAGAGCATACGTGCTGAGCCCTTGTGCTTGAGGGAGCCAGGAGGAGGCATCATGGACATGGCGCGTGAGTTGGTGTCCGAGGACGACATTTCCAGCAGCCCGGTGGATGCTGGTATACGACTGGGCGGCTTGAGACCAGAAGGTCGCGGTGCCTGTGAGACGGTCAGTCTTCAAATTGTGTGTTACTGGTGACTATGCGCGTCGCATCTGTACCGTATTCTCCCCATGCTGTGCCATGATGTGTATTGTATGTGAATAACAAAGATCAACGCGGAGTGACGGGTCTTTAGTCGGGGTGAATCATCACTGTTCGTGGTCAATTGCGACTAGTGCAATCTTGAAGGTGAACATTGACGGTCTATAGCGTAGTCGTTGTGCTGTGTCAGTGTCAGCGTAGTCGTTGTGCTATCCTTCAGACTCGGGCGTTGCGAGTCAAAAGTCCCCAATGTCGATAAACAAAACAAGACTCGAGTAATGTGCTGGAGGAGACACGAGTCAGGCTTTGCTTGGCATTGTCACATGCTGACCTGGTGGCTTCTTCTGCACAGTCGAGCGAGCACATGGCATGACGTCCACAATTCTTGTTCTTTTTTGGCTACGACGCACGCGCGCGCTGGCCGGTAGTTGGTCTCATTCCAATTACTAGCAAAGCGTGAATCTGTCCGTCTGACTCTGCCCGCTAACCGTCTATCTGGTTTGATTCATATAAGAGAGTGTCTACCAGGGCGAAGCGAGGAGATCTTCTATATATCCAGCCACCTGTCCAGCCTGTGCATGCCTATTTCGTCAGGCTGCAGCAGACATGGAGAAATACAGCGCTTTTCGTGACAGAGGTACGTATTGACCAGACCAAGATATATGCAACATGGGCTGATTAGGCTATGCGGCGTTGGTAGGCTCTGGCATCGCGCCATTCTTTCCCATCCCCACCCAACCATCCGGAGTCGCCATACCACTCCACGTCTTCCTCTTCGTCGTGCGCCTGGCCATCCTCATTCCCATCTCGCTGCTTTACTTTCTCGTCCTCGCATGGCTCCCCATTGGCTCGCTGGGCAAGAAGGCCGCGCTCTGGTCCATCCTCGGCGTCCCCGGCATATGGTGGATTGACCTTGCTGTTGACGGTGTCAGGAGAGGGTAATGCAGCCCTCATCTATGCTGTCGCAACCACAACTAACAACTTCGACAGCTCCCTAGGACAACATCGCCACAGATTGCCCCAACAAGGCCACGTCATTGCCGCTTCTCACACCTCCCCCATCGATGCTCTCTACCTCGCCGCCATCTTCGACCCCATCTTCACCCAATCCTTCCCCAATGAGCGCAGGGTCTTGCGCATTGGTCTCTGGCAGGCCATATTGAATGCTCTGGTCCACCCAACTACCACACCACCCGAGGATGCCAAATTGGTCACTATAGAAGAATTGCTGCGACACCGCCCTGATCGCTGCATCGCAATCTTCCCAGAGTCTACCACTACCAACGGCCGTGGCATCCTCCCTTTCAGCCCCAGCTTGCTCACCGTTCCTCCAAAGACAAAGATCTTCCCAGTCAGTATTCGCTACACTCCTGCCGACATCACCACTCCTGTCCCTGGCGCATACTGGACCTTTTTATGGAATCTATGCTCAAAACCGAATCACTGTATTCGCGTAAGAGTCGCCGAGTTCGTCTACAATGACGCTTACCCTGTCTCGGATAAGCCGAGGAAGAACTCTTACCAGACGAACCTGCTGGATGATCTGCACAAAGTGCCAGAGCAGATTGACGAAAATGGTGTCAGCGAGGCTGAAAAGAACGTCTTGGACAAGATAGCCGAAGCACTTGCACGTCTGGGTAGAGTCAAGAGGCTTGGTCTTGGCGTCGAGGACAAGATCAAGTTTGTCAATGTTTGGAGCAAGAGGAGGTAGAAGTGTATGCTGTCTATGGAGGACCAGAGTGAATTCATTTTCGAGCGTTCTAGCGATCGTTGGTAGGCAATCAGACCAATCTCACCCAGCACTTTCCATACCTACGAATTTCTCACATCTCTCTCAACTCTGATCATGCGCATGAGATGCCTCTCTAGAGCATGCGTTCTACTTCTCGAATCACTTCCACGCCACACTAGTGTACTCTGCTTCATTCACTTTGATAGAACTCCTACTTTAACCCGACACAAAGTCATGACCGTAGCTTCTAGCTATGCATGTCCTCTTTCTTTTGATCGACAGTATCCACCACAACTCCCCTATTTGAGGCCCGCAGCTACCAATGCATCATGGCACCCAAAAAACCAATGGCAGTCACAACTCTGGACAAGACACCCACGGGGTACGACCATGGTAGCCTTTTCCAAAACGAATACGGCTAACCTATCCTCCCAGGCCCATGTACGACCGCGTAGTCAAAGTCCGTGTTGGCCAGGGCGGGGCGAGTACCACCTTTGAAATCCACCGCGGCCTCCTAATCTTCTACTCGGACTACTTCCGCGCCGCAATCGACGGCACCTTTGTCGAAGCCTCCAACCGCGAAATCCATCTCGACCGCGACGTCGACGTCGAAACCTTTGATATCTTCAAAGGCTGGCTCTACACCCACCGCCTCCGCAACGCGCAAGGTGTCGAGGGCGCCGACCTAGACTACCTCACTCTATTCCGCCTCTGGGTCTTTGGCGACCGCTTCCTCACGCCTTTGCTCAAAAACGAGGTTGTGGATTTGTACTTTGCGCACTTTGTCAAAGTCTGGAGTATCCCCACCAACCACCTCAACTTCGTCTACCACAATTCGCCGGATGGCTCCAAGCTGCGCAGGTTGTTGATCGATACGGCGATTCTGGCTTGCAGTGGCGAGGCCTTGCTGAATGAGGGGACTAGACATAGATGGAGTGCGGACTCGCTGTGGGATCTCAGCAAGGCGCTTTACGCAAAGGCGGATGGGGGCAAGAAACCCTCGCCGGCTGAGGTCGGCCTTCTAGATCGCTGTGGGTATCATGATCATCCTGAGGGCGTTAGATGTACAACAACTCATGGTACGCTTCGCTGAGAGAGCTCGGTTGTGGGCTTGATCGACGTGTAATTGTATTACGTGTCTGTCACGCTTACTTGGTTCTTACCACGCCTGATCAAATCAACCATACCGCGGCGGTATTCTTTGAGCTTCCTTTGCTTTTGAAAGAAAAGGCTTGCAGAACAACGTCTTCGTCTATCAGGAAACCTGAGAGGAGTAATCACGACCTACAACCGCTTGACCGACCAAATTTACGCCTAACCAGCGCCAAAGTCGGCCTTTTACACGAAGATTTCACTGCCACACGTAATGGAAGAGATTATTCCTGTCTCAAAGTTCGCAAAATCCCTTTGCTCGCCAGACCCCAAAATTCCGTAGTCGGATTTTCGACAATGTTGAGTACATTGCCCAAAATTTCAGATGATGTGCTTTGTACACGTGATCCACCTTTTTCCGTTGCCCATACTTGTGACTTGTGTCCTTTTAGGTTGCCCACGTATCCAAGCTGCCAGGAATCCACATTTTATCGTCGTTTCGCTTTCGTGGTTGGTTCGTCTCCAGCTGGACCATTGGGCATCGGAGTCGGTGTTTCGTAGGTATTTAGTAACTGGTACGAATATTCTAGTATTCATTGATAACTTTGCTGAGGATAAGGACAGATGTAGAAGGTGATGGAAAGACTGCCGGATGGTAGCGTCGCGGTGTTCTCACTTAGTGGACTGGCATTGGGTCAGGCAAGGGGAAGTAGAAGTCTTGGTTGCACTTTACTGGTCTTCTCAGGGCGGGGAGTTGGTGGCATACATGGTATACGTGTTCGGTGCTAGCGCTCGGTGCGTGTGATGTATGGGGTGGTTGGCAACCAAGAAAATATACAGTACAGTATAGATGGACGTTCAGGACATTTCCGGTCATGGCGGTGTGATTGCGAAGTTTTTCACCCAACCCGTGTCAGCATACTATTGCTTGACGATTATCATGTGAGAATGGAGTAAATGGGCTACGGAAATTGCCACGTCAAATGAACGACGGATATTGGGCTGCAATGGCTGTGCTGCGCTGGCAAAGCAAATTACAACAACAACAACAACGACCACTCGGGGAAGTTCGTGATCTTTCCGTATGTGTTAACGTCAGATCTCGTGGTCTAGTTACGAATATCTCCACCTAGTCTTAGGATCACTGGACATGCCAGCGCTGAATATGCTGTTGCTTGCGCATTGCTTCCTACCACTCACGTATGCCTTCATCCTCTCCCCTTAGTGCGTAAGTTGAGTGCGTCATTGCTTATTGATGTGCTGTGCGATATGCTACATACATCACCTCGTCCATTTAGTCCGAGGACATACCATGTCCTCCGTTTCGTTTAAAGAGACTACTATTGCCTTAACCAACAATTCAGGAAAACAAAAGCAATTGATTGATTACTGTATAAAGTCTTTTTCCTGTTATTTATGCACCTTGACTATCACTTGACCACACCGCAATATCTCAACCCACATAGATAGAGATAGAGAATATAGGAAACACGAAAGAGAAGAGACAAGGGAAAATGTGCACATACCAACAACAATTCCACCCCTGCGGGCACAGTGGCTACAAGCTCTACAAACGCTGCGAGAAGGTCTTACGCGACCATGCCCGTGCCGGACTGGACCCGAAGCTGTACATAGACATGGCAAGGACTTGTCGGCCGCGAGGGGAGAGTAGTACTTTGCTTGATCTTGTGGAGTGCAGGGTCGATTGCGAGGATTGTCTGAGGCGTAAGAGAAGGATAGAAGAAAGGAGGGCTGTGGAGCGAAGATTGGCTGCGGAGGAGAGAAGGCAGACTGATGGTCGGTGGGTAGAGAGGTGGACTGTCAGGCGGTGATTGCATGATGTATCAGGTTGATGGATTGTTTGCTATAGAGAAGGTCGGTAAATGTTTGCAAGTTCCAACTTCAGCGGTGTTCACGTGGTTCAGGTAAAAGAGCCAATTCGGAACGCCCAAAAGACGTTGCTTTCCGTTGGCTGGCTGTGCGAGGGATCAGTGTGATGGACCTTGTGTGGGTCGTCAGTAAACCCCATGTCCGAGTCGAATGATCCCTATGAGAGAAACACAAGCTTTGTCGAACACTGCCAATCAGGTAGGCCGTCTCTCCGTTGGCTCAAGTTCATGTACTAACAAAGCGTTACCTTAACAGCAATGTACCCAATGTGTTACGGTTTGACCACTCATCAGTTCCTGTCGTACCCATGCGTTTGATGCCAGTAGGGATGCTTGCTGCTCCACGGACTGTGTTAAGCATGTAATATAAAAGGTGGTTCAAAAGTACTATGCGGCCTCCTTTTTTCATGTCAAAGAGGTGCATCTCAGACGAATCGACATGTGCATCTATAACGAGTATCACCATCGTTGCAGACACAACTCATATATAGTACTTCACCACTGTGAGAGAGCTACCTGGAGTCCCCCTCGCCAACAGTACAGCTTTTGCGATGTCTTGGATCCATACGGCTCCGTTCGAGGTGCAATACCGACTCAAGAGGACTGCCCTTCTTGTCGAAAGGCCCGAGAGACAGAGACAAGACGAAGACAAGAAAATGCGAGCAGGGAAGAAATACGTCGCTTGGAATCTGCTGGCGCGGCAGCAGTGAGGCGCGGACTGAGAATGTGGCAGGAGCGAATAGACAGGAGAGGAAGAAGACGACGCGAGGAGCGTCGAGGCCGAGATCGATGATACAAGAGTGGCTATGGGGGGTGCACCAGACTGGCTGGTGTTGGGGCGGGCTGCAAGCTTCAACAAGAGTCAAGGTGTGTCGAGTGATCAACAAGACAATAAAAGGATCAGAAGACCCTGTGAGGAAATGATCGAAAAGATTTGAATCTTTATCACTGTTTCTTGCCTTAGACGTCAACAATAATGGAACATAAGCTCACGAGCTCGGCTGCATAGATCCATCAAACTAGAAGCTACGATTTTGATTCTTTGCCAGGCAAGCGTGCCAGTGATGAGGTCGGCGCGCCATCAATTGGAAAAGAGCATTGATGTTGAGTCGCTGTGATTTTTAAACAACAAGACCTCGCGACGAGGTAAGGTAAGGAAAGGTACGGTATGTTTGTCAAATCCATAACAGAACTCGGAAGTGACGTCTTTTCAGCCTCAAGCGGGAGGAGCCGTTCAGGGTCTCCCCGTTTGACCTCACCCGCGTCTAGTCCTGTAGACAATTTTCCAAACACAGCATATACACACATTCATACACAAACACAGCATGGCGGAGCTGCCATCCCTGGTACGCGTGAAGCGCAAGCGTGGTGAGGATCCCACACCAGATCTTTTCCTCGAAGATCGTTCCACGAAACGTTCTCAGACGTGGCAATTTCGTCTCCAACAACCACATCCAAATGATGTTACAGCCGTGGAAGCACAATCGACCATTGACCAGGTAGATGTAGCAGAGCGGGCTACAAAGCAAGCAGATGAATTGCGCGCAACTCGTCGCCGCGAGTTTCGCCTTGCTATAGATAGGGAAAGATTATCGAACATTGGAAGCAGGAAGAGAAAGGCTCAGATCGATGTTCAGGACATTCCTACATTCATTGAGGCAACGTCGAAGAAACAGCGACTCCAGAGCCATGTCACTGCTCTACAGACTGATATGGTAGAGAAAGATGCAAAGCCTACCAGTGGGTTCAAGAGACCCAGCGCAAATGCCAATGAAAAGAAATGGAGGGCCGAAACATGGAAACAGCCTGGCACTACTCAATCACAGTCAATGGGTAACCCTCCATCGCAAAAAATGGTAGATGCGCTTTCAACCTTTGCTCTTGAAGAAGCAACACGTGACGAAGCAAGACACAAACCCAAGGTCACTTCAATCCCAAAGAGACCAGTGCAGCGCTATAGAGACCGTCACCCGGAGGAATATGCCGCGCAGGTTGCACAAAAGCACGCACATGCTGTTCAGCAGGATGTTGACATGGATGTTGATGAAAGTGATGATGATGATTACGTCTACGATACCTATGTCCGTACCAGAGATCCTGTCATGCTTCCCACCATGGACAAGGAAGACTCTGCCAGGGTCCAGATCGGATACCTTGTCATTACAGAACAGGACCAGCCTTTCTGGGAAACATATTTCGAAGATGATGGAAGTGATAAAGAGTTTGATACTGATGATGAAGATGAAAATGGTAAACCCTCACCCTAACGCCTTAACCCCCATTCGCCAGAAAATGAGAGGATGCTAATTATATTCCCAAAGCCGAGGGTTATTATGGTGCAGACTACCCTGAAGACGAAGTTGCATCTGATGACGAGTTCAACCGTGGCGCCTATGGGTATCGTCACGACGCATCTGATGACGAGCAATGGGACTCAGATACTGGAGCCTGGAGTGACGATGGAGAAGGCATGCAGAATCCTTGGAAGAAGTACCCCTGGATGCGCAGCGAAAGGAAAGCTGATGATGGAGATGAAGAGGCCGAAGACTGATAGCACTCCATCTTGCTTCGTCAAACCTTGTCATTGAATGTAACCAATTCTCCGCAGGAAGTGGTGAGATAATTCGTGCGCCCGTGCTTCCACGATTTCGGCATCGTTGTGGCATTTGTCTGGTCCACTTTTGAGCACTTGGCGCATTCCCCATCTGGTCCGAATCCGATAATAAACCGCCGTGAGCCCATCGCGAGGACGTCTTTGACCGAAAATGGCCTCGAACTCGTCCTCGATTCTTCGCCAATCCAGCTCCTGCACGATTCGAGCGAACATGATGAAGAACTGCATCTCTTCGCTATATGGATCCCGGCGCTCTCGAGAAGTAGGCGTTCTGTCTAGGTCGTCAAAGTGCCCCTGGTCTGGCGAAGTGGAGGGCGTGCTCATCTGTGATGGAGGATGCAATGGCGGACGTGATGGCTGCGATTGGCGCAGGTAGGCTGTCAACGGCACAGATGGAGCAAAGCTACGGGGCCGCGCATTCAAGCTGGCTTGAACATTGACCCCATAGGCTAGAGCCTCTAATTGCGGTCGAGCAGCTGAAATACTCCTGGAGTCGGATCCTTGGGCAGTATGGCTTGAAGTGTATTGGGTTTGGCTTCTTGGTGTTTCATTGTGCTGCGGAGCGAGAAAGCCAATGGCCATGACATCTCTCGAACTTCTTTGATTATGCCTGGCATGGCCTGCATTTGAACTGGCAAGGTGACTCATGGTTGCGGTTTGGGTTGTGCAATAGGACATTAGGAAGATGAAGAGCGGCAAGTCTACCACACGGTTGAACACTATAGACACTAGCATGAAGGACCTGGAAGCAGCGGGCGTTAAAACAATGTCAAGGTCTACGCTGCCATAGTGGCTCCGCATTTCTCTCAATGCATTTGCTAACACACGAAAATGATGGATCACATTCGATTGGACGTATCACTTTCGTGTCGAAGCAGTCGCCCTTACCTGTTTGGATATCCAGCAAATTTTTAAGATTTGCTCACCGCTACACATGCGTGGACTGCTTGCACACCTCTCACCACAACAAGGGGGAAGGCCTGGACAAGGAAAACACCGAGATATCAGACGGGATGGTGCCGCACAGCCAATAGTGGGGCAGCTTCAGTCATGCACATTACCATGTCCAAATCGGAACTATGTTCTTCAATCTGTATCACCGTCATGACAATCTGAGACAACTGCAAGTGCCGGATCGGTGTGAGAGCCTTGGTGTAACGTTCCAGACTAACAATTGCCGTCTCCAAATTGGAAGTGTGTTTGCCTTGTCGTGTCCATTCCAGCTGCTCAGGTCTATGTTTGATACTCTCGATCCGGCGGGGAAAGTCGGATAGTTTCAAGATCTGATACACGAGGTACAGTGTCTTCAGGCACCGTCTAGACCCCTGGCAGCGATGCATTGCAGCCTCGGAAAATCTATGACAAGATGGCAGATGTTGCGATGATCATTTGAACGCATTCCTCAGACTCGGACAATGCCCAGAATAGACAAGACCACAACAGCCCCATTCGAGGCAGGCGTTTGCAGTGTGCATTGAGACCCGACCCTTGAACACAGGTCTTGAAAAAATAATTGATAGGTAGAGTTGCATTCTTCAGGACTTCCATGACCATTCATGCAGTGACGCGCCTACTTACTCGATTGAAGGCCTTGCATGGTCTGTTGTCTTGTTTTGTTGGGTCCTTACAACACAGCTCGAGCTCCGTCTGCATGTCCGCCCTGCATTGATATTGACTGACGCACGGTGGCTCCCAAACTCGCGGGCTTTGCAATTCGTGGCGTTGGAGGCATCATTCACGTTACACAGCAGGACTTCAGCATTGGGTGGGCATGCGGAAGCATGAAGTCGCTTTGAGAGACTTCTTACGTTGGTCGTGCAGAATCCGGAAGATTAGAACACCGCAAGTTGGCAATGCGGTTCTGCGTAGCCTCAAGTCAATGCTCACATCCGAGAACTGTGCACCAGACACTGTTCATGTCGACTCCGTCTAAACACTCTTCGAAATATGGAGGGTTGTAGACTATTTGTGTGCCGCAAGTCTAGGCGGTCAAAGCGAGGCGATCCCGGTACCATGGTCCATCGATGGACAGATCGGACTAGGCTCCGCGGTGGGCAGCCCATGGAGTATTCTCGAGGACGGTGTCAGGGATTGGAATCGAACCGATTGGTTATTGAGCCACTGCCAACATTCGTAAGGAGGGTTCTATACAGTCAGCTGAACGAGAGGCGGTGGGACCATCTGGTCATCCATATAATTCAATCAATATCGTTCATCTGACCGAACGTTCCGTGAGTTTTATTGGCAGTCCCACTTCTTCACTCCGTACATCAAGGCTTGCCACGTCTACTTCCTCTCCTTCCAGCTACCTTCATCGCCCGGTGGCAACCTTGGGCGCGTCCCTCCCTCTTCTTCTCCTAGAGCAGTAAACTCAGTCAGCGTGGTATCTCAAATCTTCTGTACATTAGCTCCGACATGGGTCAGACGCCAATCATCTACTTCAAACGCGCCAACATCGTCAAACAGAAGGTGTGCAGTACGGTAGAGGTCTTCAAACGAGCTGTAAGCTGTGGTCTGATCCGCATTCAAGCTGGGTCGTTAAAAGCAACGTGACAATCATGCGCAGTAGCGTTCCCAGTTGGTACAGCTTACAGTAGGAAAGTCGTCAGGGGCCTCATTTGCATACTTGACACATGTCGCAGATGCATGAAATACCAGGCTGTCGCCATCATCGTTTGGGTCACTAGCTGATCGATTGCAAGGGGTGTATGGTTCTCCGAGGCCGAGGAACTTTAACATGGTCTGATCGTTACCGGTCACACACATCTTGTTTGTCAACCCTCAAGACAAGCGTCTTATCTCACCGCGTCGCAGTAGTATGTCCGATCGCTCGCCGTCGGCAGAGAGATAGTCGGCTCAACACCCGAAGAGGCAGCTGAAACGCTCGTATCTGCTATCAACCCCGCATTCAATTCTCCAAGTCCTCAGGATAAGAGACTACAAGTATCAAAGTCCACAAGTCCGGGTAGGCATGTCATGCAATCCACGCAAGAGCTAGGTAGGTGGTAATATAAGGAAGTCCACTACTGTACAGTACAAACCTTCACCTTTCCTCATCCACATAATTCTAGCCTTTTCATATCAACACCAAACCCGATAAATACTCGCCGCTACAGAGCACCTAGATCTTCACGTACTGGTCAGTGATTGGCACGATATGGAATCCTCTCAGCAGCATCGCAGATCAGTGATAGGCAATGCAAACAACTTCTGGCTTCATTCCTCCAGGCAAGACCGTTTCGACCTGACACACCCTGCAACCCCAAACTCTCCTCCAGTAACATCCCGGTTGGACCTGACTACGTCGACGACACCCATCACGATTGATCCAGCAAAATCTGCATTGGTCATCATCGACATGCAGAACTTCTTTCTCTCCGAAGCATTCGGGAGAAAGAAGGGCCCAGGCCATGCCGCTTGCGACAAGCTCGAACATTATGCAATACCGGCAGCAAGAAAAGCCGGCATCCAGGTCATCTGGCTCAACTGGGGTCTCTCAGAAGACGACGTTAGCTCAATGCCGCCGGCTGTGAAACGAGCATTCGGGTTCGAGGCCATTCCAGACGGGGAGACGGACTCGGTCACCGCAATCCACGAGGAGAGTGGCGAGGTGTTCAAGGAAAAGGCGAATGGTATTGGTGTGGACAAAGATGGTTCCCCACGGCACCAAGGTGGGTCAGTACTGCTCGAGAACGGCAAAGACGGACGCATCTACAAGGGTCTCGGCTCCCAGTGTGGACCCGTTATCCTACCCAATGGCAAGGAGATCGACGCAGGGCGACTACTCATGCGCGATAGCTGGAATGCCGCGCTCTATCCGCCACTGGACCAGCTCTACGACGACGGCCGCAAGCTGCCGCACAAACCCGATGTTTGGTGTCATAAGAATCGCATGAGCGGCATGTGGGGAATCAGTACTCCATGCGAGGAGTTTCTCCAGAGCCAAGGCATTCGCACGCTGCTCTTCTCAGGCGTCAATACGGATCAATGCGTCAGGTAAGATAAGCTGAGACATTTCTTATTCACTTGTTGCATGTGGATGGCCTAACCAACCAGAACAGTGGCACCTTCACGGACGCATTCTCCAAAGGCTACGACTGTGTCCTGCTGGACGATGGATGTGGAACGACCAGTCCGGACTACGCCCAACAGTGCATAACTTACAACGCTGCCAAAACTTGGGGATTCGTCGTCAGCTGCGAAGACCTAGCCAAGGGCGCCAATGCGATGAAGTAGGACGGAAACAGGCAAGGAGAAAATGATCAAATTTCATGAAATAAGGATCTAGATGGGCCTCAAAGCTTACAATTTCAATCGAATGATGGACTGCAGAACACGTAAGCGTTGAACATGGGGTGGGGGCATGAGCATGACCTTGTAATTGTGGTCTCAGTCAAATCTCTGCTGCCTTGATTTGGAGTCTGTCGTCGTCGCATGAAGCCGGCAATCCCCCGGCTACTGCAAGGCGGTTCGCTGCTACCCTGTCCAATGATTTGCTGCGTAACGCAACTCCGCGAACTTTGTTATATTGTGGCTTCCTATACTGCCTTGCCGCGAGCGTATGGTTAGTATCATAACTTGAAGACTTGCGGTTTATTATTTCTACAAGTCATGAAAGCGAAGCAGCGATCGCCACGCTTGTAGTCTGTGCGAGTCTCCTTTCACTCCCATGTATACGGTGTCCATGGCTGACAAAAGTTGACGTCTCACCCAAATATCACTTCGCATTAGCGGCTGAGGTCTCGCAGAAGCGTATACACTAAGGACAGACTTTTTCCGCGGAGATTGTTGCCACGCCTTTCTATAGAAGGATTGCTAGCTACTTTTTCTTGTTGCCACGGTCGCTCAATGACACTACTATATGTAGCATTGAACCTAAAACCTGCAATAGTCGACTTGCTTCACGCACGAGCTGCGAAGAAGCTGGCAAGACTGCCGACAGCAAGACCTGCCACCAGACATAGACCCATGAAACCACCAGCTGCTTCTCTCTCTTCAGGGTCAACCCATTCACCAGCACCCATCATGCAGATACTGCCTACGTAACCATTTGACATGCCAAAGAGCAGCTGCACTGCTACCAAATAGAATGCATCACTGTTGATCACAGCTCCATTACCCCTGATGTTGCATAATTGGTACAGTGGAATGAAAATGACGCGTGAGACTGCCAGCACAAACACAATCTTTGGGCGTGAAGTCAGCGAAAGCTGAGGCACTGCAGGTATCAGTCTGCCAAGCAAATCACCCGTGTTCCAGAACAGGAAAGCCAACGGGATGAATGATGGTGCATTGAACAGTCGTGATGAGGTAGCCGGGTCGCGCACACTCAATATCCTCTGAGTGAAGACTGGGAAGAACATGGTGATTGCAAAGGTGATGAACACACCAGTCGCGAGCCATCTGAGCTTTCTGAACAAGACCGTGAGTGGTACAGACTTGCGTTCCTGCGCATCAAGAGAGTCGGTGCTTCTGAGAAGATCCTCTTGGGCACGTTTGGCCTTGGCAACCTGCTGTTTGCGGACCAGGTAAAGGAAGGCTACCAGGGTGAGGACCGAAATGGCGGTGGCCGTGAGAAAGTATGCAAATGCGGCCTTGCCAGGGACTAGAGGTGGCCTGCTCCCCTCTGCAGGATGGCCTTTGTGATGATCCGGCGGCGGCGGACCCCTTCTCACAGACAGCACCGACACAATCTGAGCGATGCAGGGAAGTACGCCTGCGACTCCCTGACCAGTCATGATTCCCTGCGTGTATCTTCCTTGTCCGAATCCCGAAACAAAGGCGAAGACGCCATTCTGGCAAAAAGACGTTGCTAAGCTTGTGGTGAAGACAATCATTATGATGAACGCAAAGTACGTGTTCGCACTAACGTCCAACCAAGTCGTAGTGGAAATTGCAAGCAGCGTGAACGCGAATATGTTCGTAGCCAATGCAATGACGATGCGTTGGGAGTAAGATGCATTGGCCTGCCTTTTGCTGAGCACAACCATCGCTACTAGGTTGGTAATGCTCGAAACAGATAGCTCGGCAGCTTGGAAGTTGTTCAAGATCCATGGGTTGGACTCGAATCGACGCTGGAAATATGGACCAGCAGCGAGTAGCATGTTCCATGCCCACAGCATAGCCACTCCTAGCAAAAGAAAGATGAGATATTCAATCCATGAGAAAGATTCAGCTGGTCTGTAATCATCATCTTCTCCTCTCTCTTCCTCAATCGTATGGTCTTGAATTGCCTCATATGGCTGTTCTGGCTGCCAGAACTTCTTTACTCGTTCCATTATGCGTTGTTGCTTGTTGTACTGGAGTGGATTGTAGCTCGTCTCGATTTAGCCAGGGCCAGGCCAATGATATCCGTACAGTACGTGTTGTAATGAGGAGGGCTGTTGGGCGACCTGTGATAGAAAAGGTGGTCAATCAGGTAGTTGGTGATCCATTTCTATCGTTCCATCTCCACAGTCTACTAAGGATGGATGGTCATGTGTGTATGTGTTTGCGTGCTCATGTCTAGAAGCGCGTGACGAGACCAAGGACGTTGGCGGTGTTGGTCATACTCGGCCGCCACGGACTTAAGGACGGAGCACTGACCATCTCCAACCTCACTCTATTTGACTTCTTCGTCTCTACTACCCGCACGTACTCCTGCAATGGTTTGTTATTGACATGGGCACTGAGGTGAAGACCACCATGTTCATGCGAGATCCCAGTAACCTTGGATGCCTCGAAACTCAGATATGATATCGAACACAATCGATGACTAGCAACAAGGGCCGTCCTGACGAGATGGACTATTGCCCTGCAATTTGTCGATCTGTGGAGAATCTCGCGGAGTATAATAGAGTAGTCTGTGATTCTCAAGTTTCGGCAGTTGCGTTTCATGTAGGAACGTCCAGAGGCTCAAGGCCCGCATCTGCAGACAGGGTATCTAATGATGCAGCCCGGTCAAGCTGGACAAAATGAAACGTCCTTGACTAGACTACGGCTGGTCTATCTGAAACCTTTGGTCACCGTCTGCCAAAACAATGAGCACGACAAGCATCCTTATCTCTCATGACCTAGCCCATCGTAGCGACTAATAGTCGGCCGCTGGAGACGCTCTTCTAGGCACCCATGGACGATTCCAAGTGCCGGTCAACTTCAAGACTGTTATTGTGCTGGTCAATATCTCTGGATCGCCCAATCTTCCTGCGGATCGAAGTCCTTCGCTGTGATTGGTTCTCTGTCTGGCTATGCTCGCAACACTTCAGCACGGGTATGCGAGTCAAATAGCTGCTGCCCGACCCCAAGGCAAAAGTCCTCATACTGGCAGCAACTTGGAACCCTCTTCAATAGCTCTCGTATTCGAATAGTCCGATTCGTCAGACATTAGGCAAATCTAGGAAGCTAACTAATATAGACCGAGAGTTTCATCATTTGGCCTATACCAGACCCTGGGCCAAGCCTTTAGCGAGGCAACTCCTGGTCAGCGACCTTGGTCAGCGACCTTGGTCACCATTTGCCTATTTCTGTGAATCCTCCTTAAACCATTCGCAAACCGTGGTGGCGTTATCCTCTCGATATGCTGGGCGATCTCATGTTTTTTCTGGTATTTATAACCCAAGTGGCTGTCTCATCGCGCGTTACTCGGACGGACATCTCGCCGAGATACCGAAATTAATAATGATCGACGCACAGTCGGGATGACTAGCTTCGTATGCAACTCTTCTTCTCGAAGGCAATACAAAATTTGCGATCGCACCAACATAAAGGCAAGCCAGATTGTGATCTGAACCACGCCCAAACATCTCGCTTAAGCTGCGCGCCTGTGAGAAGCCTGACCGCCCCAAAGATGCAAGGCAGCAAGCGGAATCCGCGGCCAAGCAAGCTAGAGCCGCCCGTTTTCGTCAGGTGAGGTACGGACACCACGTGTGGAAAGGACCCATGAAATTACGGCTAGGCGGTTAAAGAGACCCCTGCAGCGGGCCGGCGCATGCGAACGCGGTTCACACCTCCGCCATGTGTTCCGTACCAATCACCATGCAATATGTCTGCGACGGACGCGTGCGCGGCGGCTCCCGCTTCGTTGACAGGTGTAGACTTATGACGAAACACTAGTCGAAGCGGCCTCCACACGGCAGGATTCCACTATCGTTCTCTTGCGCTTCTCATCCCATGTGGAGCGGCTCTCGTGGTGATCTCCTATGCATGACAGGTGGTCATGCCACATGACGGTGCTCTCTCTAAAGGGCCCAATATGTCCTAAACCTTGTAAAAGAACAAGACAACGTGCGTGCGGTGCGTGCGAACGTGCTGGTGCAAGTAGTACTAGGTCATTGAGTCAAAAGAGGCTACTGTATTCGAGGATAGAAGAAAGAGGGGTACACATTTTTGCCATCTGCCATATGGGTGATTGTAGTCCTTTGCTTTTTCCCCCCTTCCCTCAAAATACATTGATTTGTCTCACACGCGTGCCACCACCCATTACCCCCTTTGAAAGCACTACAGCACTGAAGAGCTCTTAGTGGGCAATCAAGATCACATTAGCTTAGCCATGACGGAGGCACCAAAGAACATGATACGCGTGAGCAGAGAGGAGCTATTCACGTCATTGCCCGCCAGAATCCAATACCTACACTCGTTCCTCGAATTTGGTCCCGGTAAAGAATGAGATCTCCACCCCGATGGCAATCACCAATGCCTCTCAATTAGCAATTGGCAGAAACGAGCAGCCCTAACGAATTGTCAACCTCACAGATGATGTCGCCGCCTTGGTCGAAGGACAACGATACATCAAGCAGGTCATCCCTGCCATGGTCAACATCATCTACAAGAAGCTTCTGAAATACGACATTACCGCCCGTGTCTTCACCACTCGCGACAGCCGCAATGAAGGACCCGTGGACAAATGGGTGACAGAGGAGAGCACACAGATCCAGAACAGAAAAATGTTTCTACGATGGTATCTCACAAAGCTCAACTCGGACCCTACGAAAATGGAGTACTGGGAATATCTTGACAAAGTCGGGTAAGCATTGAAACACTCCGGTCCCGCCCAATCTCCTGCCTCGCAAGATACATATCGCTGACACGACCTTGCTCCTTTAACAGCCTCATGCACGTGGGCAAAATCCGTCGCGACCCCCTCCACGTTGACTACATCTTCCTCGGCGCCTGTCTAGGCTACGTCCAAGACTCCATGTTCGAAGCCATCCTCTCCCACCCGCGCCTGGATCTTGGCCGCAAGATCGCCCTCGTCAAAGCCCTCGGCAAAGTGATCTGGATTCAAAACGACCTCTTCGCCCGCTGGCACTCATCCGACGGCCAAGAATATCGCGATGAAGAAGCAGAGGAAGAGGCGCTGGCGCGCTCGCAGGAAGCAGAGGGATACCTGCATGGCAAGAAAGTGCTAGGAGCTTCTTCCTCTGGGAGCAGTAGTGCAGCCGACGATACTAGCTCCGTTACTGCTAGCTCAGTGCACTCGGGAAGTAGTGGGAAAACGAGCTTGGGCCGGCCGATAGAGGATGCGGCGCACTTGGATAGACCGCGGTGTCCCTTCTCTGGTATGACGATGCAAGATCGCGAGGATCAGAGGGCGACGGCTACGAGATCGCCAAAGATCGAAAGTGGTCCGGACGTCATGAGGGAGTTCCACAAGCCTGGTACGCCGAGGGTGAGGATTGTGGATGGAAAGACCGTGTTGAAAGAGAACCTGGACCCTAGGCCGTTTGACAAGTAAGTGTTTGCGGGACGGACTATCTCATGTTGTGACGTGTTTGACTGATTGCTAGGGTACTAGATAAGGCTTTCTTTGGGAACGAGATCAAGGACGATGAGAAATCGTTGCTTAGATCCGAGTAGTGTCTGTTAGCCAGGGAGGGGCGGTGGGCGGAATGGACGAGACCACTTGTGTATTTGTTTGAGACTTGGATGGGAGGACACTTTGTAACATGCCTCTTTCGATTAGAGAAGGCGAAGATCATGATACCACTCGTTTTGGGAGGCGTATATGAATTGAAATGGGTTTCAATACCGGTCTGGTCCTCTTGAGGTTGTGAGAACGATGCCATACAAAATCGGTTGGCGGGACATTGCTCTATTACGACTATTCTGTGGTCAATGTTCCTCCTGCATATCACTATTAGTCTTGAGTCTACGGGAGATAAGACAATGCACAGCATAGCACGGCAGATTGAAGGGGCATAACGCCCTTGCGATTCAGGCGAAAATCCCGGCTCTTACCTGCATATCACTGTACGAGATATTCTATCCGTGTGCTTGAGCCGATCGAGGTTTACCTTTAGAAGGATGTCAGGGCTGAGATCAAGCAGGAATTCATCACATAGCAGCGGATGGCAGATGTAATTAGACGAGGTGAATGGCTGGCTGCATATTCAACTGATATCATGATGAAGAAAGAGAAGAGACGCCAAAAAAGAAAAGTGTGTTGAATCTTTCCTTTAACAAACGGATGCTGTTCGGTTTCCTTGTGTCCGTGGGACATGCGATCCTCCAAAGTACGCGTATCTCCTGATCCGATTCTGTTCGGTCTTCATCCCGTCCTCTGACCATTTCTGCATCCTCTTCTGTCGAGATGGTCATTGATCCGCAGATCTAAATCCCACATGATAGACGACCTTAGTCAAGCTGATGATGTGATGCATGGATGGGCATGAAGGCGAAGCAAGAGAATTGTGACCAAAGGAACAGCGAAGTATATGAGTGGTAGTGATGAACCTACCCATGATAGGCAAGCAGTCAAACGAGCCATCCGCCCGTGGACAAAATGAATGATAGAAGCAAAAAGAAAGGAAGGAGAAAAGGGTGAAGTGTTGAACTTCTCCGCTGAGATGAGCATCGCTGCCACGATATCTCATGGTCTTGCTGTTGCTGCGGGGCTTCTGGCGTTGGTCTTGTCTTCTCTGAACAAGAAGACCGATTTTGAGCTGACTTGGTAAGAAAAAGTGAATGGGACTGAGTGTGGTAGGTTTTCGAAGTCGAGGGGTGGCGGTAAAGAAAACCACGCAAAGTTTGATTCGGTGTCAGACCAATGCTCAGCTGGAAGGACTGAGGCTACCCATTGAGTTGCCTAATCACACTCGCTGTCGGTGAGCAGTCTCATCTCAGCCATCTCGTCTCCATTGGCGAGATCAGCAAACTTGTCGCCCAGTAGGGCAGTCCGCTTACGGTTCTTCCGCTGTTTCTTTTCACACTCGGCTTTAGTCACCTTGAACTTCGGCTCCTTGCGGACTTTGGATTTAGGAGGCTGGATCTGGTGGCCTTTGTCTTCCATGGCAGCGATGGCAGCCTGGTAGTGGGTCACAAAATACTTGTTCAAGTATTCGTTGATGGGCTTGGCTTTCTTCGGGTTGCCCAAGGCTGGCTCGAATGGAATGTGTTCGTCCAGGACCTTTGTGTTGCGACAGGCCGTGCGAGTGTACTTGACTGGGTTGTTTTCGCGGACCTGAATGATGGCGCTGTGAGACCCGCCGTTACGACCGACGCGGTAGCCGATGATCTGATCCAGAGAATCGTGGTCTTCAAGGTTTTTGGAACCATATCCAACCAAGATCCACAGCTCGTTGTCTTTGATGAACCACCAAAGATCCGTTCCAGGAGGGCGCTTGAGCGGGCAGCGAAGCTTTGTAAGACGCTGTCTGGCGGTGATCATAACGTCGTCTAGAAAGTTAGTATAATGACCAAAAGCAGGTAGAATGGCGAAAGCCCCGTACAAACTTCTCCATCATCTGCACCTGCGCTCTTAAGAGAGTCTGAAGTAAAAGTAAGCAAGGGTCTTCCTAAACTCGGGGTACTGAAGACTGACTCGACATCTTTAACAGATGTGTAGTGGTATGGAAGCGATGCTGTAGTAAAGGTGGAGGTGTGCTATAAGTACGAGGTGCAGAGCACTCGTCAGAGGCTGTCGGTCGAGGATGATGTTGATGTCAAGAGGATGGAGGTTGAGGAAGAAGGTCGAACTTATATATAGGCGTCGACGTGTTACACAGTGAAGAGCTGTGATCTACAAGTGAGGCCTGCGATCTGAAGATCGATGGTTGACAGGTGAAGAAAAGATGTTGCGATGAAACAGTGATGAGCCGGTGTCGACTGAGAAGTTGAAGTGGCAAAGCCGAGCATACAGCAAAGCGACTGACTAAGAAGCTACTACTATATGCAATTAAATATGAGCAATAACGGAAGTGAGAAAATGCGGCTTTTGCATGGCAGCTGTGTTGAATAAAAAGTAGTAATCAACAGCTTTGCAGGGAAGCCTGTCATATTGATTATGCCCACAACTGCGGCTTACTAGCACTGCCGTACTTGGCTTGCCAGGCAAAGAAGTACATGAGTGCCGCGAGAGGCTGACCGACCAGACAGAATGATATCCAGAAGATTAGATTACCAATGAGTTTACCGTTGACGCTCTTCATCCGCGCGAGCGGATCAGTGATGTAGATGAACGGAAGCTGCAGGACCATGCCGGCAAATGCAACGCCTAATAAGATCAGTATGTGGGATCACTCGGTTGAATACAATGACTTACCCAATATGTTGTGTGTTGGTACACCCACTACAAGTTCGTGCAGCACGCCGGAGAACACAAAAGTCAAGATTTGTGCAATAATTGGCGGAACTCCTCTTGCCACTAATGGAGCGTAAATGTGTCGCCTCATGAATGAGAAGACCGGTTTGTTCCACATGCGCCAGTAGTCCCGAGTGTTGACCGCATTCCACCAATCCTCGTAGAACTCACGATCTGCAAACCGCATGATTTCAGACAGACCATTGAGGAAGGACTGGAACAGCGCAAAAAAGCCTGCAAGCCAGCAGAAGAGTGAAATCGTGGACAGCTTCATGAGCCGCTCAAGTATGGACGGTAGGTCCAGCGTAGATATGCTTCCCAAGGAGTTTTGCAAAAGTGGGGCAGCATATTGTGCACTAGCGATCCAAATGACAATGCTGAGGCCGACGACTTCGAGAGCACGCTTGAAGACAAATGGCCAACGGATCTTTGCCGTCCTGGGATAACAAGGCTGATAGATCAAAGTGGGTGCCCACCAGAAATACGTCAGGTTTCGTAGGGTGATATTCTTCGGATATGGGCATGACTTGTAAAGTTCGGGCAGAGGTTCAGAAGCGTAGGGGTAGAGCAGAGCGTGTCTTAGGTCCCTGTTGGTAAAGGCATAAGAGCAGGTTTTCAACCACACTATGACAGCATGTAGCTCGCAGAGCGTTCCGATTCCGGGGTGGTGAATGTGATAGTAGACAACGTAGGTGGCGATGACAAGGTTGAGAGTCGCGTTAATACCATGCGCAAAGGCAATGAAGTACCAAGAGGCTCGGAAAGCGCGAAGCTCCTGGTATCGTTGAGTAGGGTTGTCAATTGGAGAGTCATTCTTCTTCGTCTTCGCAAGAGCGCCTTTTGCTTGCTGGGCAGCTACCAGCTCGATGATGTAGGCAACGAAAAGGTGACAGGGCACGAGGAAATATAGAATGCTTCCATACACAACATCCTGTCTGCGATAATCGTGGCAGCTGAGACAGATGAGGACTCCATACTTTTTGTAATTCTCAATCATCAGTCGAAGGTTGGACACAACTATGGCGTGTCAGCATGACATGTTTGCAGGACATCTTCGGTTGGAGGGACGACGATACTAATGACCAATACGCCCAGATTACGAAATCCAAGGAAGCTAGGACTGCTCGTTGATTCATGGCTCAGACATGATGTCCGTGGTACTGAATGCACTGCAAATGTATGCCTGTATTTCTTGGCTGCCTTGTATGTCGGCGAGACTGGATCCTTGGAAACATCGGTTGTCACAGATTTTCGAGGACCATTTGCCGGTCTCTCTCGCCCAGTTGCAGTCGCAGTGTTGATTGCATATGGGATGCTGCTCATGTTGGCGGTACTCATCGATGCTCGTTGAGATATGCAGGCTAAGAAGACTATATGTACTCCTATTCTCAGCTCCTATGTCACGGATTGCCCAACACGGATCGTGTGGTGCGAAGGAAATTCGTGTGCCTCGAGGATACTACAGAGTGTTTTTTGCGGGTGAGGGAATGTAACAAAAGACAGTCCGCATGTTGGATGAGAACCAATTGTTGAATGATCATTCGATGTACCTAATAAATGTTGTGCTGTTGAGAGCTCCGCCCGCTGACCCCATAGTCGCAGCTCAAACGAATCCTTCACGACTCGTCGGCGTTTTGGTTGACCGGGCGGCCACTCGTCTTTCCCGAAGTACACTTCTTCTCGCGACAGGCGCGGTCGCGTGTACTAGCTAGATGATTTGAATGCCTTTGAGTATTGCTAAACCTGCCCTCTGCACATACATCCTGATCAGGCGGAAACGTGGAGGCACAATATTGTTTCCGCAGTCCAATCCTTCCCAAGACAACTTGTCATCGGTGATTTGTGTCAACTTGATGACTTCTCCCAAATCAAATATCGGGTCAACGTAACACCATCAACTTTCCAACGGACTTGCAGGATCTCGTCTCTCGACCACAGCCACCAGGCTGGTCGTTTCCTCTTAGAATCAGTCTCTCATTATGGATGGACAATTTCAACCAGATCATGGCTCAGGCAATGAGGGTGGTCGAGCCAGGACAAGAATGTCACGACGGCCTGCAACAGACTACAGCTCTGCCATGGCTCATTGGGTGCTCAATCGCCGTCCTCAAAATTCCAGATACAACGGGTTTGAAGTAGAAAGGCCCAGTCCTAGTTATGTGATCGATGTATGTACTGCTTCGTTGATACTTTCAATCGCGTCTGACCCTCGATTATGTGATCTTGTGGAGCTAACAAACATACCAGATGCTGCCACCTCCAGCTAGGAGAGCTAATGCAGTCGATTCTATACCTGCGAAACATCTGCACTCATCACTCAACAAGATGCGACATCCTGTTAATGTTGTCAAATGGACGCCAGAAGGCAGAAGATTACTCACAGGTTCCACAAGCGGTGAATTCACCCTTTGGAATGGAACCGCCTTTAATTTCGAAACCATTATGCAGGCTCACGACAGCGCAGTCCGAGCAGTCGCGTACTCACATAGCAATGACTGGCTCATATCTGCCGAGCAAGCAGGCATAGTCAAGTACTGGCAACCTAACTTCAATAACGTCAAGTCTATACAAGCACATACAGATCCAGTTCGGGATCTCGCATTTGCGCCCACAGACACGAAATTTGTAACAGCAGCAGATGACGCCACCTTGAAGATCTTTGATTTTGCTGGCGGAGTCGAGGAAGCTGTACTGACAGGCCATCAATGGGATGCAAAGTGTGTTGATTGGCATCCTACGAAAGGATTACTGGTATCTGGATCAAAGGACCATCAGGTGAAGCTCTGGGATCCAAGGACTGGACGATGTCTCACTACATTGCATGGCCACAAGAACACTGTGAGCAAGACTCTTTTCGAGCCGCAGAACGGAGTCTTGCTCGCATCGTGCGCACGAGATCAAACGGCGAGGGTATTTGACATCCGTATGATGCGCGATGTCTTCTTATTGAGAGGCCATGAAAAGGATATCAGCACACTTGCTTGGCATCCGATCCATTCCTCCATGCTATCAACAGGTGGTGCAGACGGATCCATGCACCACTATCTCCTGGACGAGCAGAATCTACCCGAAGGCGCTGCGCCCACCTTATCACCTTATGATGCGCCTGAGAACTCTGACGCTCCTGCACAGACTATACACCCGGCCCACAAGTTACCATTCGCACACGAGTTTGCTATCTGGAGTATGGACTGGCACCCTCTTGGACACATCCTCGCTTCCGGATCCAATGATCGTGCAACACGATTCTGGTCACGACCAAAGCCTGGAGACAGCACATATAAGGACGACAGATGGCACATTGGCCAAACTGCAGCAGAAGCGCAAGGGACATGGAAACGAGGCGGAGACAGAGCAGCACGCGAGGAAGATGACGAGGCCGAAGATGAAGCCGAAGGACTAGAAGACCAGAAGATGCCATCGCAACAGCAGCTCCTGCCAGGTCTACCTGGAATCGGCGCCGCCTTGCCATCCTTCCAAGACGGAACCAGCACGGGTGGCGCCCAGCCGATGCCATTCCCCTTGCCTGGAGATATGGGAGCTTTCCCCGGTGCACCTCCGCCACCAATGATGAACTTGCCCTTCCCTCTACCACAGAGCGGTGCGCCACCAGCATTACCCACCGGTGCAGACCTCGACAGACTTAAGCAGATGTTCGGCGGCCAACTGCCCGTACCACCACCAATGCCTGGTCAAGGTGGCCAGAACGGACAAGCATTTCCACCACCGCCTCCTCCTGGCTTCCCTGGGGCACCCCCACCGCTGCCTGGTATGCTCCCTCCGGGCTTTGTTCCGCCGCCTGGGTTCCCGATGCCGCCGCCGCCGCCTCCTGGAGGTCTGCCGGGGATGACGGCTGCGCAACAACAGCAGTTTCTCATGCAGCAGGCTGCTAACAGCCGAAGAGGAAGAGCGCCACTTCCAAGCCAGCAGGAGAGTCTGCAGGAGGAGATCAAGAGAGGCAGATATACCAAGCCACGGTGATTGTAGTAGAGTATGTGCGCGAGAGAAGAATGATACCCAAAGTCAATCCCAATCCCTGCATACGTGCTGTGAAAAGTGCATTGAAAGTTACCAACCGAGAAAGAAGCTTGAGGTTATGGCTGTGATTATCAGAGAGCTATCCAAATGTCTAGCAGTGCTTGAAGTCCATATCGCTTTGATGAACTCTCACGAAAAGGCAGGCTTTTGGTCCAAGGGGACTATAGGTATTAAATGCCACACCCTATTTATTTACCTCCATCTATGTTTAATGTTCAAAGACTTCTCCTCCCCATATATGTTCTTTCTTACAGTCCCAACCCCTTAAAACGCAAGCTTGTAACCAACAAATCCAGTCAAGCCATAAAGTCCAAGCTGGAATAACCACATGGGCGCGCCCACCAATCTTCCCTTGCCATCGTTCCTATCAGCCTTGGTGTAGCCAATGGCATACAATACTCTGCAGACACTCCAGCCCACACCCATCAGGGCGCTGGCAACAGGGTAGCGCAGACCAGAGATGAGCATGGCGGCGAGCACGGAGGGGTGGTTCTCGAGGTAGTTGCCGTGAGCGCGCTGGGCGCAGTTGAAGAGGTATAGCGCCTTCTTTTGCTCGGGGGAGCTTGCTGCGGCCATGTGGGCAGAGTCGGCGTAAGGGGTGGGATAGGTGACGGTTGGGCCGGCGGCTTTGCGGAAGACGCCGCAGCGGCCGCCGTGCCAGAAACCGAGGAAGAAGGTGGAGGCCGCGGTGAGGAGGACGTAGCTATATGGTGTTGTTAGGTCTTGCAGTTGTGAGGGAGAGGTATGGTGGGGGGGAACACTTACCCGTACTCGGGCTGGACGGTGATGGTAGCCATTTTGATTGTGTTAGGGTGGTAGTGTAAGAGTGAATGAATTGAATAGCTTTGCAAAGTGAAAGGATAATTGGGGACTTAGACTTGAATATTTGGATATTTTCTACTAGCAGCACAGAGCTACCTACCTTACGTACCTAGACCAGGCAGTTGTGCTGCTCTCACAGAGACGGCTCCTCGGCTCAACTCATCTCCGAGCGGAGGGACTTCGTGCCGTTTATACACGCAGCATAGGGTGGCCTACAGCCTTGTGCTATCACAGGTTATCCCATCTCCGAAGCAAGTGATGGTATACTGATGTCGATGTATCAGGGAAGATGGACGTGTACGAATAATGTAAGTGAATACTTCTACGGGAAGGATCCAACTAGGCGGTTGGGCCAGTCAGCAACCTTCAGACAAACATTGTGCACTAGCCAATCATATGGCTTGGAGGCGCGGCTTTGGTTCGTCACATCATTGTTCGCTTAGATGCTGCCATCCGTACTTGTTGTCTATCGCATTCTTACGTGTTATCCAAGAAGCGACGAAATGCTTTGTTGAGCTGTCACACAAAGCAGACTATCCTTCTGATTTCAATACTAAAGCGATAG
The DNA here is from genome assembly GCA_027943355.1 of Dothideomycetes sp. NU200. NCBI lineage: Eukaryota > Fungi > Ascomycota > Dothideomycetes > Dothideomycetes sp. NU200. Next base: position 685,114 of record BSCJ01000009.1, on the reverse strand, counting down.
GCTCAGAATTTGTTGAAGGCTACTAATTTACAACACTCTCTTATCAGGATATCCGCATCGTCCAAGAGACGAAGACTGCAGAGGACGTCAGACCATAAGATGAGGAGACTAGGTCAACGGTAACAAAGAGGAGGGTGCAAAAAACGCCACATCCATGTCATGAATAAGTTATGTAAGGTTAATTTTATGTAGCTCAGCCAGAAAATCCCAGCAGTCAGCCAATGCCCAAGCCCGAACCACGACTCGACTCCGGGTCCATTTGATGCTTTCAATTCCAGAAGTAGTGGTCGTCAGCCCCAGACAAGCGGCCCAGGCCCGCACTAAGGTCCGCTGCCTGCGTCTGCCCCAGCTGCTCCCTCTTCCGCCGAGGAAGATGACGGAGGCGAAGTCTCAGCTGACCCCTTTAGCGACAACGAAATTGAACCGATGCTGATGCCCTTTTGAGGACCATCTTTGCTTTTTAGGCTGCCTTTCCTTCTTAATGTCGGTGTTGTCGGTCCAGAAGTTGCTGCTGCTGCAGCCGCTGGTGAAGTCCCTTTAGGGCTTACGCTTCCGTTCTCCAAGTTGGCGGCGGATAGTTCGCTGCGCACACTGCTGACCGAGGTCCGCCTTTTCACACCACCACCAGCCAGCTTCTCCAAGTCGTCTTCGTCTTCCAGATCTCGTCGACGTTTCTCGTGCAGGTTTTGCGACAGGTGCCTTTCCGGTGGGGAACCTGAGGATGCTGCTGCGGCCGCTGCTGCTGCTGCAGCTGCTGCTATACGAGCAGATGGTGTCCGAGGAGAGCCATTCTCCGTTGAGTTGGGTGATTTGTTCTCTTGATTGGTCGATGGGCCGCTTGGTGATGCTGCGAGCACGTCCATGGCATCGTCATCGTCGTCGGGATAGGCGACAAGCGGTCTCGTCGGGCCAGGCCCGTTGCTGCTGGGCTTACCAGTGGTGGTCGTGGGCAAGGACGCCTCATCCTCGTCCTCTCCGTCAGAGGTATTGAAGTATGCTTCTTCTTCTGCGTCGGCATCTCGGAGGCCCTGCCATCGTTGTCCTCCATTGATAAGGCCTTTATTGGGGGTTTCTGCTCCTTGGGTAGAGAAGCTGGCCTCATCGCCATCGAACCCATTCTGGAACGCTTCGTATCTGTCGATGAGGCTTTCGAATATGTTCACATATGTGATTGCCAAAAGCTTCTCCCTGTAGTTCTCCACCAGAGGTACAATAAGCTGTTTTATGTTCTCCTTCCTGATGAATTCGAAGAACTCCAAGCTCGCAGAGTTGAGTAAGTTGTCTCGCGGCATCGTCTCGTACACTAGTCCAAGCAAAGGCTCGAAGAGATTATGAGAAGCAATCTGACGGTTGTGGTATTCGTCTTTCAGTCCCACGCATATCCGGAACCACTTCAGAGCAGTGAGTTTGAGATGCTTTTGGCCACACGACAATAGTTGTGCGATTCGGCAATGCAAGTTTTCGGAGAGGATGTAGTACTTGCTTCGGTACTGATGCTGTCGTACGAAGAAGCTCAGGATTTCCACCAGGTGGGTGTAAAGGGATGCGTCGTGGGACGAGATGTCTTGTAATGACTCTCGTTGCTCTAGATCTTTGAGAGGCTTGAATAGCCTCTTTGCTGCATCGTCATAGAAATTCTCGACAAAGCTCTCCATTTGAGCACCAACATTAGGGTTACCTCGCATTTTAGCCATGAAATCACCGTTAGTTCTTCCAAGCATGTCCATAGAGGTAGAACTGGCGTTGGGATCAAGAAGCACCTTGATTGCATCAGCCATCTGTGCCTTGACACCAAGATCGACCTCAACCAATAGAAGCTCTATCAAAGTATCGGTCAGAGGCTTGGTCTTTTCGTTCATGGCTTTGAAAATGTACGTCCTCATCATGACCGGATCGTGGTCAATAAGAGCAACTAGGATGTCGCTGCCGGCGACTCTCACTGAAGCGTCGTGGTGACGCAAGGCAAAGGTCAAGACATCTAACAAGCCGCCCTGGATCAAATTGTGATATAACTGGGCGCGAGACTGTGCTTGGATATTCTTGGCGATGGCGGAGCAATTCGATATGAAGAGGACAGCGTCTTTTCTTCGTTGCTCGTTGGGCGGTTGAGTGGAGAAGATTTGGAAGAGATCAGTCAGAAAAGCGGCGTTGGATTGGATGTGGTTGACAATGTCGACCTGGTGGAAGAATATCAAAGAGTTCAAGACGGAAAAGGTGGGATCGTCCAGGATCCGGGCCAGCACAACGTCCTTGAGGTATTGGAGGCGATATATGTAATGAATCTTCCTTTTGATCTCCGGATTCTCAATCTTGACCACTTCTCGAAACTTGGACTCGTCTGCAAGGAACTGGCGGTGATTTGCTTTGTGACTTGGGAAGTCGGGGTCGTCTGCGGGATCATGTCAGCGTGGAAGAACGAGAAAGTCACTTTGCAAAAGACCAGAGAAATGGCAGGATACGCACATTCCAGAGCGCCGACGACTCCAAGTATAGCCTGGTCTGAAACGACAAATTCAATGATAGCCGTGTCGTTCAAGAGGATCAGAGTCTTCATGATATTGCACAGCCTATGCAGGTCGTCAATGTCTTCAAGATCCTCTGCCATCTCCACCAATGGTAAGAGCTTTGGAATGTACAGTGAGTCGGCGGCCATGATGAATTTGGCAAGAGCATCTCGGCCAGTAGCGGTGGAACTAGCGGCGCGCATAATGTTCTCAATGTCCATGAGATTCCCAAGCTCAGGATTGGGAAGGAGGATCGGGCTCGAATTATCCATCATGTCTTCTAGGAGGTGACTGTCTGTCAGAACATGAGCACTGCATGTAATCGACGGGGTAATGGGGGTATTCTACGAACCTGGATGCATTGCGACAAGGCGCTGCTGCACTTCACTGACGAATTCCCTATCAACGGGGGTTAGTATACAGACAGAAGGGATCCAGGCCACAAGACGCACCATATCTGAGAACAGCCCTCGGCTTCTTGGAAACTCAGAGCCATGTCAACACCCGAGGACTCGGTCCACACGATCAGGGTATCTAGCAGCGCATTAGTAGCGCCCACGTATACGACCAGCTCAGCTCTTGCGCATACCCTGCTGTTTCTGGTAGCCATCATCGCGGGTGATCTTGGTCTCTAGTAGTGTCCGGGCTGGCTCATCCTCCGATTGCACCAAGATTCTAGCTTCGCCATCAGGCTGTCAGATTGATGAAAAGGTTAGCACACAGTCTAACGTAGTCCGGGTGCAGAAGTAGTGGTGTTGCGCATGATTTGAGCGTGTGTATATTTGCTGATTGTGAATGTTGTAGGATGATGTCATGTTTGAAGAAAGTGGACGGGTAGAGGAGTGATATAGAGGAAGTTGAATAGACAGTGAGGTGGGCGAGCAAAGCAAGGTCAAACTCACGCCGACAACCTGACCGGCGCAGAAGCCGGTTCCTCGGTCATACCAGTCATTGTTCTTCAGCTCGTACACTTTGACGCGCTTCCGATCATTGAGCGGAGGAGTAGCAAGTGCCATCATCGGGCGAGATGTGCACTGCTGAACTCCAGGGCTCGGTCGCTGCCTGTGGCCGCACTGTGCCAAGCGCGGTCAGGCACCTTCAAGGCTACCTCGAGGTACCTTACTGTATGCTGCGGTATGGCCGGCGCGCAGGTGCGGTGCGTTGCGCTGCCGTCTGCTGTTGTCGCGACGGGTCGATGTCACGCGCAGAGCCTCTTTGGTTTGCGACTATCTATGCGCCCGCGGGACGAACGCGGTACAGGGCAGACACACGACAGCCTCCGCTCTCTGGTGCAGACCTGCGGTGTTGCCGAGTGGAGTGGCGCTTGGCGGTGCGCGTCTGGACTCGTCGTAAATGCGACGCGACTGCTGGCCAGTGAGAGCTGTGTTATGGATGCACTGATGCCGACTACCGGTCGAAACACTTGACTTGCACACGACGATGATGGTTTGCGTGCGTGCAGCTCACGATTCACGATACGCTCGGTGCTTCCACCCGTAGTGCCGGGGTGGCTCCACGTCTTCCGTTCCGTCAGTTGAGGAACCCTGCTTGGTCTGTGCTAATCTTGGAAACAGAGGGACCTAAGGTAACCTTTCAACGTTACCCGCAGAAGTTGCTTGATCTTCTGGAAACCTCGTCACCATGTCTCGCTGTCTCGAGGTCGTCAACGTGTTTGCAATAACGAAGATTGAACCAAGATTGTTTCGTGTCGTACCGTGAGTCAGTTAGAGATGAAACAATCATGATATTGCAACCCTTCCACATTTTCCTACCTCATCGTAGGCATTGCGTCATTTGGCCTCCATCTACCCTAAGCAGCAAGCCCATTACGCCTTTCGCCGACGGTCTGCCTCTGTACCTGTCGAGCAATTATCACGTGCTTGTCATTCCCACGCTTTCTCCTTCCGGATCGTCACTGGGGCTCATCTCGGGGGATTAATTGACACTATCAAATTTGACACCATGATCTTCGTCTTCGATTCGTCTTCTTCGATACATAAGGATTGGCTTTACTCGCCACCGATGCCATGGGATGAAATCTGCGCTTCCTGATCGACTGTCAAGACTGATCGTGATGCAAGCGATTCGATGTTTTCAAACTCTTGCTTGAATCAAACTCTGTGGCTGCCTCGGCGGAAACGAGTCTTGGCCATTGCAAGGTTGGCCCTTGGAGCGCACCACAAGTGCATCTTCATAGGTACTATTACTCAACCTCAAGTCGTCTTACGCCTCCTTCATATCAAGGCAGAATCCAGATGCTGCCACAACCATGACCATTGCCATGTAGTCTTTTTGCTTTCGCCATGTACCCCAGCTCGGACACGCCATATTTGGCTGTCATGTGCACGAGGTCTCACAACTTACAGCCTAGAGCTGGGGCATGAAGAACACATCGTCCGTGCGGTGCTTGCGCAGAAGCTGAGCTTTTCTTATCCTGTGGACAATCTCCCGCTGGACCGTTCCGGCTCTGGCGATTTGAGGGTCTATCCTACCATACCTTGTGCGGTCTCGACCCTACGATTGAGCTCTGTCGTGTAGTCTAAGCAGTCGGTGTTCGACCAGTTGCTGTCGTTGATAATACTTTTACGACGGAAGCTCCTATAATTCTATGCAACATCCTCTGTAATCCACGATGTTCCCTTGGCTTGCCGGAACCACCGGCAGTCGCGCGTCCATCTGAGACCGCTGCTCATATGCCATGTGCACCGTTATTGGCAGAAGAAGCTCCTCCTCATGGGGTCCCGCTATGGCCAACCTCCTTTGGATGTTTAGCATCTTCTGAAAAAGGCAGTCAACATGCACGAATGTCGATCTTTCTTCCAATAAAGTCCTATCCGAAAGTATCTCCTTGAAGCTCAAGCGCCTATCAGCATCGACATCCCAACGATGCAGCCGCCCTCCCATGCGTGCCATGTTTATGCCTTCAGGCTGTCAGATTTTGCCGGGTCGGCAATTGCTTAATCTTCCGAGGTACCTAAGGTTCGCCCGCGCCCGTTGTCTTGTTTCCAAAAAGCCTGACAAGCCAGAGTTTTGATAGCTGAAGCGCTCGCGCAATATGCGCGTCAGTAACCGTGCCACTGACAAAGGATAGGCCTCGAGCCTTCGACACGCTCGAGTACGTACCAAGGGCAGGCCATCAAGTGTACTTACTCCTCATGCCTCTGATCCCGTCTGTGTATGTCTGCAGTCGTCTGCGGTTGGCTCCAAGCGAACTTGGCCTGCATCGCACCCCTGCTCTTCCGCCTTGCTTCACTTTATTGATCATGAACTATAGACAAGCATGGCAGGAATCGCGCCAGGCTGCCCACAACACAACAACCACAGCGGCGCTACCATAGCGTCGCACGTGTATTGCCTTCCTCAACGGGCTCTTACAAATTCTACGCTCTTTTTTGTTTGGCACCAGTTTCAGCCGAACCAGACAAAAGCGTCCCTGATCTAGCGGCTTGTGCCTGGCTAGGGCCTTGGCATGATCATCATCGCAAGTTGCTAGCCGAACACTGCATACGCAGGAAGCGCGCTGGCCCGTCTATTGCTCGTAAAGAGACTTCATTTATTGCAGCTTGGTTTTCGGCTTGGCCGGAAAGTTCTGGCGGCTGGTGTGAGATCACAGATCTCTTCTTGACATTGTTTTGTGCCGGCGAGGTTCTTATCGAATGAACCTTTTTTGCGGCAAGACCAAGTACCAGGAAGCGGGAAACGTTCACGAAGCTGGACTCTGTGTAAACCTATAGCGTATGCGACATGGTGGATGGACATGCGGTGATTGCATATGCTCGCTTACACAGGCATGTTTGTACAAAATTCACATTGCACGAAAACTATGATGTTGTATAAAGATCGGGAAATGGAAGCTGGCGAGCGTCAGACGCCAGACTCAAGAATGATTATGTGGAAGAAGCAGTAGGCCCACAACCATGATCAGTACCCGAAGCAGACAAACAAGGACTTCAACGCACGCAAAGTGATAGCATGCCATGGCCTGTCTACGGTTGTGGCTCAGTGGCTGACATGCAGGAGTGCGCCCGCGTATCCACTACAACTGCCAAAGTCTAGCTGGCTTTTAATTTTAGTCCTTACGCTAGACTCACCACTCCGACTTTGGCTCATGGACTATCTCTGGGGTTTCCGTTTGGGGGCTCCTATGATCGACTAGACATAAGGCGCTGCTCTCTCCCGGTATTCTTTGAGACTTCGTTCTGATATTTCGTCACTCTCGCTGGGTTGAAATCCTATACATTATTCTTATCATCTGGTCGCGAAGAGAATCAACTGTGCATATTTCCATATTTCACATTTATTCTTACGAATTTATTCTTATCGAAGGCGGCCGACATGTCGATCTTGTCCAAGCTCAAGGGTCAGAAGACCGACGAGAAAGGTGCAAGTCAGAAGGGAAGCAATGAGCCAAAAGAACAACAGCAACAACGTCCAGATATCAAACGGAACTGGACTGCGGGCGACATGAGGCAAATCAATCGAACGACATCACCACAAATGAGCCGGACAAACAGTGAAATCTCAGTCCGTTCATCGAGATACCGCATGTCCCGTGCATCCAGCAGTCTTTCACAGGATTGGGTTCCCTCGAAGCAGAGGGCTGCTTCATTGAGATCAATGGGGAGAAATGCAAGCTTTCAAGGCTTGGCCCAAGTCTTGGAGGACGGTCAGGACGAAGAGAACGATGTTCCTCCCATGCCCGTTATGCCTTCCAGATACTCCAGTGGTTCGGCTTCATCATCGAGGCCCAAATCATCAAGGTCTCCCTACTCCGCAGCAAGCTCAATCGGCAAGAGTCCGTTGTCTAATAGTGCCGGTATGTGTTCTGATGCAGATAACGTTCTTTTCGGGCAAAGCGCTTATCATATCTCAGACACTACCCCTGCCGACAGTGAAGACAGCTCGAACGCTTCGAGCAAATCCGATGACATCCTTGAAATGCGCTCTCATCCCTTCAGTCACCCAGAACAATTCGTTTTTCGCAAAAGTCAGGACCTCGGATATGCGGGTAAAGGAAAGGCACCTATGGACCCAGTCGGACAGACTCTGGTGACACAAAACGAGAACGTCGTCCCACATGAGGGGAGCAAATCCACCTTCGAGTCTCCACCCGAGCGTAGATACTTCACCAAAGCAACACCGACTGGAGGACCACTGTCAGAGATTGAGCGCAAGACTTCGAACGCTGCCGAAAGCATTCCTGCTGCGATTCATGAGACATCGACCAAACAAGCGAAGAAAAGTCGGTTCAGCTTATTCAAAAAGGGCGACAATGCTGTTGCAGCTCATTAAATCTGCTTTGACTTACCTCCCGCCACTACCTGCCACGACCTTCACGACTCCAGCGCATGGGCTATGACGCTCACTTTGTGTAAACATATCATTTAGCCAGCACCTACATTCGTTGTTTTGGGTTATCTTCGGAAAGGAGTTTTAACGAGTCTCTTCTTTACATCTCGCAAGCGAGCTTCTATTTTGCCTCTCCTTTGTTTTGTGTACCGTCTCCAAAGTGACGTGTTTCGATGTTGGAGGGAGGCTTTTTCCGCATACCGACATAGTTTAGAGACAGTAATAACAGAATGTTGATGTCGGGTCGGCGAAACAGCATACGTGCGCAACATGATGACCTCAGCTGTCAGAAATCGCCCAAATTACGCCTCCTGTTCCTTTTGAGTGTTCAATGCGAGCAATTTGGTATATTGAAACTTACTGTGTCAGTTCAAACGCCCCACACGTCTCTCGTTTGCGCCTGCTGAGTGGGGTTGTCTGCGTTGGCAGGTGGTTCTATCGAAATCCTAACGCACTCCCCGCCAGCGTGGTGTCTCAGAGCCCCAGTCCCATAGGTGCCTAATCTTTCCAGTCTGTCTTGTCTTCAACTAGGGGCTATAACACCACGCGTGGTGGAGTGTCAGTGCGTACAAAGGTAGTTTTAAGCGACTGCGCCAACAAAAAAACGCAATGACTTTATTATCCTTCTTAGCTGAGCCATAACAGCTGTCGAGGATTCAGGGACCCGCTCAGCTCGCAGCCAAAAGGGGCAATAACTTATCGGTGGAGCCTCAAGGCGCGTATATCGCGTGTTGATCCGAGGCATACAGCATGGAGCATTCTTCTATCTCTAATAGGCCCGAATCTCAACCACTACCGAGCCGCAATCATCTCCAGCTTTTGGAGATTGGGAGGTTCGACCGGTTCACCATCAGCTCGGTTAGCCACAGGACGTTTAACTGTGTAAGATTACTTTATCTTGTTGGGTCGTCAGGAGCTGAGTGTTCTGCATTTCGTTTCCGAGACAGCTTTGGGGTCCTCCGTGGTAGTAGATAGGCACGTCCACCTTTGCAGATCATCCCTGCCTGGACCGCGGACCACCACGATCTATGATCACCTTCTCGCCGCAACGCATGCCACGTGCGTTGGGACTTGGCGGGGATAAGAGGACGAAAATGGTGGAAGGCAAATGGCCAGACAGGGTTAGCTAGTCTGCTAGAGTACTAATAGTAGGGCTGAAAGCTATGAGAGACATGCATGTGAAGTACAGTAGTTGGTTAGGGTAAGTTTCTTATCGCTTCAATTTTTTCCTTGGTTTCCTGTTCCCAATTTTTCGTACCTTCCGCGGTCGACCATTCCACGTGTGCCATACTGCGAGCGACTTTGGGGAGTTTGCGCTTGTCAGTCACCCGAAAACTTCCCCATATTGCCGTCCCGTCTTTTTGCAGTTCCTGATTGATGGCCGGGATCCATTTGTCGCAAATCGAGTCGTTCAGCCGCACAGGGCTATCCGCGACTGACCGAAGTGGTGTTTTGAGGCTTGGAATTATTGGAACAGGGGAAACAAGTTGCGTTTCGGGATAATCGCTATTTCAAGAGTTGGAAGACATGGCGCCCGCACACGGAGACCAGGTCGATTCGACTGAGGAGATTTCTGAGGCTTTTGCCCCCGTCGAGAGAGTCAGCGTGAAGCCCAAAGGCACCAATACCTCGCCTGAGCCCTCCACGCCCAGTTCTTCCATTAGAGGTCGCATCCACGGTGCTCCTGAGATCATCGGTGTCACTGAAGGAGAGGACCCGGAGGCAGTACGCCGGTTTGAAGAGACCAACAAGGGCAAGAAGTTTGCCTTTCTAAGATCGCGCGACTTCTGGATAGTCCTTTTCATCACTCAAGTGCTTGCGCTCTGCCAAACTGGAACCAACACTTTCACAACTCTGATCGCCAACAGGGGCACCAACATCCCTGCGTTTCAGACCTTCTTCAACTATGTCTTGCTCAACATTGTCTATACTTCCTTGACCATTTACAAATATGGCTTCAAGAAGTGGAGTCAGGTCATCATCAAGGATGGATGGCGCTACTTCATCCTGGCTTTCCTCGATGTCGAAGGCAATTACTTTATTGTACTTGCCTACGAATATACCAACCTACTCTCTGCACAACTGTTCAGCTTCTGGACTGTCATCTGCGTTGTTGTCATCTCCTTGATCTTCCTTAAGGTCCGCTACCACTTGGCTCAATACGGCGGCATCGTCCTAGCATGTGGAGGCTTCGCTGTCCTCATCGCTAGTGACTATCTCACAAAATCAAACAATTACGCCCCAGCAAATGCTCTCAAGGGTGATTTGTTCTGCCTGCTAGCTCAGACATTGTACGCTTTCTCCAACACCTTTGAGGAGTTCTTGGTCAGTAAGAGGCCAGCATACGAAGTCATCGGGCAGCTAGCCTTTTGGGGCATGCTCATCAACGGTGTGCAAGCCGCCATCTTTGATCGGCACTCTATCCAGCATGCCGAGTGGGACGGCAAGATTGGTGGCTACCTCGTTGGCTACACCCTCCTGCTATTCATCTTCTACACTCTCGCACCCATTGTCTTCAGAATGTCATCGGCGGCCTTTTTCAACATTGGTCTTCTCACCGGTACCTTCTGGGGTATCATCGTTGGTACGCAAGTCTTTGGTTACCACATCCACTATCTGTACCCAATCGCTTTCGTGCTGATCATCCTGGGTCACTTTGTCTACTACGGCACTGAGGGTGTTCTTGGTGAAGCCAAGAAGCCCTGGCTCGGTGAAAACCAAGAGGATGGCGTGAGTGGTCTGGGAACTGCCAAACGCAGAGCCGAACGGCCTGATGCACTCGTTTGATCGGGGTGGTAAGGGGATGCCAAAAGTTTCCAATTGAGATGTCCGGACCTCATGTTTATATTTGATCACGTATGTTAATGCTTGATGTCTATATGGAAGTTTGCGGAAACAGATCATGCAGGTCGCTCTACTATCTTTTTAATCACACGTACTTATATTTCACTCATTTTGCAGTCACCTACTGAGGTGCGTCATCCGGATCGTGGCTTCCTTAGATCCAGCTCGAACACGCAGGTGGAGTGTATCTTGCCAAGTGCTCATGGCAAATGGATATCATATCGCATTGATAGCGCTCCCCTCCATGCTTATACAATCAAAGAAACATTTGTCGAGCATGCACATCATATTTCCCCTCATGCTTCTCCTATCCTCGATCGAGTTCACCTCGTGCCAAACACACCACCACCCAACACACCGCACCTACCACAGCAACCAATCCCAGATCCCTCAGCAAACCGCCCATCTCCACCCAGCCACTCCAAAAGTCTACTGCCGAATAACAAACCACCACTTCCTCTACCAGACCTTCGAACTCCTCGGTCAAAACTTCGACACCTTCCCCCAAACCTTCAACCTCTCCTCCCGCCCCTCCGTCGCCGCCTTCTCCTCGATGCTCAAATCCAACATAAGCAGCTGCAAACGCCCCTTTCACTGGCGCATTCAGACACGCCCCAGTGGCGCAGAGCAAGTGTGGGATTTCAAGGTTACGGGTAGGTTCATATGGTGGTGGGATCGGTACTTGGAACGGAGGTGTTTGGCGTGGGCTGTAGCGCGGGCTGGGGGCCCGGTGGGGGAGTGTAGGTTTTGTAGGCACGATGGCACTTGGGAGAGGGGATGTGGAAGGTGGCAGGGGGAGGGAGACGAAGATGAAGGGGATGAGGGCGAGGAGTGTGACTATCCAAAGACGAGATGTGCGACTGGGTTGAGAGAGTTGCCTCCTGGGTAGGGTTGGTTGAGCGTGAGTTCATCCTATGGTGAGAGGGTTGGTGAAAGTTCGACGGTTTCGAGGAAGAAAACACCATGAGTGGCGGATCAAAATTATTGTTAGCATAGAGGGTACCTTCTTAGTACTCCAATATTGGATTGAAGGGGCTCTATTTTATGCATTGTTCATTTTCGCAGACAAGCGTTTGTCCATTATCCGACATACTTCAATAACAGGGACTGATCAGGTCAGAATGTCAGGCAGGTCCTCGCCCTTGACATATTTCTCCACCGTGTCTGCCTGCTCTGCATACCACTTATTCAAAGTCTCCTCAACCACATACCCCATATGCGGGCTGAGAACAACATCCGAGCGGCCTTCCTCCCCCCACTTTGTCGTTCTCCACGGACTATCAACAGGCAAGGGCTCCGTCCAAAACACATCCAGCCCAGCCCCCCTGATTTTCCCCTTCTGCAGCACATCCAGGAGCGCTGCCTCGTCGATCAATGGTCCACGGGACGTATTCAACACCAACGCCGTCTTCTTAAGCTGCGCGAGCTCCTTTGCTCCAAGGAGCCCCCGACTGCGGTCTGAAAGTAGGTAATGCATACTGACCACATCCGCAGTCGTCAGCAACTCTTCCTGACTAACAGCCTTGATCGCGCCCTTGGGCAGACCGATTCGCTCGGCGGCTTCGTCTGCCTTTTCCTGCGTCAGGTTGGCACTCCACGCAATCACTTTCATGCCGAAGCCTAGGATTGCGGTGCGTGCGGCTGTGGTGCCCAGTCTGCCTAATCCGACACAGCCGAATACTTTGTTCGACAAAGTCATGCCGACGCCTGTTTGGAATGGCCCGCCAGCGCGGAGGACGGAGTTGTCGATTGGGATGCGGGAGGTCAGTGAGAGTAGGAGGGAGAAACACTGCTGAGTCGTGGCGTCGTAATTGGGCGCAGGCATCACCAAGTCGTTTATCTTCGGGTTGGAGAGCTCCCGCTTGCCGGTCGTGCCAGCCACAATGATGTTGTTGTCCTTAGCTGCAGGCAGATCAATGCTCAGGTTTCGAAGGCCAGTCGTGACGAGTAGTTTGAGGTTTGGCAGCTTGGAGAATAGCTCTCGGGGAAATGGCGTGCGCTCTCGCATCCCGCAGATGATGTCGTAGGATTTCAAGCGGGCTACTTGGGCTTCGACGGACTTCCCATCTCGAGGCAGGATCGTTTCTGGGTAGCTGTCGACTTTGAGGTTTGGGATGTGTTCGAAGTACTGCGGAGCAATGCCCGCGTAGTCATCCAGAATTGCCATGGTGTGGGAAGACATCTTCGTGGCTTTCAAGGATGAAGCTCGTTTATGTGGAAATGCAGGTGTATGCCTAGGGTGAAGCAGTCTGTTTATGGCTCTAATGGCACCACAAGGTCTCATATGACTACTCCGAGCCTTTGTCTATCTTTGAATTATCGACTCCAATACTATACTCGTCAGTCTGCCTGAAGAAATGATAAAACACCCCAAGTCATATATTGCAATTGCAAAGACGCGGGTAAAGTATGACCCGGCAGTCCACTCTAGATCATTGTTGCACCAGAAGTGTACCACGGAAGGACACTATCCACTTACGTCAATGGTCAGGTATCCCAATTGAATCTGCTTGCCGTTTATAGGGTTAGATCACACGATCTGGACTGATGGCGAGCGTAATCAGGGTGGAGGTGTAGCGAGGTGGAGTGAAGTTGGAGAACACCGATGTCGCGGGGATGTACACCGGATCCACGAGCCGGTAGATGGCATCGAATTGCGCAATCGCAAGGCCATGATGCTAGTGTCGCTATGTATTCTCAGGATCATAAATTTACACCGAGGATAATATATAGAACATAGACCAGTACGGAAAGGCATAAGGAAGGTCAGGTGCGCAAGAGTAATACCATGTCCAGTTTGCTTATATGAACAGGGTCGCCCTGCCTTCTATGCCTCCAAAATATTGGCTCGCTCACGCATCCTCCCCAAAGATCTGAAGACGAGAGGCTGACTCATCCATGTCACAAATGTTAATCTAGGCCTGACATGATACAATAGCTGGAAGTGCCGTCGAGCGATTCCGTTGAGAACAGATATCAATAATGCTGTACCTATCTTTATGTGAGCCTCAGATATGTCGACCATGAGAAAGCTCAAAGTTTCATGTCTCTGTGCGTAGGCTCACTGGGCTCAACACCGATGAGCTCCGGTGCACCATGCTGCTGAATACTTGTGCCCTGGTGAACGTCAACAATATCAACATCGGCTGACAAGATTCCATCTTCCTGGTACAGAGGGCTCTTAAGTGCCGCCCTTCTTGCATCAACCCTTTGCCTCCATGGCCTGTAGCACACCACTCCCACGAGACCAAAGACTATGAAAGAGCCACAAACAGCGCCACCTGCAAAAAGACGGATTAGTGACCCGCACACGCAAGCTTCTTGTAAAAACATGCACCTACCAATGATATCGTAATGATCACTCGCAACAATGACACCGTCCCAGAAGCCACCCTCTAGATCCGCCGCTCCTTGTAGCATGCCCAGAAACTGAATCACTCCAATAACAACAGCTACCAACACCGTCACTCCAGTCAAGATGGACTGGTAGTACAAAACGGCAATGGTGTCGGAAGCCAGTCTTGCGGATGTGTACAACGACATCATCAGTGCTCCGTCGATCGTGTCAAGAAGACACATGCCGGAAGTGAAAAGGACGGGGAAAAGCAAGATCAACCAGATAGATGTGCCTTGAGATGCAGAAATGGCGCTGATTCCTAGCAGAGCAATCTCAGAGGATGTATCGAAGCCTAGGCCGAACATGACGCCTAGCGGGTACATCTTCCATGGCCTACAACAAAGTTAGTCGAATTACCTCCCCCAGTATATAACGTGAACAAGATTGCACATACCGATCCACAATCTTGAACATCTTCTTGAGCACATGAAACAAGCATCCCCCACCTTCAATCTTGAACTCCGGCTCTTCAGCATCAGCGGGGGTGTTCGTAGCTTTGCGTAATGCCTTGACCAGTTTGTACAAAATCCAGACGTTCATTACACCTAGCACAATGAGGAAGACGGCAGACACAGTACTTCCAATGATGCCACCCACGCGTGAAAAGCCATCGAATCGCTTCTCGACAGCCGCCGCGGTCGACGCCACAACAATAGATGTGATTATAACAATGGTGCTATGACCGAGCGAGAAGTACGTGCCGACGGTGACTGGTTTTTGCCCAGAGGCAATGAGTCGTCTGGTCATCAGGTCAATGGCAGATATATGGTCTGCATCGAATGCATGACGGAGTCCAAGCGTCCATGATATTGCGGCTGTGGCAACAAGACTTGGGTGCTGGCTCAGGACAATACCAACGATAATCCACACCACAATGTTCACGGTGATGAGAAGCGTGATGATGGCGATGGCTGGAAAGGGAAGTTGCTTCAACACAGGCACTCGTTGGTGGTAAGCTCTCCCTTGTAAAGCCAATTTGTGAACCAGCCTGCGAGCATTGGATCCTCCACCTTCCAATGAAGACATGGCCATACGGGATCCGACTGCCGGCTCGAAGAGAGAGCACCTGGAGCACGAAAAACCGAGACGAGTGAGAAATGCGTCTTTTTTGATATATCATTTAGTAGCTGATGAGTTAGGGTCGAGATAGTGGGGCAATCCGCCTCGGCGGCGGCTTGGGTGCGGGGCACTCAGTCGGAGGCGTCCGACCTTTATTACTCGACCAATTCATGTCATCAAATCTACCCGTCGTTCTCCGTGGTCGAGGAAGTGTCAGCAATGCACAGGGCTGATAGCATGCTTGTGTGCCTGAAAACGTTCATGAGTGGTATTTGCCAAAGCAAATACTCGCATTTGTGCCTCCAAAGCCAAAACTATTCGAGAGGGCAAAATTCACCTCATGACTTTGAGCTGTTTTAGGCACGTAGTTGCAGTTGAACTCTCCTGCAGGATCAACAGATTGCTCTAGGTTGAGAGTGGGCGGCAGAACGCTCTGATCAATGTGAGTACATTGGGATCGTAATTGTGACGGAACACTTACATCTCGCATTGCAAGTATGGTGAATATAGCTTCCACAGCGCCTGCAGCTCCGAGCAAATGACCAATGGCACCCTTGGTACTGCTCACGTTTATCTGCTCTGCATGCTTGAGGCCGTCTTCTCCTAGTATAAGGGCCTTGATAGCACGGTTCTCAGCAGCATCACCCAACTTCGTAGAGGTGGCATGAGCATTCACGTAGTCGACATCTACCGGCTTGATGCCAGCATTCTTCAATGCTCGTTTCATAGCCAAGTATGGCCCGTTGCCGTCCTCTCGAGGAGCAGTCATGTGATGAGCATCTGCCGATAGACCGTAGCCTTTGACTTCAGCATATATGTGCGCATTGCGGGCCTTTGCATGTTCAAGCTCCTGTTGGATCATGTCAGCTTATTTAGCATGCTGATATCAGAGAGCGACAAAACATACCTCCAGCACAACCACGCCAGCACCCTCGGCTATGACGAACCCTCCTCTCGATTTGTCGAATGGTCTTGAGGCTTGCTGGGGGTTGTCGTTCCACTCGGTGGCTAAGCTTCTGGCACGTGAAAAGCCTGCTACGGCGAGAGGGTGGATGCAGGATTCTGCCCCTCCTGCTACCATGACATCTGCATCGCCGAACGCTACCATGCGCGCTGCATCGCCAATGGCATGTACGCCTGTAGTGCACGCCGTGGTCGCAGCATGGTTGGGGCCCTGGAGAAAATCAGTCCCAGCCCAGCACCGTACCGACTGTGGATGAAGTTAGACAAACCATGAAACCATATCTCATCGATATATGACCGGCTGCGAGATTTATGAGCAGTCTGGGGACAAACAGCGGTGACACTTTCTTGTAGCCCTTTTTTCAACCTATCAGTATAAAGGCTGCGAACACGTTTCGAGGCAATTCACTTACACCGGCCTCGTAGCTGATAGATGTGTCATAAACATCATCTAAACTCCCAATCCCAGAGCCAATATAGACTCCCTAGTTTCCACTTTACATTAGCATTATTCGAGCCAATAGGCTGCTGGTAACACCCACCGTGGCTTCAAGGTCCTCTTTACTTTGCGGGTTCCACTTTGCGTCTTTCAGAGCCTCTTCTGTGCAGGCCATGGCATACTGTGCAAACAAAGCCATTTTTCGATCATCCTTGTGGCACAATGTAAGACTTGTGAAATGTTCATCATGGAGTAAAGTTTGGATGCGCATACTCCCGGCTGCAGCCACTCTTTGGCGTTCCATCCACCATCTTCACGACAGCCATGGGGCACCACACCGGCAACTTGAGAAGGCAGGACCGCAAACTTCGGCCCTCTGTCTTTGATTGACGTGATACCGGATTGGCCGTCTATCAGTTTCCGCCACGTTGGACGAGCACCTGTGGACCATGAGTTGAAGTCTTCTTGTTTGTGAGGTCTCAAGATCAGAGATTCCCTACCTACTGCCAAGGGCGTGACTGCTCCAAGGCCTGTTACAACTACCCTCCGCATTGCATTTTGCATGACCAAGGTTGACACCAGATGAGCTGGTCACAGATGCATGGTCAATATTCGGGATTACTTATTACGTCGCGCACGGACCATATATATTTATTGCAGTGATCGAAAAGTTGTTTAACAAGGTAGCTTTGCAGCATTTCATTGTTGTTCCTCTTTCGAGGATCTGCTTTCGTGTATGACATGTTGTCTCTAAACTCAATAACCTTTGTAGTGTGTCTTCTAGGTGTTCCCGTATCTTGCAAACATTCTACCCATTCCCATTTCATGTAAATGCAAACGCTGATCTTGTTCCCCAATACCTCCCACATGTTTGCCCGTCATTAAAAATCGTAAAAACTTTTCTTCAAATAAAACAGAGCAAGAAGTGAAAATCAAAACTCGTATCCAGAACGTAATCGTCGAGCAATTCGTAGTCCTCCGTTGACTCTTTATTTCGTGGAAGCCGAGTATTGTTCTGATCTGGCAGGTGACTTGGGAGCAGATTGCATCGCCTTGTGAGAGAACAGTTGCTTCAGATTTCCATGACTCAAGCTAGAGCCTGGGGAGAAGACTTTCTTCTCATAGTGCATATCGCCATCTGCTGTACGAAAAGCCGTGTCAGTGCTAGCTGCGCTCCCTACTGATGCATTACGGCAGTGTGGGCTGGCAGGTTGTCCCGGTGTTTCCACGTTGATGACGGGTGTGATCAAGTCGACCGAGAAAGAGCTGAATGAAGCACTGAAAGGGTCACCGCGACGAGGAAGTGGTCTATACGACCCCGAGGCACTCATGATTGACGATGGTGTGTGTGAAAGGGAAGGCGCGGCGCTATGTGACGAGAACCCCCTGTGCGAGCTATACTCCTCGGAAGGTAGAAAATGTGAGAGGTAGGGGGCTGCCTCGCTGTCGTTACGTGCATATGATGATCTCCGGTCGTAGAACGATGATGTGTCAGAGCTGTCCGAGAAAGCCAGCGAGGGTGGGCGTGTAGCTGTTGGTGACCGAGCATCAATTCCATCATCACCGAAATATGATGCTCTACGTGACGAAACCGGAGAGAGGTCCGATGGCAGGATGGAGTCTTCCAAAGGTTTGTTGTGATCCTTTTTCCTGCAGCTCTCGGAGCAATATAGGATAGAGTTACTCGGAGTTACGATCTGTTTCTCACAAGTGGCACTACAAAGACCCAAATCAGTTAGATGCTCATCGATATGAGAAGAGCCAAACAGGAGCGTACCAGAATTGAGGTAGTCCAGCCATGTCGTCTTCCTCTACTTCAGCTTCAACCTCACGCTTCCCTGTGCTCTTGCTCCAACTAGGTGTAGTCTTGGAAGTAGGACTCTTCTTAGAGGGTAATCCAGTGGAGCTCTTCCTGCTCGTCAAAGTCGGCGGAGGCTTGGCTGGCTTTGCGTGTGCGGGTAGTGCTCGACGGGAGTGTAGGGTAGGTCGAGCATTTTGTGGAGGACTCATAGTAGCGCGTCGATCTCAGATTGTTTCGAGTATGATGGGCACGAGTGAGGCAGATGCGGTGTGAAAACCAATGTATTAAAATAGCGGTGACAGCCCAAGACTGATGGCTTGCAGATTGTCAGCGATGAGTCGGATTTGCAACGATTGTAAGACTATCGACGTCGGTGTCTTTGATCAGAGGCCATCACCTTGCTGGCTGCACGCCGAACATGATCAGGACTCGGGGGGCAGAAGACATATAGGTTCGAGCTTTTCCGAACCCATGACCATGACATGCGGGCATCAAAGGCATAAAGCAAAGATTGGTGAACTAGACATTGCATACCTGTTGTGGAAGGGTAGCGGTGTGACCCGTCTATCAAGCGAACGACTATGCAGCTCTGCCGAGATAAGAACCGCCAATAGCGTGTCCTCTGTGCCTAAACGATGAAAGGTACAAAAGATGCGGCTGGAGCACTCTGAAATGTATGTGTGATACGGTTGAGTATCACTAAGGTACAGAGACACGTTCTTTGTCCTCGGGGAGGCTACTCAAATAAAGAGCATCAGCAAGGACAGTCAAGGCATGCCAATTGGCCCGCGGTTAGCACGCAACCGTTTGGCAGCCGACGCCATCTCATTCGGTCTTCCCCCTAGCCACGAAAGCGTGTGGGCCGGCCTGTGGAGAGACGCATGAACATCATATGCCAAACGCTCCAAGTGGATATACGGATCAGAGTTAAGCTCAGTTGGCTCAGTCGTGGTCAGGGACCTGGGCGTGCCTGGAAACAATGAAGGGTGTGAACAATCGACGCGTGGCTGTGATCGTCGTGTTCATCCGGGCATCCCACCCTCCACTATCGATAGCCTTTCCATCTCCACAGTCCACAACCTCTCCTGACTCACCCGTGCTGGTAATCTCTTTGCAACGGTGCTGCAGTTGGACTTGCTTCTTTTTGCAGTCATGTGTTGTTGTGAATAATGACACTATTTTGTTCATCGAACTCGTGAATGGTGCAACTCTGTCGTGGCGCCGTGCTCTACCAAGACCCTGGAGTCTCTTTCATTCCGTCACTTGCCAGAATCACGAATACATGCGCAAGTGCCACACTGCGTCTACGAGCACAGTGACACATCAAGGTTATGCCCGGATTGCTCGGTCAATTCTTGGGACTTGGACCTCGTGTCGGAAGAATTGAGTCATTCTCTCCCCACTTATCAGCGATGAAGATCGCATCGTGTCCCTTGCTAGTTATGAATCTTGCCTCGTGTTGAATCAAATGTGCTGTGTGTGTGTGTGTGCACATTATAGGCTAATACTTGCTCGCACTTTGAGGTACGTGTAACACTCGTCGTCCCTGCTACTCCACAGGCACCACTCCGTCTTTGGGCTGGTCGTGCAGATCGTTTGGGCTCTCCGGATTACTCTTCACTACCGTATTTCCATCACACGTTTCATAGTTATATTCAGTGACGCAACATTCTTACCACGCGCGGCTTACTTTGTCTGGCTGGGCATGGATCCATGCGCTGATGGAGGACATTCGGTCTTCAGATCGATTTCTGTAAGCTCACTGATCTTCTGGTGGTCTTCACATCTCCCGCAATCCACGGCACTTGTGGTCAAAGATTGGTTCCTGCCCTCAGCTTCGTGGCGCAGTTGTTCAAAAATATGATGATCCGAATTTTCAATTCATGTGCTTGAAACAAGCACAGCTATATATATCAGTCTAGAACTTAGAAGCGACTCCCCACGTAATACCATCGTGGCGGTGGCTGACGATGATTCTGTGGCTCTGCGACGGCACTCCGTATGGTCAAAGGCTGCGCGTCATCGCGACAGTGATTGGCTACAGGATGCAATATATGCTGTTTAGCTTACAGTAGCAGTCACAGAGTGCCTCGAAGAATCTGTCCCATATTGTCCCCACAGGAACAGGCACTTTCACCTGTACCTGCCAAGCCCACCAGATCAGCGTACTACAGGTTGACAGGTCTTTGTGAAGCACACCGTGTGATGATATAGTCTACTCTTGACACATCAGGCTTTTACCTTATTCGGCACTGCAGCTGCCTGAGAGCATCGTAAGCGTCCCATAGGCTCCATCTTATGTGTGACGAACTTGTGATTGTGATGCTACAGGTACGAATCCGGAGCATAGCTTAGTTCCTTTCAACGCTTAGTTTGCCAGTTGCACTTTGAGTATGCAAAATGTATCCGAGTGAGGCAGGTGTGCTTCGCTGAGCACATCTGGCACCTAATGTAAGGAAGTGCTACAAGTTGCTGTGACCAACGGATAACAACTGAAGTCGCGGACCAAAACAATGTTCATGCAGAGTTCAGGAACGGAGTGCTGGACTGAGCCAAACAATCTTCGGAAATTATGCGAACAAAGCAATGGTTTTGCCTTTGAACTCAACAAAGTAAAAGATATATGCACTTACGACAGGAGAACAAAAAGATATCGAACGGAATGTGTAGGAATAGCCGAAGGCGGGGCTCGAACCCGCGACCTTGAGGTTGTCTCCTGAATAAGAGCCACACGCTCTACCGATTGAGCTACCCCGGCAGGTCATTTGATCAAGTTCTCTGTGAGAACTGGCTTGTTCGATGTGAAGGACATGGTAATTCAGGTATATATCCCTTCAAACACGGAAGACATACTACTTGCAAGTCGAGGAAGAGGGTGATGCGACTATGCTTTAGGCGTTTGACCGAGTAATCATGCAGCTGACCTTGGATAGGAGCCTGCCCAGCTGCTCTGTGGTACAGACTGTAAAACGTGTTCGGTGGTGAAGAGGAATTGAATGCACGACCCGCTGTTCAGAAGTGTGCCTGCGAGGTGTTGGCATGCTTCCAGCACGACGAAGTGATGCCGTAGGCGAGTGACTTTCGGGAATGCTTTATGCGGATGCAATAGAACGATATCGGGATGAACGTCCTTGTTGGTGTGACCAGTCTCCGGGAGACACGCTACACAGGGGTGTCTTGGACGGATTTAGAGGAGTCAAGGACGTTGTTGTAATGACACTCGTGAATGAGCACAAAACAGCCAAACGGAAGCGTTTATGTCCGACGAGTCAGAGATCGATTCGCCATTGACTAACATGCCATGTGCAAAGGTGAGAAGGTGAGGTGTTCACAACAAGGACGAGAGGGGTGAATGTGGGGAAGACGATCTGAGCGGGAAGCGCCGCCGATAAGGATTGTGGCTCATTGATGGACTACAAGTACGACGCGCTCACCTGCCCAAGAACCACCTTTACTTCTTTGCTCGACCCCATACTGCCGCCATGGCGCTGCTGCAACTGTCAGAGATTGCGCACCTACTGCCTAGCGATGAGACACACTTCCATAGAGGGCGCGTAGCGGACCTGCTCGAGCGTAGGAATCTCAGCTTTCCCGGCGCGCAACCTGTGAGCTTTGCGCGCAAGCACTTTCACGATCTGCAAATGACAGAGTACGGGGAAACCGACCGGGTTGGGGACGACTGATTGATACTGATGACTTCGCAGCTACTATCTATGCGAAAAGACCGATGGCATAAGATGTCTGCTCTATCTCACCTTCTTCATTCCCGACGGGGCTGATGCGCCAGTCGAGGCGCAGATGCTCATCGACCGCAAGAACGACTACTACAGCATTGATAATGCACATTTTCATTTTCCTCGCCCGCGCGCACCCGATTCGAGCTTCCATACAGAAACCCTGCTTGACGGAGAGCTTGTTCTGGACAAGTTGCCAAATGGTGAAGAGAGGAAGACGTACTTGGTCTTTGATTGCTTGGCCCTAGACGGCAAACCGCTGTTGCAACGACCGCTTGACAAGCGAATGGGATACTTCATGGAGTCGGTTTTGAAGCCGTATCGATCTCTTCTGGAAAGATATCCTGAAGCGGTGGCTGAACAGCCCTTCCACATCATGGCCAAAAAGATGGAAAAGGCATATGGTATTGAAATGATGCTCAAGGATGTGCTGCCCAAGTTACCGCACGGAAACGACGGCCTCATCTTCACATGCCGGACGTCGCCCTATGTCACAGGCACGGATCAGCATATCCTGAAATGGAAACCACCTCACGAAAACACCATCGACTTCCGACTTCAGTTGGGCGAATTCCCAACGGTAGATGAAGGTGGGGAGAAGTTCCAAGACTTTGATGCCTGTCCTAGTTTTGACCTATTGGTGTACTATGGCAACAACCGAAACGAGTTCTTCGCCTCACTCTACGTGACAGATTCGGAATGGGAA
The DNA here is from genome assembly GCA_027943355.1 of Dothideomycetes sp. NU200. Lineage (NCBI taxonomy): Eukaryota > Fungi > Ascomycota > Dothideomycetes > Dothideomycetes sp. NU200. The sequence goes on along the minus strand of BSCJ01000009.1, from coordinate 662,318 downwards.
AGCATGAAAGGCATGGGGCAGGTCCTGGACGGCCGTATCATAGAATGTTACAAGGACGGACAGGGCCGCTGGCGCATGAAGCGTGAGGGTGATGGAACACCTCGCTTTAGAGACGACAAGACCGAGGCCAATCATATCAAGACAGTGGAGAGCGTGCTGGAGAGTATCGAAGATGCAGTCGGGGAGGCCGATCTTCTCCACCATGTCAAGCCCATTCACATACAATGGAAGAAGCGAGAGGCTCATCAGGAAGAACTACTTGCGAAGCCACAGGCAGGAGTTGCGCGTTAGGTCAAGGACATGGTCGGTCACTTTTCTGTGGCATGACTGACGGGCGTTGGATGGGGTTTCATTGTTTCAATTCTTCGAGATACCCCTTTTTTGTTCGAGCGGATTGATGGGATTGATGGACATGGAGGTTCAGAGATATATTCTCACATCATTGTTGTTTCTAACGAGCTGTCTGAGGTACTCCTACCCTGTGCGTTGCATGTGTCTCCTGTGCTGATTCAATCGGGGTGCTTTGTGTTTGCGAGTAGGTGGCATTCCCGACATACCAACGGCCAGGCTTGGCACTGATGGATGATTGTGAGAATGTGGAGAAATGACGGCGTGCATTGACGCCGACGTGAAGTGAAGACGGCGTGAACATTCAGGCCAGGCCATCAATCTATTACCGGTGCCCCGACTGTATAGCCGTTGACAAAGTCGAACCTGTTTGCACTTTTGAAGAAGTCTGAGTGACGACCGGAGCCGTACATGCCCATCTAAACACATGCCAGCCCATTCCCACCTCTGAGGCCACGCCTGCTTCCCCCTCTGCTTGTCGGCAACTGATATCACTTCCGTTCACGCTTACTCTTGCAACACTACTTAACACCCACACACGTCCTGCCCATCTACTGGAGACGGAGGCTGATAGTAGCCACTAATCAAACATCTTGCGTTCCTGGACTGCATTGATTCCGAACCACTAATCACCCCAGCTGCATCTCGTCTCGCCTGTCTACCCCACCTGCGTCTGCGGCCCACGACAAACACCAAACATTCTCTACGTGCAACTCATTGCAATCGGACCAGGCAACACGTAAAATAGGCGCGCATCGCGCCTTCTTCTGGAGTTGAGGAGGGGGGATAAGGAGAGGAGGCAAGTGTGTGCCATCCAGAATCTACCGACGTCTGTCAGACTTGCCCATCAAGCAAGCCACGCTCGTCCAAGACACCGTCTCTGCTCTGGGGAGCCCCGTCTGTGACGCGGATGAGGGCCTATGGCAATGGACCCGCAAAGTGTCGCCTTCGTCCCTCACAACGACTCCTGGCGTCTACATAACGAGCTGCTACGTGTTCAACAGATTCAGGCCGAACACACCGACAGGTTGCTCCGTCTAGAACGACGCCAGGACGACGACGCTAGGATGAAGTCTGTCTGGGGCGGCGCCTCGCCTTTTCCCAGTGTCCTTAGTGGCACCCCTCAGCAAGGTGATTTCCCTCCAGCACTTCTCTCCATCCATGATTGTACTAATTCACCTCGCAGCCCCGCTCCACCACCCCCCAGGCGATCACTTCAAAGACTTCGATGATGAGGCCAACCTGATAGGCAGCCTTCACCTGGATGCAGACGACGAGCCTCGGCGTATGGGCGCAACATCGAGAGCGAATAGCGTGCGCTTTGACGAATCGGCCAATCAAGGTCATTGGTCACACGCATCGCGCTCTTCCATGGACTTTATGCCCCGCAGCACCAGCAGCCTAGGTGGCATTCCCATGAACGAGCGCACCTCTTCTCACAAATCTGACGGCCGCGCAAGCTCCGTACACTCCGTCAGGTCTGCCGCATCAGGTCGTGCTAGCAGCCTTAACCTGGACACCTCGTACGGCCTAGCAGATCCCAGTCGTTCCCCGCCCGAGACACCTGGTCTGGCGCCAGGTCTGCTCATTCTTGGTTCCGTTCCGTCTATCATCCGTTGCTGGATGAATACTGACTTCAAGCACAATTCTTTACTGTACGCGGCCATTTGTTCGGCATCGCACAAGTCGTATGTGGACATTCGTCTCCTAAGGGACTTGGGATTTGAAGAGCGCATCTGCGACAGCCCAACACGAGGCAGGACCATTGAGCTTCCAGTCTACTTCCCAGAAGCAGTACCGCACCCGACCTCGTCCAGATCCAGCAGCCCTGCGCCTCAGGTACCCGCGTTGACGGTTGAGTTCAACATTGTAAGTCAGTCTATCGACAATGAGTGTCCATCGATCCAGGTTTTCATTGGAAGCGACACTCTACGCACACACAACGCAGACATTATGTTTTCCACAAACAGTATGACTGTGTATGATGACGACCAATGCAAGCTATCTATACCACTTGTCCGTCCGGAAAACGAGGCTGTTTTCAACACCTTGTACACGGCTGGTGGGCCGGTAGCATCACATCCATCGACGGTCAACTCGAACGACAAAATTGCCCAAGAGCACTCCAGTCTCAACGGCTTGGGTCAAAAACGTGGGGACGAAGTCGAAGCAGTAAAGGCGGGAGCTGCAACAACAGCAGCAGCAATTCCCTCTGCCGGCAGATATCGTCCGCCCGGTCTGGTAACGGCAGAGAGCAGATCTTCGAGTCCGAAAGGATCCCATGATAACACGCCAGCCCCAGAAGAAGAGGTGATGCAACTTGAGACCGCGGACGCGCGTCCGTCACTCAGCCTCGCCGACGTCTCAGCAGATATCAAGGAGGACACGGCTGGAACGCCAGCACCACAATCGGCACAAAGCCAAGGTAGCCCTGCGATATGGAGCAATTGGCGACGCGAGACGCCCAGTCAGAACTCGCAGTTTGACTGGACTGGGACAGGCAACAAGAGGCAGGAGAGTGGTTATCAGCGACGTGACACGGGCATCAAGGTGTTGAAGCCTATGAAAGCAGCGTCCCGATCTGTGTCAGGATCGATGGGGACGTCGGCATCACCAGCAGATGGCAAGTCAAGATTCTTCGACGATGGAAAGAGACGAGGACCACTGGACGGAGGAGCTGGCAACGGTGAGGAAAGAAAGTCAGCAGCGCCTTCTCTCAGTCGCAAGGCGTCAAGCACGAAGGAAAACCAGCAGTCTACAGGAGCGGGCATGGAGAGTGTCACGAAGACCAGGACTAATCCTGTTGGTGGAGCATCAGCGTTTTCATGGTTGAATTCAGGCGGCAGCAAATCATGACTGAGACATAAGCCTGTCGATGGTATAAAGGAAATTCAAACGAGGTCATGGTAGAGTGTCAACCCCGTGTGGCGCGGAAGGGTTCATGATCAGAGCGGCATAGCGATTATTAGGTGGGCACATTGTTGTCCAGTGCTCTGCACATTTCTAGTGAATGACAAGTAATTGCTTGCATGTGCACATGGCCAAGGTCAACAGAGCAGCATGACATGCGTGGTATTGTCTCACCTGGAGTGGTTGATCATGACTCATCAGGCACATGAGAAACGAATCACTTGCGTTTTATGAATTTATTAATGTGACTCGTACTCACATGTTGACTCTGTTGCGAGTCACTGCGAAGTGATCCGGTGCTTCTCCATAGCCTGTTAGTGAGGTATGACAATATTTGTAGATTTATGTGGTGGCCATGCATGCAGGGGTTGTGGCTGACCATCGAAGACGATCTCCCGGCGCGGCAATATTATTATTATCCAGAATTGCGAATCTAAGGTACATGTACGGGGCAAAAGTGAGTTGCGGCTCTGCGAAGGCTTAGTGTAGGTTTCCTTTGAGCTTGGCCAAACGCGCAGATGCAGTTGAGTGCAGGGCAGGGCAGGGCAGGCACCGAAAAACCAAAGACATATACTCGCGTAGACGTCAGAGGCCCGCCGTTTGTCACTTTCCTTCTTCCCCGGCTTCTGTTCTTCAGTCTGCCCTGACGACAAAAAGGACAACAAGGACTCCACCGTCCCTCCAATCGTCCCGGCCATCATTACAAGACATCAGCACACAAAGATCGCTTGCTGGAGCGTCCGCTAGCCAAGCAGACTTTACTTGTTCAGGACTCCTGGTGACCAGAGCTGCCATAGCCCAGGCAGCTCATCAATCATCACGGCTTCCTCCAAGAGGCGCAAGATCTCTCCACCGGCAGAAGAGGGTGCGCAACAAGACAACCAGCCCGTTCTGTTTGCGCCCCAAGTGCATGACCACGACCTCCAGCTAGATCCCGCCTCCTCCTCCTCTCCTATCCCGCCGCCATCTCACCACAGTCATACTCCCACCGACCCGTCCTCGTCTCCTGTACGCTCCATCCCTCCGCACATGCAGCCCGAGCTGTCCGACCGCCCGCAGTCATCGTCAGCCGCCAGCTCGCCCAGTGACGCCTACGCCGCCCTCAATCTGAACATGGCCGAAGACATGGCCGCCAGCGCAGAAGGAGATATCCCCACGCGCCACCGTTCTCTCTCCCCGACCAAGCGATCCGCCGCCTTGATGGAAGGCAGTGAAGAGGTGGTTGCTGCTCCTCAGCCGGACACTGCAATGTCCGAGGCAGCCACAAACAACACCATGAGCACACAAGCTACAATCACGGACGACGATGACCAACTACCTCCCTACTCACCCGCCCCAGACACTGCAAGCGCAGTAGCGACTCCCACCATCGATGAGCAGGTGGCACGGATCCTGGCTTTCATGGCGCCGTTGCCGGTTGAAGGACAAAAGGGCTTCGTCGTGTCGCACAAGTGGCTTGCAAGAGTCTTGGCCCGGTCAAGCGATCCGCCTCAAGAGTTCGAATATGACAAGACAGCGACTGAGGGCGAGATTGGCTGCGTCGACAACTCGGGCGTGGTGTCTCCGCTCGCATTCTCCAGCCCCACCATCCCATTTGAATCCAGCGAGCACCCTTACATTCCCCTGCGACCTGGCTTGACGTGCGGAGTCGAGTTTGAAATTGTGCCTGAAGAAGCTTGGGAGCACATCATATCGTGGTACTCTCTAGCAGAAGGCCAAGTTCCCATCGTTCGCTTTGCCCACAATACAGCACCACCGGGCGGTGCAACAAATGTGCAGTATGAGACATACCCTCCCGTCTTTACCATTCGAAAGGTCACCCACGAAGCAAATCGCTTGTCAAGCCCGCCCACTCCGCCTACCACTTCAAACACGACCCAAGCCAACACGGGAAACACTACCCCTGACACACCCTCTGCCGTCAAAGTCGTCGCCTCGCGTACCGAACGCTTCCAATCCTTCCTGGCCCGGAGCAAAGCCGCTGCTGCCATTCCCATCAAGCACAAAGTCAAGGTCTGGAGGCAGCTCGATCCAGCCCAGGTCAGTATCGAGGTGGCAGGCTCATCTCAGCCTGGAATCATCACTCCTGCCACATCCAGAAGCACCTCGCCCACTGCTCTGCCAGCTACTGCATCTCCGCAGAGCCTGCTCATCTCTCCGTCAGTCTTTGCCAAGCGCGATCAAGGAACCGATTATGAAGAGGTCGACGCGAATGATGAAACAAACAACGAGAAATACAATGGCAACGTCAACCTTGACACTCTCGCACTTGGCCAAGACCAGGTTCTGATCCTGGAGGAGCAGATCCGGGGACCCGCTGGCGGTGAATACGCTTCCGATGCCCGGCAAAAGGCAAAGAAGACGGCCCTGACAAAGCCCAAAGACACCCCCGACAGCGGACGTGCAAGCCCAGCACTATCTGCTCCAGTCACTAGAGGACGTGCCAAGCGCGATGGTCGACCGCGTGGTACTGTTGGCTTGACCAACCTGGGCAACACTTGCTACATGAACTCTGCTCTGCAATGCATCAGCCGTGTCGAAGAACTGGCCCTGTACTTTCTGCACTCCAACTTCAAGAAAGACATCAACCCAAACAACCCGCTCGGTTATGGAGGTCGCATGGCCAAGGCCTATGCTGACTTGCTAAGTGGTCTGTACAGCCCCGGTGCTACCAGCGCCTTCCGCCCCAGCTCTTTCAAGTCTGCCCTGGCCGCTGCACAGCCCATGTTCTCCGGCTACGGTCAACAAGATTCGCAAGAGTTCTTGAGCTTTCTCGTGGATGCCTTGCACGAGGATCTGAATCGCATCCAGAGCAAGCCCTACATCGAGAACCCGGATTCTGACGACAACACTGTCCACGATCCGGAGGCTATCAAGGCCCTCGGTCAGACTTATCAGAATAATCACCGTCTGCGCAACGACTCGGTTGCCATGGACTTGTTCAATGGCTTCTACAAGAACACCATGGTCTGTCCTGATTGCGACAAAGTCAGCGTCACCTTTGACCCCTACTCTCTTCTTACCCTTCAATTACCCATTGAAAACACGTGGCGCGGTCAGATCTATTTCATCCCATATCTCGGCAAACCCATCGCTTACAACATTGACATGGACAAGAACTCAACCTGGAAAGCTGTCAAGGAATTTATTGCAAGCAAGAATGAAGGCCTCACCCGTGACCGTCTTCTTTTGGCAGAGGCTTTCAGTCACAAGGTCTACAAGATCTTTAGCGATACCGACACAATCGCAGAGAGCAACATTCAAGCTGCCGACGTCCTCTGCATGTATGAGTTGCCGCAAGCCCCCACTAATACCGGGTACGCACCAAAGAAACGTGGTTACCGCAGCGTTTACAGCCCCGAGCCGCCTCTGCCTGGAATGGACTCTGCCTTGGCTGATCGCATGGCCGTGCCTTTGATGCACATGCATGGTCCGGAAACGCAACGATCTCCCAATCTCGTCTTTAACCCCAGCTTTGTCCTCATCACGAGGGAGGAGGCCAAAGACTACGATGCAATACTCAGAAAGGTCCTTGTCGCTGTTGCCGGGATGACATCAAGCCCCATTCTCGAAGAAACTGGAGAAGAACGACCACTGTCATCTACTGAAGCCCCTGCAGATGGCGAGGAGACGACCCAAACAGATGATGATTCAGCAGCAGCAGCTGATTCCGAGGCTCGTGTAAGCGACCACTCCAACCCTTCAGAGGATGGCTATGTCAACGTTGATGTCAGCGAGAGCAAGGCTACCCCTCCACGGTCTGTCTTGGACATTCTTAACCCATCAACATTCATACCTCCCGCTTTGCGGAATCTCTTCACTCTCAAATACGTTGACGGCGGTGGTGACATGTTCTGCACTGGAAATGGCTCCTTGGGATTGATTAACAGCATGCAAGACCGCATAGGACCTCGGGATCTAAGAAGAGGCTCCCTGGAGTCAATTCACTCTGCCAGCTCCAGAAGAAGCCACGACTCGGCAATCACTGACCCAAGCCGCAGTTCTCCGTCAAGTGATGAAGATGCTCTCGATCTTCCCGATCTGGTCATTGGTGGTCAGGATGCTGGTTTCAATGGCGATATTGTAAGCGAAGATGAACTTGCCCAGCCCATCCCTACCATCCCTTCAAAGAGAGAACGTCGTCGCAACCACGACAAGAAGCGAGGAGGCAGGAACAACAGAAACACATATTCCAAGAAGGGTCGTCGTAACAGTAAGCAGTCCTCACGGCCTGATACTTCTCGTGCTTCCACGGCACAGCCTGATTTTGAGTCGGACGAGTATTATATCAGACTTGGTGAAGGCATCGTGTTAGACTGGAGTGACAGTGGCTTCGAAGATCTCTTCCGTGGTGGTGAGATGCGAGGCACTTACACCTTCGAGCCCAAGCAAGTTCCAGTCGCAGAAGATCTTGCTCTACGGGAGAAGTTGAGTAGACGCAAGAAGCGAGCTCAGGATGGCATAACATTGGACGACTGTTTCGCAGAGACCGGCAAGACCGAAGTACTTTCCGAAGAAAATGCATGGTATTGCAACCGATGCAAAGAACTACGTCGCGCTAGTAAGACCTTGGAGATATGGACGGCACCGGATATTCTAGTTGTTCATCTTAAGCGCTTTAGTGGAGAGCGAAATCGACGTGACAAGGTTGATGTATTGGTCGATTTCCCGATGGACGGCTTGGACTTGACTCACCGAGTCGGATGCAAGGAGGAAGGAAAGGAATACATCTACGACCTTTTTGCCGTCGACAACCACTATGGAGGTCTTGGCGGTGGCCATTACACTGCTTACGCCAAAAACTTCTGTGACGGAAAGTGGTACGACTTTAATGGTGAGTTTGCAGATGTTTGATAGTTCAATGTTTAGATTTGCTAACCCATGATCAGACTCCATGGTTTCCCAGCAAAAGGGCAGTGTTGTTTCCACTGCTGCCTATCTCCTCTTTTATCGCCGCCGCTCTTCTCAGCCTTTGGGACCACCTGCTCTTCAAGAATTGGTCAACAAGGTCCGAAATCCGGACACCACCGAGTCAACCGATGCCTCTGATGCCGAATATGATTCGTCGGGGGAAGGCGAGCGTCTCGGCGGCAGATCCTTAGCTTCCTTTCGCCGGCCTGGGTCGTCGAACGCTGGAACAGCCGCAGCAGGAGCAGCAGCCACCGAGACGCATCTACAAGCACGACTGGGCGCAGGTGGCCTTGGCAACGTAGCGAACCAGGCAGTGATACAGAGGCTGACGAATGATGAAGACGACGAAGGGTATGGGTCAGGCAACCAAGCAGTCACGAACCAGTCTGCAGGATGGGGCTTTGACAACATCGACGAAGGCGACAACAACCTCGGCACTCTTCTCGCTGATGTTGACGACGAGGACCGGCCAAGCTATCATAGCATGGAAGGTGCGGACACACCGGGAGAAACATCGTCGAACCAGCCTAATGCAGGCTCTGACTACGCAAACTCATCGAATGGCCACTTTGACGACGACATGATGGATGGTGATGGACACGTTCCTGGCAATCACTACAACGACGACCACGATGGTGGCATGTTCGATGACGTGGGTGACGATTACATGCACGACGAAGAGGCCCCCCTGATCGAGCACATGCCTGTCGTCGCCGTCCCTTCCGCAGACGACGATGCGACTATCGACGATGAGCCGCCCGTCAGGGATATCACGCTGGGTGAGGAATAGAGTTCTATCCAGATGGAGGCCCTGGCTTCCGAGTTCGATCGAGACTATGGATGTTGAGCGAACATGAAAGTAAGGATAACCGAGAGATTTGATGAACCGGAAGGTAAAAAAGCAGGTGGCGTGGTTACATGGGGTCCGTTACTCAAGGGTATACTTCAGTGTACCGACAGACATGAGATGAAAGGATTCAGATGGGGGGGAGACTATGAGCAATCCAATAGAAAACCCCTCCTTTGGGATTTCCCTTCTTTCTCTTTTCTCTATATCCTTTATTCGAACAAGAGAAGTCTGTCCACTTTACTATGCATGTTGTGCAGACTTTTCAAACGTGCGCACTTTTGCCTCTCCAGCCTGGGGGTAAGTCGTACATTAGAGTATAAAGAAGGTAACAGCAGAGACTGAGCGAGAAAAGGAAAAAAAGAAAAAACAGTATCTTGTGCATGGCTTTATCCGGAGGCATATGACTCTACTAGATGGGATATAGCAAATACATGTTCCTTTACCAACTATATCTTTTTCTCCTCGTTAAAGAGAAAAGAGTATACAGAGTACAAGTCCATCATCTCCAGGACTGGCGGAAAAGCCGTAGTAGAGGTGGCAACGTGGTGATAAGTTATCCTTTTCTAAGATCCCTTGATGAGATAATCTTCGTCTAATCGACATTTGTCAAGCCCGAGTCTTTTGAAGAGAGCTACAAACATATAGACAAGATAACGTTTATGCGCTTCAAGAGAGTAGGAGGACCAAAATAGTCAGAGAGTCGATTGAATGCTAATTAGAAGATGAAAAGGAAAAAAAAGAAAAGCAATAGCGACTACCCGCTTCATGCAGCTGGAGCAAAAAAAAAATGCCACCCGTAACCCAAGAGCGCGCAGCAACAGGGCCCCAAGAGGGTTGTGAGAAGCCATTCATAGAGAGACTACGTGAACGCGGGGGTTCCGTCGCGGAGTCGTCAGGCAAACCATTGTCGAAAGAAGAAGAACGCAGCACTTTTCTGCAGGTGTTATTCTCATGACATTGGTTGACTCGTCAGTCCGTTTCAGATCCCACAAAAGTATCCCTAGTTGCTCCTTATGCCCAGTCCAAGCTCAACACCTGAAGCCGACAGAGTTATCTCTGTACTTGACCATCATTCGCCCTCCCTCTCCATTAAGATGACAGTAGGAAAAAATAAAGAAAGAGAACATCCACATGATGTGGTGAGTGTGGTCAGAGTGAAGTGGTACGAGTGGCCTGCAAGGTCACTCGAACAAACCGGTCACTAGACATGAAGACGAAAACAATGCAGAGCAAGAGAAAGGAAAGATTATTTTAACCCAATGACGATGCGGGAGAAGAAAGTGTGGAAATCGGTTTTACGGGGAAGGCAGCACCTCACGCATTTTGGCAGATGAGTTTCGACCGGCGATGGCGTAGAAGGCAGCAGCTACACTGACAGCAACAGCGATCCCCCTGGTAATGGTCAGTAACGGACTCTGCGAACGACAAATGAGAGGGCAAGTACTGACACTGACCCAATTCGGCCACCACATAACCTGCTCATCCAGGTCCAGAACGACGGTGCTGAGGAGTCGCCCTCCTTGTCCTTCTTTGATGAAATTGAAGAAGATCGGCTAGCGATATGATCGGTGGAATTGTCCTTTCGCGTTCGAGGGGTTTCAGTTTTCTTTAGTTGAGAAGTCGAGTTGTCTACACTGCCATCGTGAGCTCCACCATTACCCTGCAACTCATCAATTGGAGTCATTGGAGGAGTCAAAGGGCCCTGATTTACAGGTTCATGGACCGGCGAAATGGACAGCTTTGGCGAGGTTTCCTTCTTCTGCCCTAGAAGCTTGTCGATATTGGTCACTGGTACGACTGGCTTGTCGGAAGACTCCTGAGGGGTGGCCCGCTCCGGACTGAGGGCTTCCGCATCGTCCTCATCAATACAACCAAGATGCTCATTATTCTCCTTTGGTGCTGAGAAAGACGGCGAAGCGGTGAAGCTTTTCTGAGACAGACAGGGTGAAGGAGGGTTTCCCTCAACGTCAGTTTCGTCTTCAGGAAGACGCGAACTGGCACGGTCGAGATGAGCCATTATGCCATCCCGTTCGGTTGGGAATCTCTCCAAGGACGGATCGGCAATGTCGTCATCTTCGAAAGGACGAGATTTGAAAGATGAGGTAGAACTAGACCTGACAGATCTGGTCGAGTGACGTACGTCGATAGGTGACATGCTCTCGTGGCGGAAAAGAGGGGGTGGGCCATCGTGTTCAGTGTGAATTGCAGCAAGTGACTCGTGCCTGAAGAGAGGAGAGGAAACTGCTACATCTTCTTCGTCTTCTTCATCTTCAACACCAAACTCGACGGGGCTGGAAATGTGTACACCCGAATCGGAGTGTAGCGACTCATGTTTGAAGAGCATTTGGTGGGAGTTGGGGGTAGGGGTTTCATGCTTGAAGAGGTTGTGGTCAGAGGCTGGAAGGTCGTGGCCTGTTGAATGCTCAGGCTCTTGGATTGGCGCGGTGGCATCACCCAGAACATGGGTGTCAATTGCCGCCTTCTTCTTATCCTCGTCGTGCGCAGAGTGCTCTTCGATAACGTGTGATGATTTCTCAGGCTGTGCTTGAGAGAGGTTTGGTTCTTCACGTTTCACCACGAGCTTGTTGTTTCGGTTACCAGCACCGTCATCAACTACACTTCCAGTCAGCTAATCGGAAGTCCTCTTGCACAACATTCTGCTATAACGAACCAATGTCTCGGGATTCGTCTAGAACCCACCAGTCTCCCGGTCCAAGACGAAACTTGTACTGATATTCGCCTTCTTCGACGTCAAACTCCTGCCAGAAGTCGAGTTCACCATCCTCCTTCTGAGTGTATTGCATCTCAACAGGCTCCCATGGCTGATCTCCCAACGAGCCTGCTACGTATACGGGAGCTTTCAGTCCTGGGGAGCTATACAAGATCTTGACTTTTTGCGTCATGGTTGAGATTGCTGGATTTGTAGGGCGAGGTGGTAGGAGAGGTCCGACCCAAGAAGGTCGTTGAGGATGAAGGTTGGGACGTGTGGTCTGTCCTAGAGGAGATCTACTCCTTGTGAAAACAGCAGGAACAGCGACTTTAAGGTTGTCGCTTCCAATGGGTTTTGTGGGGGTGTCTCTGGATGGGATAAGGTCAGAGGTCGAGGCCATTGGTGTGGGATTGACAAAGAGGACAGGGTGATGCTCTCCGTAGGTACGACTGAATGATAGACAAGAAATCAAAGATGAGTGCAGTATTATGAAGAGCAAGATATCAGGTGATGGTAAACTTAAACTACCTCACAGGCCGTGAAAGTGGGGTTGCTGAGTGAGATGTACGTACTTTTTGTTGTACAGCGTGGCCGAGCCTTTGTGCCGCTATGATGAGGAAGTTGCGCTGGTGTTCAATAAATTACCAGATTTGGCTTTTTGATATCACAATGACGCGAGCCAGGCACGGTGGGCCAGCTATTGTAGCTGATGTTGAGACGCGAAGAAAGCTGGGGAAGCAACAAAAATATAAACTGTCAAGGGCAGAATAAAGAAAAGGTGAGAGTGTTGTTGGTGATGATTGCTTGGTCGGTGATGCGAGCCAGAGGTTGGTGTGTCAAAAGAAGTCAAAAAATTAAAGCAGGAATTGCAAGATAAGAAACAAGGAATGGACAAGGTGGAAGGAGTGAATTGGTTGAGTGAGGTACGCCAACTCGAGGCGACGACCCTGCAGGCATGATATAGCGTGACCCAACTCAACCTTTCCTATAAACACTTCTCGTGGTAACACTGCATCAACACGCCTTGTACCAGACCAGATCTTGGTTTCAATTTTAATTCCAGCCTGTCGTCCCTCACTCCCACCGTTGAGCCGGCCGCCTGTTGAAGATGCTTCTTCAGCGCAGTTATTGCATGCTACGGCTGATGTCACAGCGGTCGCGCAACTCACCCGCGCCGTTCCCCGCAGTTCCCCAGACGTCCAAATACATTAATTTTGAGGCTCCTCGGGTCCAGATTCCGCCTTGTACCTCGATTGAGCTACTTGTCAAAAACCGTCTCGATTGTACTACTGAACTTGGCTCTTTTGTTGAGAGACCGTGCCCATAACCTTGTGTGCTACCTCCAGAGGTACCACGATGATACTTGTTTTCCAAGTCCTGTCGGGTCTCGTACAATAGCTGGCGAAGTATAGGCGCTGGAAGCGGACTGCTGTTATTTGACAGTGCTGATCGTGAGTTTGCCCTGCATGACATGTCCAAAAACGTGAGACCTGACGTACCTTACCCTTTAAACTATTGTCTCGACCTTCTCAAATCGAACACATACCTGAAAAGCCAGTTGAACTTGTGCCACTAGATCGATCGAAGCGGGATCATGGCTCTAAGATGGTTTGGGTGGGAAGGCGTTGCATCGTGGAGTCGAACTGTCATCTCCATGCAAGAAACGGTCTTAGAGTTGTGAACGAACGATTGACTAACTTTCCTGACTGTTGGCTTTGTCCTTCGAGTCAACAATACTCTCCGCGACAGAGATGTAAACTCTTAATGACCACATTTACAGCTGTGAACGTGACCACCATTCTGAACAACCGTTACTATCCCGTGCATTATGAAGGGATAGGACGACACTGCTGCTGGTATTGTGGAGAGTTTCTCAACAGTACTCAACGGTACTCATGACCATCGTGACACTCATGACCAGAGTTTGGAGATCCATCCATCCTTGGTTGTCAACTCGATATAGTGACCATATTTGTTTAGTTTGTTGACCTGTGACTGCGCAGTGCTTGTTCTTGGCTCGTCAGATGCTGCTCTTGCTGACAGTGTACACTGGTCGTTAGAGTGAGCAGGACATGCTCACACAGTTATGCTGAAAGCTTTGCAACACTTCTATGGCTGTGGAGTCGTCTGTCCAGCTGTCCGTAGGCTACTACTATTCCAATCGCTCACACTCCTCTTGATAGATGGTGTGACAAAAATCATTTGAGACGCTCTGTAAATAGCCCCGGGGTTTACGGAGATTGCAGCGAAATCTTGGCGACATTCGAGAAAGCGCAAGATATATGCACAGATACATCCAACACAGGAGCATGGTATAGAACCACAAACATGACGAATCCCGAAACATGATGATTTCTAGAAAAGTCCTGCGTATCTCACGCCAGGCAACGGCGTCCGAGCCATGCGTGTTTTGCAGCCATAGACCTACACAAAAGCGATATCTAGCGGCCAGGAGAGCACCATCAACACGACACAAGCAATGGCAGCAAAAAGCAAAAGTCATTACTCCCGAGTACGAAGCCGAACAGAAGGAACATGAAGAAAGAGTCTCTAGATTACTTGAGCGGTCTGAAGACATGAGTATCCTTGACCGGATTGCCGTATTCAATGGGAATTTGGCACTGGCCGAGAAACTGGAGGGTCGGATGGCCTGGTTCTTGCATGACTTTCAGCGCTATCGGCAGACAGACAATGACTTTAAGAGAATGATGGATCGTAAGTTTCTGCATCCCAGATGTCCTTTTCCAAGTCCAATCGTAGAATCACAAGCTGACTGGCTGAGGTAGACTGCGGCGTCACGCTAGACCAAGTATACCAATCCACCTTCATCCTACGCAACCTTGGCACCTTTCACCAGGCCAAGTTGGGTCGCTACATAGTGCGCTGTTGTGATCAAGCAGGCCACCCTGAGGCCACCATCCAAGTCGTCGCCTCCCTCCTCCGACAAGACATTGCCAACCCAGGCATGCTGCGCCTACGAGAAGCCCAACTCGCCCAAGACCGCCTACAAGCGCTATGGAAGAGCGGCAACGTGCGAGCAACCGTCCTAGCCGGCAAGCTCGCAGAGCGCAGAGGCGACCCAGACGGCGCCATCGCCCTCTACGAAGCCGCCTCGGACCGAATCATCGAGGGCGACACAGGCAAAGACCACATGAACCACCTAGACGAGTTCTCGTCCCCCTGGATGGAGTTGGGCATCCTCCACCTACGACGAGGCAACAAGCGAAAAGCGCTGGAAGCGTACATGTTGGGTATAGACCAGGGCGACCCGATGGCGCACCATATGCTGGGACGCCTAGACCTGCAGTTCACAGGCGACTACACCGCGGACTGGCTACACAACACCACCAAAGCGGCCGCGACCGGCCATTTCAAAGCAGCATACACACTAGGTGAATACTACGCCAACACGAAACCCGTCCCGAAAGTTGCCGACGAGGAGGAGACGGACGAGCCATTGACTGCCTTTGGGCGTCTAAAACATTTCTTCTCCACCGCCTTTCTGAAACCGACAATAGACACTAGCGAAAAGGACACAGATGCAATACACTTCGCCGCCGCAGTACAAGATCCGGTACAGCGTCTCCGCTTAGCCAAGGAGTGGCTGCTCTTCGCCAGAGACCTCACATACCTCCCCGCCTGCCTGCACCTCGCGCGTTTATCACTGCGAAAGACCGTCTCAGAGGAGAACAACCTCCTTCCGTCTTCCGACGACAGCAACGCTGGACTTGACGAAAACACCCACCTCCCACCCTCCGACAATGCGGAAGGAGGAAGCGAAAAGGGGACAAACCCTAAACCCTCCAAACCGACGCCTAACCCCCTCTACTCCCGAGCAAACGCCAACGAGTACCTAGCCGAGGTCGTGACAGCCCGCATCATCCTACAAGAAGCTAGAGCACAGGCGACGAAAGAGGCCGTATTCCGCGAGTTGGCCAGGCCGTGGGCGGCTCAGCCGCATGTTCTCGAGGACTATGAGGGTAGTCTCGACGATTTGGTCAAGGAAGCCACGGATATGGCTGATGAGGTGGGTTTGGATATCAGGAATGATACTGGCGTGATATATGAGCACGAGGGCGTGCGGGACGAGGCGCAGGATGAAAAGGATGAAGAGGAGAACGAAAAACAAGAGTTTTGGAAGGGTCCTGCGACGTGGGCATTAAAAGTGGCGGCTAAACAGAACCAGGCCAAGTCGTGAGATGTGGAAAAGCACTATTGGATGGAAGGTTTATCTAGCACCTCCATGACCTAATGACGAGGTTGATCATCTCAACTACTTGTGAGAGCTACTTGTAAAAAGGACGCCAGCAACTCTCATCATCGCAAGACTCCTTCGTGTGGATTTGATGATCCGTCAATCCTCCGGCATTCACTGCCTGGTTTGCCGCTGTCCCCTTCCTGCACGAAAGCTTCGGAGATGACTATGCGCATTGCGAGGCCTTCCATTGCTCCCTTGAACTGACCCGGAACGAGCGTGGTTACGGTGGAAGGTTGGAGACATTGCTGTTCCCCTCGGATCAATAGCTGGAGCTCTACCTGGAGGTGATATATGATGGGACAAAGTCTGTCGGACTTGTGCGTGTCCAAATGGCAGATGTCCAGATTGATTGGGAGAGGTTGCATTAGCATTGTATGGGCTATGATGTCCGGGTTGAATGGGAGAAATTGCACCAGTGTTGTATGGGTTATGATATTCAGGTCGGATGGGCGAGGTTGGACTAGTGTTGACTTGGCGACGATATCCAGGCTGAATGGTGGATGTTGGACTAAATGTATAGTGCCCAGTTGGCACAGGATTGCGGTATGTGTCAATCCGAAGCTGGAATCGGCGCGAATTAGGGCTCTGGTAGTGGAGAGGGAATGGTGTAGGCTGTTGTTGCATTGGTGACAGGGTGTGGGGTATATGTCCAGTTGAAGAATATTGCCGTGGCCCCGAAGCGTAGTAATGGGGAGGCCAAGTTTGTGGTACATGTGTCATGTTGTAGACACTGGGAGGCGCCATCCCAGGAGCACTTTCAAGCTGTCTGGCGGCAGGCTGTGTATGACCGCGGGTCGGTGTAGACGTCGTTTTCTTCGCTGTGGATGTCGATATGTCCTTTTTCGCTGTTGTGGTCTTCGCAGCTGGCTGAACAGATACAAGTGTCAGCCACGATGTGCGGCCGAGACAGATTGTGAAGATCAAATATGTTGGAGCAGTACCTTTTAAATAGCAAATAATATGGAAATATATGGCAAAAGATCCCGGATTCACACTTGATGGAGTGCGCAGTCTCATACCGTGGGCTGAGATGGGCTCTCCTCGCGTGTCTCTTGGGGCTCCTTGTCGTCGTCTTCAAAATCCATTCTCTTGGCCAGTTGGTCGAGGAGGAATGCACGTTCGAGGCGCATCTTCATGATTGCGCGGGTGAGGCGGAGTTTGCGTAGACGAGCAGCATCGTTCGCCTCTTCGACTTCGTTCAGACGGCGCTTGAGCTCGATGCATTTGCGGTAGTAGGCCTTCTCCACCGATGGAGCCAGAGGCGTGCCCTGAGTTGCGTCTGCGACATTTGTTAGCTTCTATTTCGCCGGCTTGTACGTTTTGATTCTTTACCTCCTGAAGGTGGCATGATGGCGGATCAAGAACAATGTGGAAAATTAGATGATGATGGGGGCTGTGGTCAGAAGTACAGATGATGGGAGGTCAGAGGAAGGTCGATTGGTAGTCGCGCGGAGAGAGGAAGGTGGAGCTGCATTACCGCTTTGGGAAGCACAACCACCTCACGCAGAGACGCTTGGCGTTTTGGTATATTAAGGTACCTTTCACGCTTGACTTTGAGCTTGTCATCACCAGCTAGTATAGCCTTCACTTGATCTTGTCTTTGCATGTCTAAACTCATTCTTTCATATGCCGCGTTTCGATCGCCCCGAATACCTGCTACTTTGTGCATTGTCAAGTGAAGACTCATTCTCACTTCACCTCACTCGCCCAGGTGATATGTTTCTATTGTCCATAATGCCAACTTAAACCACATCTCCCGACAGCCCGCTACAAATAGAGCTGTACATACTATTCGAGTACGTCTCCTGTGTCAGACTAGTATCTCATGCAGCTACCACAAGGCATAGACCCAGCAATACACGTGCGGAAAAACGTGGGAATCGTGCATCGCAAGTCATAAAGAGTGAAACCGCAGTGGGGGCGTTCATCTAACACAAAAACTATGCAAAACGCCATGTATCATGCTCATGCTCATAACCATTATGCCCCTCATCCTCCCCAAATCTCCAACTTTCCACCTACAGACATGCAAAATCCCTCCCTTCCCCCCCACTACAACAATCCAACAAACTGCCATCCTTAGCCAACACCATCCCTCCCTCAATGGCCTTTCCGTTCCTTCTCCTCAAGCTCCTTGACATATCTCACAAACCCCTTCTTATGCACCAGCCCGGCGAACCTTCCCTCCCGTAGCACGCAGATATACCTCAGCCCAAGCTTCGAGAAACATTCATAGACCAACTCCATCGGACTGCAGATATCCAGTGCCAAAGGGGAAGGATCGATATATGGCGAGAAGTCCAGCGGGGAGTTTGAGCCCGTAGATCCACCGCCTAGTTCGTCGTCGTTGTCGTCCACGACGGCTTCTTCGAAAGCCATGCCTGCACCGCGGGGCTTGGAATTTGGGGTGTTCATGATACAGAGAGAAGACTCTTCTTCTTGTTCGCCGAGACGGTCTAGAGCAAATTCTAGATCTGGGCCGGGGATTATGCCGACGAGGATGCCGTCTTTTACTATGGGGAGGCCACCATCGAGTTCACCTGCCATGTGCATGTAATCGAGTTGACTGCGGAGGCGATGAGCGGGTACTAGTGGTGAGGAGGAGACGTCGATTATTCGGGACGGGTTTGTCGCAGGAGTAATGTCGCCTAGATCTTCTGTGAACGGCGGGTGTGACTTGGCATCCAGGTATGGGTAAGAGTTCATGTCAGTCAGGAGGTCATAGATGCTGAGTGGCTCAAGTGCATCCGCTGTCCATTTGGAGACAAGGACGCCTATCGAGAAAGGAAGAACATGCTCGAGCGAGCCGGTAAGCTCGAATAGGATAACGGCCAGTGTGACGGAGAGACGTGTGACACCGCACATTGTCGCTCCGGCTGCAACCAGCGCATAAACACCTGGTGTGACGCAAGCCTCTGGATTACCATTCGCCGGGCAATCTCTGAATATTCCCCAGTGCGGATATCTCAGCGTGATGAGTTGTACTGTATGTCCAACCATACGACCCAGTAGACCTCCCACAACCATAGAAGGGACGTATATTCCAGCTGGAAGCTTGACTCCGAATGTCACAACCGTAAGCAACGACTTTATAATAAATGCTACTGCAAGATACCATATGACCTGAGGGATATTTTCTTCTGTCGGACACAGACCAAAACCACTCGAGGTGAACGCGTTGCACGGACTCGCAAGCTCATATAACAACTCTGCTACCGGCACTTTGGTGTACTTGTTCCAGAAGCTGACCAATCCAGTGACAAGAGCGACAAGGAAAACTTCCAGAATCGGATACTTCTTGATGGCGGGTATACGTCTGAATGTTTGCGCCCACACGCGTGATGCTTTGATAAATAAGGCTCCCAGGACTCCGCCGAGTACTCCAAGTAGAATGAAGACGATCATCTCGAAGAATCTCCAGTCTGTGAGATATCTCACTTCGAACAGAACGATTTTGTTGGTGCCGTAAGGATTAAGAAACTTGAGGGAAAGAGCAGCGGCCTGAAAAGTACATCAGTCTGAGTAAGGCCACCAATATAAGGCCCATACTTACAATGCAACAGAAGAAGGTCCTGAAGAGAGTCTTGGGTGGAAAGTAGTAGCTGACTTCCTCGAGCGAGAATAGGACACCGCCAATCGGGCTGCCAAAAGCAACAGCAACTCCAGATGCTGCACTGGCACTTAAGATCTCTCGTCGCTTGGCATCATTTGAGCTGTACTTTGCAAAAAGACGGCAAGTGACGTTTCCAATACAACTTGCAATATGGACCAAAGGACCCTCCTTGCCTAGACTGAGCCCCGATGCCACACTGAGAATTAGGCCTATTGTCTTCAAAACAAGAGTCTTCAGACCCAAGAATCCTCTGATGATGAAGCCACTCAAGATGACTTTGACCTCAGCGACACCACTCCCTGCCGCCGGATAATATATCATGGGTGGTCTCTGTACAGCTTCGGCAAATCGGCGTGTCGGGCTGGTAATGCTATCCTTCCGGCCGTCATCGTCGGTATGCTTTTTGGAATCGGCGCCTAGATTCTCGTCCAGAGTGGAGAGCGAGATTGCAGAACTGATGACTGTCTTGGTTTGTAGGGTGACGAGGCATCCTAGAAGGGCAAGAGCAATCATCCACGCCAGAAAAGCGGCAAAGTCTAGCATGGTATTCTCCTCTTTGTCTTGCCTCAAGACTGACGACCATCGCGTCCAGTCTTCGCATACGCTTGCACCTTGACAGCAACGTCTCTTACTATAGTACCAGACGGAGGTACAGCAACCTTCTTTCCAATCGAAAAGGGCGGCCTCGGAGGTGTCGACCACGTACGCCACGCCAGCGGTAAGGCACCCGATCAGCGCCACTAATATCCAGCCTTCTGCAGCATCAAACAAGGCTTGTAGTCTCCCCTTTAGAGTCTTTACACTCCTTAGCTTTTTCAGGCGGTATGCATCAGCTATGCTGTCTTGCACCCAATCAGTAGAGGTGAACTGATCGTACCAGACGCGATCGTCCACGTAGAAGGATTCATTCAGTTTTTGGGCATTGTTTTCTGCGGAGATTGGTGTTTAGCCTGCATTCCATGACAGTCAGGGGGCAGACTGTTGCCTACCTTCAATATCGTTCGCCTCGGTTCCAAGAGCCCGCGCAACGCGGAAGCCAAAGGAACCATGGCGACTGTGGTTTCGCCTGAGAGTGTTTGGGTGGCTCTTCTGCCTCTTGAATTGCATCCTCGGCGAAGCAGGAACGCTTCGGTACGAAGGCCGGCCATCAGGGTGGTTTAGTAGACTAGATTGGTCGTCGATCAAGAGACGTGATGGCAGCCTGCTGCGTAGGTCCAGATCAGAGTTCCTTGTCACAGGTCGTCTGGTTGCCTTGGGCGAGCTGGGATAACTTCTGCCTCTTGTTGTTGCCGAGACCTCGTCGAAGCCGTCATCTTCATCATCGCCCTCTCGGCTTGGCGTGTAGCTGTAGTACGATGCAACTGATTTGGGCATCACGAAGATATGTGAGCACTTGCCCGCCGGATGTCAAAAACAAGGACCATGGACCAGGTATATCAGGGGCCAGCAACAGCGCAACAAAAAAACAAGATAGCCACCCAGGAGATAATGGAGGGGCTAGGACTCCTGTTAACAAGGATAGCGGGCTGCCTAGATATCTTCAGGGTTCACTTGCTTGCGTGATAAGGCCAAGCTTGGCGCCTTTTCTACAAAGAAATCAAAGAAAGTGCCGTGGAAGAAAAGGCGATGCAAAAGCCGATATCATTGTGGCCTTGGATGTGACACAGCGGCATACGATTGTTTGTTCATCTGACCTTTATTCGTCACACGTCCAACACGTTAGGCTTCGAGTACGAGATGACAGGTACCGACCGGAGGAGACCCTGCGTCAAACGGCGCGTGCCTAAACCCAATCTGCAACCCCACACCCGTCATTAGCCCATCTCGCCAAGCCTGAGCGGTCAGCTGCATTCACCGGCGGTCAGTTTCGCTTCTGTCCACGACCAGTACAAACACGGCTGGTATCCTGTCATGTTCATACTCGGACAATCGATCATTGAGAAGCTAGGCCACTCGTAGTCTTGACTGTAATGAGCAAGTGATGAGCTAGCTCTGAATGACGTAAGCGAACATATGATCGAAGTATCATATTTTACTTGATAAAGATACTATAATTAGAGCTTCGCGTAATCGTCAAAATACATACATCTGAACTAGATTCACTTGGTGGAAGACAATGCCTAATGTCTTGACTTCATTCTTACATATTCGTGTATGAAGACTTAGCGTAGATTCGCTCAGTAGAGGTCGCCTCTTAACCAATCGTCAAATACCAGCTCCTCTGCTGTTGGCCTGTCTTCCGGAAGCCATTGTAGAGTCTTGCGTATGAATTGCAGGAATACAGCCTTATTATCTCCAGTCAAGCGTTGCTCGCGCGACTCGAGGGGTTCGTCGGGAACAGGTACAAGGCCCTTCCAGTTGCCTGACAAGCAAAAAAATTAGTCCGCCATTGATTGAGATTGACATGTAGGTTTGCAGTAGCGAAACCATTCTTACCGTTCTTATCCCAGAACTCGAGAGTTCCTGGACTGCGCTCAAGGAATGCAGCTGGTGGAGGACCAATGATCGAAACCGTCTCGGCCAAACGACGAGCACGATCGCTGCGGTCGAGAGAGTCTCTGTTCTTGAACATGTGTTTTCCTTGGAATAAAGACCAGACCTACATGGGACATGGTGATTAGTACTGCTTGAGGTCTGACTGTGTCAACCTACAGTTTGATCAATTGCCCAGATGTCGACTTTATTGTCCCATTCCATGTTCAGCGTCACCTCAGGCGCCCGGTACATGTCAGGCATGATGAGGCCTGTCTGTCTCTGCCGCGCTATCCGCGCCTCGCCCAAGTCTACGATCAGTGGACGTCGATATGTTACAGGCATATAAATATATGGTGCGGTCTGCTAGATCATTTCGCGTAGAAGGGTTCGAGCGTTCCGCAAGCTCCATATCCAATAACGTTGTTCCTTCGCGGATACCAAGGAGAATGTTACTGGGATGAATATCTGTACATAAATGATTTGCCTAGCTGTGGTGTAAATTTTTACTCACCTGTGTGTATAACATCGGCTTGGTGTAAAAATGCCATGCCCACGAGAATGTCCCGAACAGCAGCTTTGAGGAGCTCTTCATCGAACATCTTATCGTCGTACATGTGCATCACATCGTCCAAATCAATTCCTGCGGGAGGGTAGATCATGAAAGGAAAGGTACGGTGCTCTCCTTCGACTTCGAAAGAATCCATGACCACGCGAACAAATTGCGCGCTAACATGACCTTTGATCGCATTGAGTTCCTTGCTGATCTCTATTTCAGGTACCTGCTCTTTGGTCCCAACGTGAGCTTTCAACGTCAGGTGTCGATTCGCCCTCGTCCAAACAGCAATGATAACTTGGTACGGTTCGGATCAGTGCGTACAAGAGGTCGCGACATAAGCAAGTGGTGGAAGTCACCCCATAGCCAAGCTTGGTTATGATCTGGTATCTCGAGCGGAACGTGTCTCCTATATTTACTGGAAAGTATCTCTCAGCGCGATAACCGGGTAGTGTCTCTTCCTCGACCCTGGTGTCGGCAGCGATATATTCTGGCTCGACCCGCTGAAGTGTTTGTATAGAACGAGCAATCACATTTGCTCGTTTCCATAAGGACATAGACTTGAAATAAGGAGAACGCCTAGAATACAGTTAACCAGCAGATCTAGCTTGTAGAAGGGACGGTGATATATGGCGAGTCGAAACAGACTCGATCCTTGTATTTGAGCGAAGAAGATGTGTATAATTGAGTGTGGCCAGTGTGGAAGGGAGTATTGGATGATGGTAATCTGTGTAGACGATATTCGTTGTACCAGACAGAATTTCCTGTGATGATCTGTCACGGGATAAGAGACTTTAAGAACATCGGCGCTTGTATAGCCAGTATTTTCTCGTCGTCTTTGGAAGCCCTTGTAGCGACTATTTGACGCCTCGCCGTGTTGCCTTTGCCGCGATGTCAATGAGCTAAAGATACGAGGCATGGATTACGTCTATCGCACGGCAGTCTGTTGTCGTGGGTGACCTATTTTCAGATACTTGACCTTCCAGTGATCTGGTGACCATCGGAAGTAACTTCGAGAGTTTGGTTATATCTACGTTGTTAAATGGGCAGGCTTGGCAAACATGGGCTGTCGGATTTGTGCCTCAGCACTGCCCGCGTATATCTTCCGTATAATTCTCCGTATTTATCCATAAGTACAGACCCGCCTCACTGCTCCAACTACACTACAAAACATCCCTTGCACTACTGCTTCGATTCCTATATATTTTGAAAGGTCCTTTCCTGAATCGCGAACAAAGACCTGAACACAGAGTTGGAAACAATGGAACAATTCGTCTTGTTTGGTGATTCCATTACACAGCAGAGCTGCAGCCAAGCGAAAGGCTTTGGCTTGACTCCAGCTCTACAGGATGGCAAGTTGGCCATGAGTGGGAAGTGGGGAGTTATAGCTGACCTGTGATAGCCTACATTCGTCGCCTTGATGTTGTCAACCGAGGCTGCAGGTAACTAGCATTGTCTTCTAGCGGTACCAGTCTTACGTGGCTAATGGTATGCAGCGGCTACAATACGGACCAAGCACTCAAGGTGCTACCTCGAATCCTCCCCTCTCCTTCGCAGAACCGTATGCGCTTAATGGTAAACAAACATCAACTGACAGCATACGCAAGATCAATGCTCACCAAGACAGACTATATTCTTCGGTGCAAATGATGCAAGACTACCCAACACTCCTGGATTCTCCCAGACCATTCCGCTGGAAAAATTCAAGGAAAACATCATCAAGCTAGCAACCCATGAATTAGTGACGGCGCACAATCCCCAAGTGATATTGTTGACACCTCCTCCGGTGGACGAACGCCTTTGCTTGGCAACTGATAAGGCAAAAGGCATAGATGTCATGAGACGCACTGCAGAAAATACAGCCCGCTACGCGGAAGCAGTGCGTCAAGTTGGGAAGCAGTTGAACTTACCTGTGGTTGATGTATGGACTGCCTTCATGAAGTTGGCTGGTATGAAGCAGGGCGAAACGCTACCTGGATCAAGCAATGTTCCTCAGAATGAGGTCCTCGTGCGGCTGATGCACGATGGTGAGTGTGTGAATCTCAAGGATAGGACTCAGTGTACTGATAATGGTCTACCTAGGACTTCACCTCAATCCGGAGGGATATCAAATAATCATGAAGGAGCTGATGAAAGTTATTGAGACCGAGTTGCCGGAGCAGACGCCTGAAAAGATACCCTCTTATCTTCCGAATTGGGATGATGCAGAGGCATGGCAAGCATGGGCATGAAATGAGCAATTCTTGTCATAGTGAGCATAAAGTCTAGATAAGGATATATTATTATAGATGCAGCAGGACTGGCGCAAATATCAAAACAAGCTCTCACTCTGAGCCGGGATGAAGTGCTTTTGGTGTACGTCATTGGGGATCGGCGGAGGTGCGGAGGTTTGGCTTTCTCTGTCACAGTTGAGCAATGCAGCTTCGTTGACATTTGGGATACTATTCAGTCTGCATCAAAGAGTCTAGACGCCTTGTCCGACAACAAACGTGCCGTTGGTCAAATCCTCTTTCTTTTTGGGGCGATAGGTGCATTGCTTTGGTCTGCTTCGACACGCCTTCTATCCGGTCTTCCACATATAACCTCAGCGGGTGCGACAATGGCTTCCACGAACGGAGAGGCAGCGATGTCGTCGTCGGAAAACACCCCTCTCATCTCCTCCAATAGACCGTCCTCGCGCACTGGACCGGCAAGCAAGCCTTCGCGCAGTGTAACTTTCAATCCTACCATAGCCACCAGCAGTCCGCCAACCAACCGATCCGCCTTTGCTAATACACAGTCGACTTCCCCTGGTCAGGCCACCACTCAATACAATCCCCCTCGCGATGGCACCCAGCCAATGCTCTCTGCACTCAACAGTAAACTGCGCCGAAGGAACAGCCAGGGCTCCCCACTCACCCTGCCCCCGATACCAGGTTCCAAAATCGGGCCACAGAGAACAACCAGGACTGCACAAAAGCTGAAGCTGCTGCCGAATCCTGAATTCGGAGATGATCCGGACGAGGAGAGCGGTCGCGAAGTCTATTCCCAATTCACCCGCATCAAGGACCCCACTGCTCGCAGAGATGCCGCCAGGTTGGGCAAGGAGGACAGAGACAAGCTACCGAGAGTGACGGCATACTGTACTGCAGGCTCCTACCGCATGGATGAGTTGATGCGCTACCTAAAAGGAAAGACCAAGAGCAGAAGGGCTTTGCCAAAACAATTCGACGAGTGCATCTACTCTCCTTACTCATACACCAAATTGGAAAGGAAGCCCGAGGGTGCTGCCGAGGTGCACTCGTCTGCACAACGCCGCTTCTCAGACAGTGCCATTGAGGTTGAGAGCAATGCAGAACGCAGGCGGGAAGATATCCTGGACTTTTCCACAGACGCCGGCGACATTGTGACGGATGCTCAGGACCCCGCCACTCACAGCGAGATTGCGCACCACGAGATGGAGCACAACGAGATGGTGCAGAACGAGTTGGCACTCATGCCTTCGGAAGACCGACCCAACACACCCGACTTTGACACCACGGTCCATGTTCCCGAAGTCTTCATGTTCGAGTACGGCGTGGTTGTACTCTGGGGCATGTCCATGGCACAAGAGCAGCGCTTCCTCAAGGAGCTTGCCAAGTTTGAGACGGAGAAATTATCCAAGGATGATGTGCAAGTGGAGAACTTCAACTTCTACTACACCAAGGAGTACCAGGCGCGGATATACAACGATTTCATCAGTTTGAGGGAGAAGAAGGCATACATGACCAAGCTTGCCATCAGTCACGCTCTTGCGCAAAGTACAAAGGTGAGAATGATGTTTTCGGAGAGTTCAGGAAACGCGATTGCTAACAAACGAGCAGACTTCGCTCTACGAGGACTTGGTCGACAACACGATTGACACGACGAAAGAAATCCCGGCACAAATCGCAATGACGGGCAAAGTAAATCTTTCACGAAAGGAGATCAACCAACAGATTGGAGAACTGTTCATCCTCCGCATCAACATCCATCTACAAGGATCGGTCTTGGATGCGCCAGAGCTTATGTGGGCCGAGCCACAACTGGATCCTGTCTATCAGGCAGTGAGGAGCTATCTTGAGATGGACCAAAGAGTGTCGCTTTTGACGGAGCGTCTGGACGTGATTGCGGATCTCTTGGCAGTGCTAAAGGATCAACTTACACATACACATGGTGAGTAGTGTACCGATTCTGGAGGAGAAATCATTATACTGACCAGTCGCAGGCGAATATCTTGAATGGATTGTCATTGTTCTGATTGCGGCAGAGATTCTTGTGGCGGCCATCAACATTGTCGTTGATTTATATGCTGGGGTGGACTAATTGAGGGAGTGCATTGAGGAGAAGGGGAGGTGTACAAATAATCGGGAAGAAGGTTTATACTTCGATCAGTTGTTCTCCTATGTCTTTTATATCATCGTTTTTGGCAAGCGGGGGAGGCATGGCGTTGGGAGGATTGGGAGGGCGATAGGCCATGACCCGCGATTTTTCTTTCTTTTAGACTGTACAAAGAGAATGCCTGGGCTTGTGAATGATTTAGCTTGTCATGCTCGATACGCTACTATACAACGTGACAAGGTACGAGTACCAAAACAAGATGATCATTGATGGAGTAGACCAATTGCTCGACTGAATCATTCAGAGTGGAGGTTCAGGGACAGACGAGTCAGGGTCAAGCCTCCACATATACACACCTTGATACGGGATGTTTAGAGCATGTCGAGCATAACTTATATATAACTGCCCACATCACTCACCCGTTCATCGACAGCCTGCTGGCCCAGGACCAAGAATAGGACAGAAAGAGAAAAGATAAACTGAAATGATAGAATAGCTTGCTCCATGCGACACCGACCATCTCCATGAGTTGGAATCTACTCGAGCGGTTCATCAGGTCGGAGCACTTCAACAACGACCCCTCGCTCACCGTCGCATACCTGGCACGCTATGCGGACCATGTCGGCATCCACTATGTCCTGTGCTCTAAGCTGCGGCAATTCAGCTACGAGGAGATTGAGTTCTTCCTGCCGCAGTTATGCCACCTCATCATATCCATCGACAACGACTCGATGGCCCTCGAGGAGTTCGTCATGGACTTGTGCGAAGAGTCGGTCAATGGCGCGCTGCTGGTGAGCCTTCCCGTCACGTATGAGACGTCAGTCGCTGAGCTGAATGTGTAACTTCGACAGACTTTCTGGCTCTTCCAGACCTATCTCCGCGACCTCACCCCCACACCCACCTCCAATGCCTTCAAGACATGTCGGCGCATATACAACAAGGTCCAGCGCATCGTCTTCGGCGCCCCAGAGCCCGCGCGGAAAGAGAAGATCAAGGAGAATGTCCTGCCCGTCACCGTCTTGTCCAGCATCGTCCTTGCCAGCATTGCCGCTCCCTTTCTCCCTGCCCACGCAGGCCCTCTCGCTATTGCACAGGCCCGGAAACCCCGTCCGGTGGAAGAGACGATATCGGATAATGTACAAACCCAGAAGCTGGGCAGGAGTCATACTGTATCTGGAGGTCCGGCTCGATCCAGACGAGCAAGACCAACACAACCGCATGCCGACTCGCCGCGAAGGGTTGTGTCTCGTCCAGTCTCCATGATTACAGCCGATGGGCCCTCTGATACTCCCTCACCTCCGAGGGCAGCGCCCTTGCCCTCGCATAGACAGTCACTGATGGCCACACGGAACCATGAGGGTTATGTGAGCTCTTCATCCCTGCCCGATATACGTCCTGCAGATTCCCCATCATCAGGCACTGCCAGTCCGCCGAGACTTTCTCGAAGACCAACAGAGCTGCCAGTTACCGGCCGTCGTCACTCCCATACTACCAAGGGCATCAATCCCACTGCCCTCACACGAAACCAGCGCACAAGGATGCTGCGATCGAATTACTTCCGCAGCCAGACTCAATTCCTCACTGCCCTCGAGGACATTTCGAATCGCCTCGTCGCTGTCCCCAAACCTGCCCGACTGAGTGCTCTCCGCGCTGAGCTCGCACTCATCGCACAAGATCTCCCTGCCGAGGTCGATGTGCCTCTTATCTGTCCTGCAACTCTTGATGGCGGAATCGCTTCCCGGAGCCGTCACCACCGCATTGTCAGACTCAACCCTGCCGAGGCCACAAGTCTCAACAGTGCTGAGAGAGTGCCATATCTGTTGATGGTCGAAGTCTTACGGGAAGACTTTGACTTCAATCCTGATTCTGATCAGAACCTAGATTGCCTCTCTAAACTCATCGCTGACAAGGGCAAGCCCAAGCGCCGCTTATTCGACATCACTGACGAGTCGAGAGAAAAGGCACGCGTGCAACAGGAAGAACTCAATCATCAAGACAGTGTTTTTGAGCCTGTGACTGGCGATCTGGCAAGTCCGGCTCTGCTTCGGAATCTAGATGGTACAGAACAGACCCGTCCCGCCTCCAGGTCTAGTACACCCATCGCCACTCAAAGGGAGCTGCCCCGTCTATCAAGTGGCGTCAGCACTCTATCCTCGACAAGTCTTGTCACTCCCGGAACATCCGACCTGCCCATCAGTAGATCTGTCAGTCCTGATCCCCGTAGGATGACCATGTCGCAGGCAAGGAATCAATCCTCGGACCAGACTGACTTTTCCGCCCTCGCAACCCACATGCGGACTGCGTCGTCAATGCTTGCCCAATTAGAGCTTAGTAGCTCAAAGCGGCCCAAGAACGAGGTCGCAGCCATCAAAGCCAAGATTATCGCCAGCATGCAGTCACTGGAAGAGCAGAGCTTCTACACCGACGATTCTTCCCCTGTCACCAGCTTTGACGCCATTATAGCGAACGCAAGTGACGTTGGTGCTCATGCGAGCCCCTCCGATATCGATGACCCCAATCTGGAACACAACGAGGCCGATCCAAATCTAAGCTCGAACGCAGGTGCTGCTCGCATGGAGAACGATATCAAGACAGGTGGAGTCCAGCGCAAGGGCGACCGCGATGACCCTTCCGCCGCTACATTTGGCGAAGCCTGGGAGGTGAAGAAGGAACGCATTCGACGCAGCAGTCCATACGGATGGATGAAGAATTGGGACTTGCTTTCCGTCATTGTCAAGACCGGTGCGGATCTACGCCAAGAAGCATTCGCTTGCCAACTCATCGCTGTATGCTCCAAGATTTGGACCGAAGCCAACGTCGATGTCTGGGTCAAGAAGATGCGCATCCTCGTGACTGGAGAATCGTCCGGCCTCATCGAGACTATTACTAATGGTGTCTCTTTACACTCGCTGAAACGATCACTCACACTTGCATCCATTTCCGCAGGGACGAATCCCAAGAAGCGGATAGCTACTCTGCTGGATCATTTCACAAAAACCTTTGGTGCCCCTGAGTCGCCCGCTTATGCTGCTGCAGTGGAAAACTTTGCAAAGAGTCTGGCTGCTTATAGCGTAATAAGCTACATTTTGCAGCTCAAAGACCGACATAATGGTAATATCCTCATTGATAGCGCGGGTCATATCGTGCATATCGACTTCGGCTTCATGCTATCCAATTCTCCCGGCTCAATGGGATTCGAGGCCGCGCCATTCAAGCTCACGCAGGAATACGTGGATGTCCTAGGCGGCGTGGACAGTGCTGCATTCAAAGTCTTCAAGGACAAAATGAAAGAGGCGTTTCAGGCGCTACGGAGGGACGCCGAGAGGATTGTTATGCTTGTCGAACTCATGGGTAGGGAGAGCCGTATGCCTTGTTACAGTGGGGGTGTCGTCAGTGTTGTCGCTACTCTCCGAGCGAGGTTCGTGCTTGAGAAGAGCAAAGAGGAGGCGGCGCTTTGGGTCGAGGATTTGATTGCGAAGAGTGTGGGGAGTTATTACACGAGGCTGTGAGTGTTTTTTCTTCTTCCTTTTCTTTCTTTCCTTTTCTGCACCTCCCCCCCTTTCACCCTCCCTCCAATGTTGATGTGCCGAGATATGAATATGGACTGACTCGCGCTGGCGCAGATACGACACCTTCCAGTATCGCACACAAGGAATCTACTAGGATCAAATTTCCAGCAACCTCAGCGTATTGCATAGGATGGGAATAGCACCGAAGCATTTGTTCAGGCGTCGTTGAATATCATGGCATTTGAACAGAGAGTGCAGACAGTCATGCAGCACACCTCAAATCTACAACATAGACTACCCCACTCGGAGAGATTTCCCGAACACACTCGTGTCATGTCCTGCCTCTTGATATTCTTTACCTTCCTCCATCTCCCCCTTTGTGCAAACTTCCCCCTTCCTTCCACCTGCAACATTCGAAGCAGGACTCGGTACTCTATCCAAACCACATCATGCATCTCTACGTCAGATAACCACGAACCAGTTCCTCCATCTTATCCTGCATATCCGCAAAGATATTAATCGCATCCACCAACTTCCTCTCGTCTTGCCCCTTTTTACTCCTCGTAAACGCCATCCTGTACGCGCTTTCGTCCTCGCAAACTTGCTCGTGGTATTGCTCCACCTCTGCTTCTTCTTTCTCCTTCGTGTCGTCTGCTTGCTCCGCGAACCACGACCTCGCTGATGCGCCAGCTGCAGGTGTCTTCGCAAGCTCGAACAGCAAAGGAGGGGAAACAGTAACGTGATCCACCCCGCTCAACCGCATGACCTCCTCCGCACTCACCAAACTAGCGGGCAAAACCTTCGTCCCAGCCCCCACGCGCCGATAATACCGCTGCGCGCCCCTCGCGACTTCAAACCCTTTATCTCCGTCCACGTACCCAGGGACGAAATGCACAGCCAGTTCGTTAATGTACGGCGCGATGTACGTGCATTTTGCCCTAGCGGCTTTGATATACTGTAAGGGGGAGAAGAGCGTGGTGGCTAGGGTGTGCACGCCTGAAAGTTCGAGCTGGGCGCAGGACAGGAGACCCTCGTGGGTGGAGGGGATTTTGATGCAGATTCTGCTGGCGGGGAAGGTGGGGAGGATGAGGGCGTAGATGTGGAGTATGCCTGTGGGTTTTAAGATTTTTGCGTTAGAGTGGTAGTGGTGAAGTGTTGAAGGGGGAAAGAGGGGGAGGGGGAGGAGGGCAGAAAGGAGGGCCGTACGTTCTGCGTTGGCGATTGTTTTGGGTACAGAATACGCGTTGTATGGATTCGTCTGGATATGAGCGAAGCCGGTAAGGTAGGGAGTCATTCGGGAGGATAGCTTGACCATCTTTTTGCCGATAATCAAGTCTGTTAGCTTTTTCCTTTTCTTGTGTTTGTGGTTGAGATGGAGTGGCTGCATCTCACCATGATTTCTGTGGCTAGTTGCTCGAATGTGACATCTTTGGCGAATTGTGGGTGTAGTTCTTTGGCCAATTGAATGGACTCTGCTATCAGAGGTGCACTTTTCGGTTTTTGTAGCTCGCTGTATGCGATTGCCTGGTTCCTTTTGTCAGCTTAAATGAGGACCCTATGATGGCTAGGGGAAGGGCGTATTACTTGATTTGAGGTGCAGTCCACGAATGGACCTAGTTCCTCTGCGACTGTTCACAAAGATATCTCAGCCAATTGAACATGGATAGAATGGATGTTGTGAGTATCGATATACCTTCATAATCCAAAGTATCACAATCGACTTGGCTTTGAGCCCGGAGTTCATCGAGGAGAGTCTTGCCTGCAGCCATTGTCTCTGTTAAATTTGCTCAGCTTGTACCTTGTCAGAGAACCTCCTTTCCCGATTACCTTCGATAGACTACGACTTGATCAAAAGAATGAATAGTGTATCCCTTTATTGAAAAGAAACATAGTTTGGCACACATGCTCAACTTAAACGAGGACTATACGTCGGCAGACCTTCCCGTGACCATTATGAAGGAAGGTGAACCGAGACCTGTATCGGCTAGCATCTCCGACTTCGTGCCCAGGTCCGACGGATCTTGGCCTTGTATGCCGGTATAGCCTGACCTGCTACGGCCTGCTCTAGACTGTCGTGTCCAGCTAGACCTGGTAATAGTGTATTGTGGGTCTTTTGAGTCCGCATGCGGAGGCTGATCTCACTCGGCACTCTTGCCCTACAAGCAATCATATCCTCGATAGTCATCATTGCCCATACCCCTCATGACAGTCAGTCAGTACGTGAGATTATAACCACTTCGTCGGTATTAGTAAGTCTACGGAAGGATAAGTAGTGGTGTATCCTGCACAATCATATATCTTTTCCTTCGTCCTCTCTTCTGCCCTTGTAGATCGCTCATCACATATGAAATTAACCACCAACACTGCAGATATGGTTGATACAGCGATGCTCAATGTTAGAGAGCAGACTGCACTCCCAAAGACCATGAAAGCTCTACAGTAAGCTCGCCTTGCTTGCACATGCATGACCAAGCTATACTAGCTCGCCCGTATACTCGTCGACTGATCCCCCGAAAGATATTCAAAACCAAGAGAATACGCAGTGGTAGAGCTACCGTTGCCCAATGTAGGAGATAGCGAAGTCTTGGTCAAGATCTCAGCCTGTGGGGTGTGTGGAACTGTATGTGAATGATTATACTCAGGCTCACGGCCTTGACGAGGGCGGATACTAATGCGGATTTGGTGTGGCAGGACTTGCATTTCCACGAGGGAGAGTTTATGGCCAAGGTGAGCTTCCGAGATGGGAGGATCACGACAATAGAAGCAGTTTACTCATTCAAAACAGTTCCCTCTAATTCCTGGTAGGACATCTCGAAACAAACATTGAGCTTAGCTAGTAGCACGGTCTCGAGGATGGCACACCGTACATAACATACTGACCAAAGAACATAGGTCACGAAGCTACAGGCGCCGTCGTGGCGATAGGCAAGAACGTCACACGACTCACCCTAGGCCAAAGAGTAGTCATAGATCCGATATCTCCCTGTCTAGAATGTTTCTACTGCCGTCGAGGACAGCAGCTTCATTGTGAGAACATGACCGGACATGGAGCGACCAGTGAGTCAGAGCACATGATTCTACCCTATCATCTCTCTTGTCCAGTCTGTTACTGACGATGAACAGCCCCTGGTGGATTCGCCGAATACTGCTCCTATCCTAGCAAAAATGTATACCCGGTCACTGGTCTCACGGACCTCGAAGCCTGTCTCGTAGAGCCGGCATCCTGCGCCATCCACGGTATTGAGCGGATCGCGCCCAGAGTAGGAAGCAACATCCTGCTCTTCGGGTGCGGACCGACAGGTCTTCTTCTTGCACAACTCCTCCGCCAAAATGGTGGTTGCAACGTCAGTCTTCCTCTTGTAATCACAACGTTCTCGTCGGTCTACTCCCTATCAATGCCTGGATGTGACTGACTGGGTATTGTGATGTAGCTGACCATTGCGTCTCGTGGCGGCCCAAAACTAGACCTTGCTCAAAGTCTCAACATCGCAGACGCCTACATCTGCCTCTCCGACACAGAACCCGAAATGCAGCTCGTCGCTTTGAAGTCATCGCATCCACATGGCTTCGACGTGGTAGTAGAAGCAACAGGCGCGGCCTCCGTCCTAGAAGACTCCATCAACTACGTGCGCAAAGGTGGCAAATTAGTCGTTTACGGCGTCTATGGTGACGAGCACAAAGTAGCTTGGTCACCGAGTCTGATTTGGAGCAACGAGATTACGATCCTGGCGTCATTTTGCGAGACATTGATGTTTCCCATGGCATTGGACTATTTGCAGTCGAAGAAGGTAAGGGTGGATAGGATTGTGAATAAGACGTATAAGATTGAGGAGTGGAAGGAGTGTCTGGAGGCGCTGAGGAGTCAGTCTGTGGTTAAGGCTGCTATTGTCTTTCCTTGAAGATCATATAATGGAGGTCCGCTCTGATCCCATGCAATTGGTGGGTTTTAAGCAACGACTCATTCCAATGGGCATGATGGGGACATGATGGAAGAGCCTTTTTCGACAACATGACTTCGAGTAAACTTGTTGATTCTTTTAGATTTTCTTTTTAAGGTTCTAGAGGTAAATGGGTATCAATTGTATAAATATCAAGGTCGGTAGATTCGCACTTTCTGCTTGATACGCTTGCGGCAGACGGGACAATTCGCTGGAATTCGCGGCCTGGTCCGATCGTGTTGCATAGCAGGGCTGTGCTGCTCGCTGCACCATTGACACATGATCAGATGACCACAAGGTAGACACGCTGTGTCTGCCAATTGTGTGTAGCAAACCTTGCAGTCCAGCTTGATGGTCATGTCATCCTCTTCCTTTGGTTCAGGACGACCAGAATGTTCAGTATCTAAACCCTGAGGGGTATCATCGTCTTCGATTGAGCCGTCCGAGAGAGACTCTCGCAAAGCTCTAGCCTCTGCCGCGACTGAGCGTCGTTGTGAAAGCAAGGCAGCAACATGTGCATAGCGTCCAGTCAGTACCTGAGGTGGACGAAGTGGGTAAGACGAAGGTCCACGGGATGAGCGGGGCGCATGGGGTGCAGGCTGCTCCAACACTTGAGCTGTGCCGTTCTCCCGCATTCTGGCGATAATTGCGGTTCGTTCTGGCTCTGGCGTGTTGCGAAGAAGATGCTCGAGCCGGTTTGAGGGTACTGACGCTTCCGTCTGATCTGCGGGAGTTCTGTCCTGGAGACGAAGCATTGCATAGTACTCTTCGAGCTGATTTTCATGTTCTGTATTGGTAACAAGAGTATCGTCTTCTCCTGGTGCTCTCTGTTCGTCCTCCAAGATTTGTCTCAGGGTGCGTTCTTCTCTCCGCACTTCTTCGGCGACTCTGAAACGATCCCATGCCCTTGTAAACATGCTACCAATTGGGCTTACGTACTCGGACCCAGCAGCATCCATCTCTTCGCGCGTTCCAAACACGCGATAGTAGTTTTCTGCAGTCCGCTGCTCGCGTCGGAGTTGAGACATTTGTGCCCGATGATCAGCGAGATCCAATTCTGCGCCATCGAGAACCTCGACCGCTTCTTCACGAGTACGACGAGCTTCGTTGTATGTAGCTTGAGCAGCATTGAGCT
The DNA here is from genome assembly GCA_027943355.1 of Dothideomycetes sp. NU200. Lineage (NCBI taxonomy): Eukaryota > Fungi > Ascomycota > Dothideomycetes > Dothideomycetes sp. NU200. The sequence continues at coordinate 626,770 of BSCJ01000009.1, read as the reverse complement.
CCTGTGAAGATTGCTCTCGGAACCGTTGAGCCTGTTCGAGGTGGTCTTGCGCGACAACGAGACGCTGCCGGATCGAAGTTAAGGACGGGTCGCGGTACACGCCGCCGACTGCTGGAGCAGGCGACTCTCGCTCTGAGATTGCTGTAGAAGGCTGAGAGGCACCGCCCACATCATTCAGCATGTCTAGCGTTCTGCCGAGGTTTTCAAGCCTTCCAGTAGCTTCAGTAGGATCAGGGACGATCTCGCCAAGATCTCTCAAGCCAGAAATAACGCGCTCGATTCCATTGCGCATGCGGTACAATTCCCTCCGCAGTGCTGCGATCCTGCGATTTTGATATTCTCTGTTCCTGGAGCTAGCAGCCTGCATCGCTTGGCCGGCAACTCGTGTGGCAATGGCAGTTTCTTGAGGCGAGACAATTGGCCGCCGTGCTAGTGCCTCTTCAGCTGTGGCATCCTCGAACATTTGGTCCAATTCGGCATCGAGAGAGGGCTGTGTGTCTTCAACGGCGTCGGGCATTTGAATATGCTGACGCTCATCTGCTTCACTGCGCTCGCGTCCAGCTCTTAGCTCATCCAATGTTCTTGGTAAACAGCCAGGAGACACGTCACCGAAAGGCTCGCCTAAGACAGCAATCCTCTCTTCAGAACCATCGTCTTTGATGACAGTTCGGTATCCTCTGTGAAACTCGTACCACTTTTGGAGGAAGTCGGACTGGTCAGGTGCTTCTGGTATACGCGTCTGGGAAGGTCTTAGGTCTGTCGCAGCAATCCGATTCTCCCAAAACTCTATCATGAACTACATCAGCACAGGCGAAAGTATAGGTAGGTTGTACAAGGTGATGTATGATCCCCACCTTTGCAGAACCAACAGTATCTCTGCCACCTCGTACCCCTGGGAACAAATCCAACACCATCGATATAGGTGGAATACGAGGGCGCATGAGCTCGCTCGTCAGCACATGCACAGCATTCGGGAATCGATGTCAAGCGGCAACTGGTGGGCAACTTGTGATCGCAAAAGCCAGGCAATCGCTCGACATCGGCAGTCAAAGTGCCCATGACGACCGCTGCAGGAAGTTAAGAAGAGTAACAGGGAAGAAAGTAACAAACTCCAGGAACCTTGAAATGAACAGAGCAATGAGATTGATGTATATGGTCAGCACATGACGACGACGGTGTTGTAGGTGTGGAGGCCCAGGCCAATGGTTAACGCCGAGCTATATCCGGGGCGCAAGGCGGAAGAGTGAAGTCACTTTCTCCGCGATGTTTGGGCAGGTGTTCACCAAGATCCGATATTATAATAACGGTTGCGCTGATAATATCTCTCCCTTGCGCGTGTTGCAGCTCTATGAAGTGTCCCCATCGAGGAACATGCCATGGACTTTGTATGTCCAGCATCAAGGCCCACAACGATTTACTTTGACTGATCATCTACCAGTGGTCACGATTGATAGGAGGTGCAACCAAGCAAAAGCATCAATCTTCTGCAGCAAACACCCCCCAGCAGCGACTGCAGCGCTTTAGACGTGCCTACGCTCCTATATTGGTACTATCGCTCTATCATCTCCGTCCATTTCTAAATTTCTTTTGTCCTCTCTCCTTCTCAATCTCCTTGTCAATCTCTCTCTTGCTCCGTCTATCTTCCGTCCCTGCTCTCCCATCCCTCACCAATTTCCTCCTCTATCGCCTTCTCCTTGGACTGACAAGTCACAGCAATTATGTAGTCGGCCTCAAGTCACAGCCGCCGACGGGCAGGCCCTCAAACAACTCCGCATATCACTACAACAGATCGCTGCTCTCTTGCGTGAAGAAAGTCGAACTCCTGCTCCGCACCTCTGCCTCAATTTCGCTGCCTCTGCTCAGATCTACAGTGTCATTGCTCGCGCCGCCTCTACGTCCCAGAATGAGGCCGTCATTCGTGAAGCTATCACTGTCTTCAGCATATTGGTCGACAGCGAGGAGGAGGATTTTATGGCTTCTACTGTGTTTGCCAGGTCACTGATACGCTTTACCCTGCGTGTCACTGCAACGGCCTCTATTGGAGACGATTCCGAGACTGATCTTATTGAAGTTCTCTTCGGCGTCGCCGCCAAAATCCGTGTGCAGCCTGTGATCTTGCCTGTCTGGTTTCGAGCCACCTCTCGCCCTCAGCAAGATGAGTCAGTGGAAAGAGACAAGAAGGATTTTGCAGGCACCACCCAGAAAGATGACTTTCCATTGTGTTATCTACTAATAGATCGTATCCACCACGAAGGTCGGATAGGCGACTTTGCCCGTACTGGTTTACTCTACGTCTTCGAAGCTGTCTCATATTCTCCCGAGCTTGAAGATTGGATCATTGGTAGTGATCTTCCAACGTTGATGGCATCTGGATTGGGAGCCTTGTATAGTCAACTGAGCAGGGAGCTATCTTTACGCCATCAGAATGAGCACCTGCCACTCATGCTTGCCATGTCTGACTATGCAGATCTACCACAATCCATGCCCGGTGCTGAGAATATCTTTTCTGCTACACATGCCAATCATGTCTCGACCTTCCTCTCGCATCTTGCTTTTTGGCAGGACTGCTTGGAGCATTGCAAGTCCGAAGATGTCAAACAGACCCTCCTCGACCATTTTCGAGTTCTTTTTCTGCAGCAGTTGTTGTGCGTATACTCTTACCTTGCTACCACTTTCATTGCTCTTCTAATCACAACGTAGATACCCTTCGCTCCTCCAATCTTCCGACACTGACGGAGGCTCTTCTGTTGCTGTCCTGACTTATATTGCAAATACTTTGGAAGCACTGGATCATCCGGACTTGGTACGCATGATACTGCATTATCTATTGGCCATGCCGGATCCAACCTCTGCCACTTCCTCCAGATCACCGATGGCTAGTCGAAGACAGAGCTCCTTAATGCTACTGGATGGACTATCAAGTGCTGAGGAAAAGGTCGACCCTAATCTATTCAGCCTTGTGGATTTGATCTTGAACGGCGTCAGATCCCGGAATCCTCAGACTGCAGTCGCCGCATTAAAGTTGTCTTCGGTACTCCTCAACCGCCATACCAATTATGCAGTTTCAACTCTGGTGAAAGCGGAAGCTCCGCTGACCAGACCAATCATGAGGACAGCTGGGGCTCTATCAGTCGAGACTGACCAATTGATGAGAATTGCTGCCAGTTTGAGCTACCGAGAGAGTCTGGATGATGCGTACGTCACTGCCCTCCAAGATGTTTTACCTTCCTTGGAGGTTCAATTTGTTCAAAAAATGGACGTCACGACTGCTCAACCGCAACCGCAACCTCCAGCTCTACAGCTGCAGGCAAATGATCCTTTCATGGCTGCTCTGTCCAGCCTCTTTAAGTCCTTCTTCACGAACAGCGTCGACGTCAATCTGGCTCTCACGGAGGCTGTCATGCAAATGGCGCTACGTACACAGATCTCATTGGAAGGATGGCTAGTTGCTCCTCCCTCAAGCTATTCTTTTGCAGATGAAGCACGGACGGACTTGACAGCTGACCCCGAATATCTGGACGAAGAAGAGTTACTGGCATTTCAGGCAATGAGGCAGGCCAACCGACGTCCAGACTGGGACTACGAGCACGTGCCCATTCTTCCATGCCTACTACGACAACTGAAATCCGAGATCGATAGTATTCGGGGCTCTATCAGCAACATAGATGCCTTGATCGCGAAACGTATTGAGATTCTCAGTGGCATCGAGAAGGACGAGCCCATGACGCGCCCAGGCTCACGGGCACCGAGCCGCATGTCTTCGGATGCTGGCGGCGAAAGGGCCAGATCACGAAAACCCGGCGACTCTAGTCAGATTCAACGTCTCAAGTCAGAGTCGGCAGCGAGCACGCGTGTGCACTCTCCCATAAGGTCAGCAACTCCTTCTCGAGTTCGTGATCTGTCCGCGCCTACGTCACGAGGCGCGGAGTCTCCTGGAAGGTTATCACCCCGAGCTTCCTCTGGGCGCCTAAACCATGGTATATTCCAGCCTCCGCCACCGGAGCTCGATAGTGATCAATTAGTAGCAGTGACAAAATCTGCCAGAGATCCGTTTTCTACCGTTTACGAGCACGAAGCCGAGACATTACGGCGCAGGCTGGTTTTCAGCGGACGCATCGATGATCCTGCTGGAGTCCTTCGTCATGTGCCAGAAGGTTCACAACACCAACAAGCGAACAACGATCACGAGCAAAGAAGTGTCAGTACAAGTCACGTCCTGACGAATATTGTGATCCTGCACTTCTTCATCTTGGAGCTCGTGGCAGTGCTACAAACGCGGGCAGTGATGTTCGACGAAGTGGCTTATTCATAGTGTCAACATGAATCGCAAATGATCATACATCGCATCATGAATAGGAGCATTTCCCAGCAAATGAGTACATGACAATTCTTAGACGCTGTCAACTTCAGCAAAGGGCGCCTGGTCCGCACCAATTCAGTCTAGCCTTGCGTTGTTTTTATTCCTCAAACTCACTTGCGTGACATGATCGCCTGAATATGGTTCTGTCTTTTCCATCATTGGCGGGCTTTGCTAGAGCTGTTTTTCCTCCCGAATCGCACCTTGCGTTTACAGTACTGTAGGCCATATACCGTGAACAAGCGAGGGTCTTAGGCTGGTTGTGAGTGCAGACGTGGTACTTCAGACCTGGTGTCGCGCCTAGTCTACATTAGCTATATATCCTGTGAGTGGCTAGCGGGGATAAAGATTAAGGACGGAATGGCCTCCGGCGTCTCTTAGGTTGTGCTTGTTACATCGCGGTCCAACATTCATCAAGATCGTGCTTCGATTACACTATATCCGACTTGATGTTTTCAGCCGGCAATGGCCGCGCGCATTCGGATCCCTTGAAACGAGGCTTACGCGGGATGGATATCTCCTGACTTTGGTTGTGATCAATGACCAGAGTCCAAGAGGACCACCTCGCTGACCGGGTGACCATGCTGACAGGTCAATGTCATATGGCTTCGTAGTCAGCTTCGGACCAGTCATTAATGGTATGAAGGAGTGTTCGTATCCCTCAAGCAGCTTGTTCGAGATAAGGCAGTCTGCGTATGTCTTGCCGATTGACCACGTGTCTCACATGGAGTAGATAAGGTAACGCTACGCAGGAGAGAAAGTGAGGCCAAGGGCGTTATGGGTCATGAAATGGAAAGTTGCCTTGGGATACTATCCATGGCTACATTTTAAATGTAGTGCCAAAACTATTTTCAACCTCCGTACTTCGTCGATGACTAACATGGCGTTTTATTTTGTGATTGAGGTGCATCTGACCGGCAGGGTGGAGGGTGAAAGGCATGCAATAATGCACGTACAAATGTACAAAGGATCAGATCAGCCCACATGGTACCTGGTTATAGCGCATTTGCCTGATTTTTAAGGATAGAGTTGAGGGCTTGCATAGGCATGGCATCCGGAGATGAGTCTAGCAAAATCAGGCATCTCACTCATCCTTGTACAACAGGTACACTTGTGTAGGGATATATGTGGTGGCCGCCTGGTTCTCGTCACGGCAAGCCCAGCCGTTGAACGCGCAAATTCTCTCCACACATCCACTCCGGTCCGGTCAGACGATGCCAATGAACACGGCAACCTAGCCTCGATCCGACGCCTTTTCTCTACGATATTATCCTGTGTTACCTTTGCACAAAGAACGAAAAAGCAACGACGTTATCACCCAAACATGACGAATTGAATACTGTGCGTCTTTTCAGTCCAGTGGTTGCTGTACACGTTCTCTGCAACACACCGACACAAATATCAATTCACCGCTTTATAGCTGCAACTGACTCTCTCTTTCTCCAAGGCGGCCACGAATGATACTGTTATAACAAAAGATTGTGGCAGGAAGGATTTCTATGTCTCTGCTAGAAGGATCTTCAACTTTCCAAAGTCATTTCCCTATCTAGTGATGGACGACCATGATCCATCAAGTACATTCCGTATCGGTCTTCAAACACAACCGGACTGCGCACAACTCTTTCAGGGTCGAGCATGCACATGTTGCAGCGAGCAGATCATACATGAGAGTGATGACTGGCAACATGTGAATGTTTGTCACGGGTCAACGCCTGATACAGAAGGTCTGATCTGGGGCAAATATGGGCTCGATGGTGCTAAATTGAGCGATGGAAAGTTGTATGTGACATAGCCGTGCCTATAGGCGGACGAACGCATCTGGTGTTGCCAGGTAAAAGAGACATGGTGGCTAATTGAGTGATAGTTTGACGTCTAACGGAGCCAATGGTCCGCTTGGAAAGCCAGGCGGCCACGTTTCGTATAGGTCAATACCCCAATCCAGATCATATACCCGCCTCTGCGGCGGTCAGACTCTTTACGGCGGGAACACACAATCTGAGCTCACTGCAGCGCAAATTGGTCAATTATCGCTCGAACGCAACGCACAAACCCCTACGCCACCGCCGACGAAGAAGCGTCCGGCAACCTCTGAATTTCCACAACCAGAGACATTAATCAAGTCAAGCAACCTTGAACCAACTCTAGCACCTCAATCAGGGTTGAATTGTACGAAACGATTGGCAATTGGTGCCAAGACCCCATTTCCTTTGAATTTTCAAGAAAATAGTGCCTTCAGTAATGATCTTCGAAAGAAGAGCTCGTTTATTCAGTGTGACGCTCATGCTCCGCATCAACGGCAAGCAACTACTCCAGGTTCGCGAAATCGACCCATTGAGAGCCCTTCATGCCCGACTGTTAGGGACACAGCTCATCAGCATCAAACAGCGTCACGCCAAGGAAGCGATGTCAGATCCACTGACCACCGCTACCCAGGCATTGTCTTGCAGCCTGCCTCACGACCAATCACAAGCGATCAGCTAGCGGGCGAGGTGAAGAACATCTACAGTGATCTTGTAGCCGTTGAAGCCAAATGTATCAGTCTCGACACTGCTGAGTTGGCGAGTGATAGCAGGGAGATCAAGGTGCAAGAAAGGGAGAAGTGGCAGGCAATGATGGCTCTACATCGCACCCTATTATACGAACACCACGACTTTCTATCTGCTTCGCAACATCCTGCTGCGAGCGAGCCTCTGCAAAGATTAGCACTCAAGTACTCGATGCCTGCACGAATGTGGAAGAATGGCATACACTCCTTCCTCGAGGTGCTTCGACGTCGTTTACCTGACTCGATGGACTACATGCTTCAATTCATCTATACCGCATATCAGATGATAGCTCTTCTTTACGAGACGATTGAGGCTTTCAAGCCTACCTGGATCGAGTGCTTGGGAGACCTGGCGCGATATCGGATGGCTATCGAGGATGGCGTGCAGAGGGACCGCGAGACGTGGGGTATGGTTGCTAGATCTTGGTACTCTGCTGCATCTGATATCAATCCGGATACGGGGCGGCTTTATCATCATCTTGGAATATTAGCCAGAGCGAATGCGGTTCGGCAGCTCTATTATTACTGCCGATCGCTGACTTGCATGCAACCATTTCTCAATGCTCGCGAGTCTCTGTCAACACTGCTGGTCTCTGCTGTCGAGGCGCAAAGCTCTGGACGTCCTCTGCCTCATGTCCATGAGCTTGATGGTCCATTTGTCTACCTTCATGCAGTCATGTTTATGGACCTCGCAAGCGATGGAGGCTCGCATATCATGCAAGCAGACTTTTCAGAAGTACAAACGAAATACATTTCGAAGTTGCCTGAGCAGATGACCAGCCTTGGTGAGCAGTGGAAGGAGCATGGAGTCTCTATCGCAATAGCCAACATTGCAGCATGCTTTGATTACGGTTATCAAGGGTCTGGAAACATTCTAGCTTTGGCTTTCGTCAACGATATGGATGGAGCAGCTGGACTGCTCTTGGAGTCAGGGCACGGAAAAGCCTTGAAGAGACTGATACGACCTGCAACGCTACTGTTTCTCGTCTTCGCCACAGTCCTCAGCCGTGAAGCAGATTCGTCCGCATTACCACATGTGCACATACTACTGGTCCTGATCAAGAGTCTGGCACTGCTTTCGATCAAGGCCGGATCATCAATCAGCGCATTTCTTCGGCTAGTGCCTTGGTGGCAACTCATGGGATTTCTGAACAGCTTCACCAGGACGGAGCCAGTCAGCTCAAAGCTGCTCGACGGCAGTCCCCCGAAGAGTTTTCAGTCGGGCTCCGCAAGTCCATTGCCTGAGGACTACTCGCTTCGAGGGGAGGTGTGGGCCCAACAGTACTTTCCCGAGGGTTGGTTCAAAGATGCTCCAGACGAGGACACCAGATATCTAGAACAGGCAAGCACGGACAGGACAAGGGTGCAAAGGGTGTATTGGCTTGGTATCTCCATTTGCAAGGTAAGTTGGTCTTTCTCTTTCGAGTACTGTCAAAGGCATCACTAATCGGAGGAAACAGCAAGTCGAGTATCTGAGCTTTGACGCCAATAATATGAGGTTTGGAGCGCCTGATGAGCTGCGACCTTTTCCAGCTCGTAATTCAAAATTTTCGGGGATGAATAGCCATGCAAAAGCATTTTGGTGAGGTGCACTCGAGAGGTTGCCTCGGTGCGATGTTTATGATCGTACATGACACAGGTGGACGGACTATTGACAATACTACATACAGCACTGCGACAGCAGAGCTGCAAAAGTAAAACCAAAGAGGACAAGATGATGAACTGGTGCAGGCTGGACTATGTGAGAGTAGTCGCTGAACACTTACTGCTGTGAGCACTTGACCACCGTCATGGTATATGCTTGGACACCAGCCAGACATTGAGCCTCAGACGATATACCAGGCACTCGCAGGTGACGATCAAGCACAGCAGCAGATTTTACCGTCGTCCTCTGCAACTGCCAGAAATGCATCATGCCTTTCGTAGAGAGGCCCACGAAGGTCTCATCAACGACTTCAAAGAACATTGGATGCATTTCACTGAAAAGTCGAGCTAAGCCGACATACTTATTTAAGTAATCCACAGTATCCATAGTGGACTGGGGGAAATGAAGCCGACAATTCTATTTTGCTTATTCCAGTATTTTCGATAGCGTGATGATGATCTCACGGTCCGTAGAAGCTCTGTAAAGGTGAAGTTTGCTCAAGGTTAAACGGGCAATTGAGCAAGAGTACGGCTCCAGAAATATACTATCTATAGAGTATGAGATGGACCGAGAGCTTCACAATGACAACGTTTCGCTTTTATAGATAGACACGATGAGGTGGCAGAGTAGATATATTGGTCACGCTGATGAGACGGAATATACAGTAGCAGCGTTCTGTCGACGATTACCTGCCGATTCGGTTAATATTGCCAAGACTATGCGTTGTTGACCCCGTGGTAGAGATGTGCGGTTTGTCAACCGGTTGGCGAGACGGCGCTCAATAGCAGCAACGCTGAAAAGCTGTCCGAAAGGTAGTAGGTCATTGTTACGTCCGCACCAGCCAGTACAAGACTGCTGTTCGTTGTAGGATTGAGAAACAAGTAGATAGAATAGAGTAGAAGAGGGGCCAGCAGTGACGTGGGAAAAACGCTGGAGTCAAGAGCAGGATCGAGCTTTATTAACGACGAGCACGAGCAATAATCTAGGTCATCATTAGAGTCGTGCTCCACTTGGATTATTGAATCGAGATAGCATCTGGGCGGCTTGTGCGTTTGCGACCATTGCAATATATCGGTGGTAATCGGCGTGACCAGCCGAGTTCCCGAGTGTGGTCCTTTTGGTGGCTGGGCCAGTGAGCGTTACGCGGGGAAAAGCAAATAGTTCGGTCGTCATCGTAGCTGCCGCCAACTGGTTGTCTTAGCAGTTGGAAGGAGCTACCTGCTGGAGGTAGCTAGTAGCTGTAGAGCTTCTATGCCCCAGGCGAGCTGTGGTCGAGGGACAGACATCAGGTGAATTGGATGGCATAGAATATGTGAAAGCGAGTACGGCATTCATTGTTATTGTTGTTTGTTGGCATGAAGTGTGGATCATGATGCGCGTGGATTCATTCCACCGATCAGTCTGGCCCAATTTGATTGATATTGCAACGCTTCAGGGACCGTTTTGACAAGGTGTACACTAGCAGACAGGGTTTCAGTGTCGGCGCTACGGGGGCAGGAGGAGGAGCTGGACAGGACAGGACAGGTCAGGGCAGGTGCAGCTGCAGAGGAGGAATACAGTACTGTACTCGGCGTCGCGTCTGTTGGCTTCACTCATCCGTCTGGTCCATTGCCTTGTACCGGCAGCAGCAGATAGCTTAGCACACAATTGGTGAATCGTTTTCCCTTGCCTTGCCTTGACTTGAATGCGGGGCGCTGTCTGAACTGTACCCTATCCCACCGTACGAGTACCTGGCACTATCGTCGACAGCTTGCGCACCATTCCATAGCACCGTCCGTCTTGGTTGAGCTACTTGGGCGCCATCCACTGCATTGCGCTGAGCCACTCGTCGTCGGTCGTCCAGCTCCATCACCCTCTAGCCACTCCCTCCACACACATGCCTTCTCTCGGCTTCCTGAAGAAGAAGCGGACCAAAGACGATCTCTCCGCCTCGCCCACCAAGCAGCAACAGCAACAGGCGCCGTCCTCAGCTGGCAAGCTTGCTGCTCCGACAAAGGACTCCACCTCCACCTCCTCTCCCCCAGCCCTCAGCCCCTCTGTCTCCAGGTCCGCAACCTCTGGCACCTCGGCCCCGTCATCCACCACTCCCGCCGACCAGTCGTCTGCTGCTCCCGCCGTCGCCAGCAACTCCACCGCCTTCGCCGCCAATCCCGCCAGCGAGTTGACGCCGCCGTCGACCGCCGACAGCGCCAAGACTAGTGATCTGTCCAAGCATACCGATTCAATGCAGGCCGGCTCCTATCCACAGCAGCCGCAGCAGTACCAACACCAAGTGCCGCAGCAGCAGCAGCAACAACAGTACTCGCAGCAGTCGCACCAATCCTCACAGAATGCCGCCAGCATCCAGAACATCATCAATGCTCCATCACAAGCCGACGCTGGACATGCTCCCAATGGCGCTGCTAGGTCACCCATGCCTACCCAGCCCGCCTACAATCCCGTGAGGGAGACCAAGGGCAAATACACACTCGGCGACTTTACCATCAGCAGGACCCTCGGTACTGGAAGCTTCGGCAGAGTCCACCTTGTCCAGTCCAAGCACAACCAGCGCTTCTACGCCGTCAAGGTGCTCAAGAAGGCCCAGGTCGTCAAGATGAAGCAAGTCGAACACACCAATGATGAGCGCCGCATGCTGCAGAAGGTCAAACACCCCTTTTTGATTACACTATGGGGCACCTTTCAAGACTCGAAGAACCTCTACATGGTCATGGACTTTATCGAGGGCGGAGAGCTGTTCAGCTTGTTGCGCAAGTCGCAGGTAATTCCTGACATTTCTTCACCGTCTCTATATCACATTCGCTAATCAATTCAGCGCTTCCCCAATCCCGTCGCCAAGTTTTATGCTGCAGAGGTCACTCTAGCCTTGGATTATCTGCACTCCCTCAACATCATTTACAGAGATCTCAAGCCCGAGAACCTGCTACTTGACAGACACGGCCACCTCAAGATTACCGATTTTGGTTTCGCCAAAGAGGTCCCTGATATCACCTGGACCCTGTGCGGAACCCCAGACTACCTAGCTCCCGAGGTCGTCTCGTCCAAGGGATACAACAAGTCTGTCGATTGGTATGTTGGATTCCAATTCGCAACATGTTCTCATAACTGATTCTTCGAAACTAGGTGGTCTCTTGGTATCCTCATCTTCGAGATGCTGTGCGGTTTCACACCCTTCTGGGACTCCGGTAGTCCCCTCAAGATTTACGAGAACATTCTCCGCGGTCGCGTCAAGTATCCTCCCTATGTGCATCCCGATGCTCAGGACCTGCTTAGCAAGCTCATCACCCATGATCTGACCAAGCGTCTCGGAAACCTTCACGGTGGAAGCAAGGACGTCATGCAGCACCCTTGGTTCGCCGAGGTGACCTGGGAAAGACTTGCAAAGAAGGACATTGACGCCCCATATGTCCCACCAGTGCGAGGAGGACAGGGAGATGCCAGCTTGTTCGACAAATACCCCGAGGAGACAGAAGCGTATGGCAACATGGGCGACGACGCGTAAGTCGAAAGATCCTTAATCTAGTTCTCACCCCTTCAGCTAACCCTATTTTGATGCAGACATGGCCGACTTTTCCCTGACTTTTAGATGAGTCGCTCTAGAGCACGCAAACGAGATACGTCTTTAAAAGACACGTGGAGAAGAACAACTCAGGGCCGCATCGCCAGCACAGGCTTGGATCACATTGATTGTATGAGACAAATGGTGTTAGAAGGTATTCTATGGGCATCGACGCTGGGTCGATCGGTGAGGGTAGGTCGCGGCTATGGGAGGGGGGGGGGGGGCAAAGAAATGGTGAATGAAAGCAAGCAGCTGGGGATACCATGCTACTGGGGAATGGCTTGTCATACTGCTTTAGTATTATCGTAATTGATCCAAGATCTCAAACAAGCTTTCCCATTGAACTGATACGCGAGGTATATCGAAAGGCTCTTGTGCTTTGCAAAGAGACATGGTAGGTCGACTCGCCATATCCGAACAAAGCCATCGCTATGAAATGCCTCTTTCCTGGCCCCAATGTCGGTTTGCCGTGTCTTGGGCGTGCACTGCCAACTTCGCAAAGCTGGTCTATGCTTGGCTTCCATCATTGGCTAAACCTTAAACGACCAAAGAGCGACGATAACCACTTTAAGATCAAATCGCCTAGTTACGACACCGCGTGCGCAGCCTGTCTGTTCTCACAGGTCGATTGCTGTTCAAGTTATACGAGACACGTTTCTTTCATTATGGCACCGTCAATAATATCGTGAGGCCGTGCTGCCTATACTCTCGAACCACCACCTTCGCTTTTCGGAAAGGATACTCTACCCAGGCGGCGAAAATAAAAAGGAGTCTACCAGGAACCATTGTCACTTCGAGCAGAGTTACAATGGCAATCGGCCTAACGAAACGACCGCGTTTCTCTTCCTGGCCGGCGCCCTTTCGGAAGAATGCCCGTCTCCAACCCTTCAGACTGCTCAGGCAAGACGTGAAGAACATCAGGTCTCGCTACCTAAGCGACTGGACCACGTTTGACCAACTCGTCTTCGCCAGCGCGGTCTACGTTTTCTTCACCAACCTCTTGCCGGGCATCACGTTCGCTTCGGATCTGTATGTTTTGACTGGGCAGAACTGGGGCACCATCGAGGTGGTGTTTTCCACGGGCCTCTGCGGTGTGATTTTCAGCTTGTTTTCCATTCAACCGCTCACTATCCTGGGGGTCACGGGCCCGTTTTCTGTGCTCGCGGAGAATATTTACGAGTTGTGCGAGGGGAGTTTCGGGATTCAGTTTTTGCCGTTTATGGCGTGGAGTTTGATTCATAGTTGTTGGATGCATTGGTTGTTGGCTGTGTTTAATGCTCATGATTGGTACGTCCGCCCTCCATTTTCCCCCTTGTGGGTCTTGTGTGCTTGGTTGCTTATTAGGGTTCAGGACAATGTTGTACGTGACTGAGTTCACGGCGGAGATTTTCTCGCTGCTGAATAGCATCATTTACTTCCACAAAGCCGTGCAGGAACTTGAGCGGGTGAAGGAGTCTGTAGACTACGCCTCCTTCCTCATGGCCATCATCGTTGCTTGTGGGACTTTCCTACTGGCGCTTTTCCTCAGCACAGCCGAGAGCTGGAAACCGTTACTGCATCGCTATCTGCGGATGGGACTGAGGGAATATGCGGCGGCCATCTCGATCATTTTCTTCATCGGCATTCCGTATGCTGGGGAGTTTGCGATGCTGGACAAGGACACGCTTCAAGTCAGCACCACGTTCCGCCCCACCAGCCCGGACCGCACCGTCTTCTTCGTCAGGTTCTGGGAACTTCCTGTTGGTTGGATCTTTGCGGCGATTATACCCGGGGCTATCATTACGATATTGTTCTTCTTTGATCACGAGGTCAGCAGTATCATCTGCACCATCGATCGGTATGGCACCAAGAAACCAGGTGGTTTTGCGTGGGATATTGTGCTTTTGGGGGCTACGACGGCGATATGTGGGATCCTTGGTATCCCACCGGCTAATGGTCTTCTGCCCCAAGCACCGCTGCATTCGGAGAGTCTGATGCACGATGTGTTTGAAGGTCGGGAGGTGATAGATGGAGATAACTCTACAAGATGTGAGCAGAGAGTTGTGAGGAGAGTGCACGAGCAGCGATGGAGCTCGTTTCTGCAAGCTGGCGCCATCTTGGTGTTTATCAGTCCGCCATTCATGCATGTCCTCGGTTTGACACCTACGAGTGTCCTGGCTGGTCTGTTCCTCTTCATGGGGGAGCAGAGTCTTGCTGTCAAGTAAGTCCAATGCCGGAAACACTCGTGAAATATGCTGACATGATCAAAGCCCAATCTTGTACCGGACATTCCACATGCTGACTCCTCAATCGGAGCTGCCAAAGTTGCCGAAGCTGGTGACTTCGTACTGGCCGATCCACGCTTACACTCTTATGCAAATCATCCTCACAACAGGAATCTTCATTGTTACGCTCACGATCGCTGGGCCGGCTTTCCCAGTCCTCATTATCCTCTTGGTGCCCGCTCGGCTGTTCCTGATGAACCGTATCTGGAACCGCGAGACCCTGCGGTATGTGGATAGCTGGGCTTGTCGCGACGGAACACCAGAGGGTACTGAAGACGACAAGATGATGGAAAAGGCACGGCGAGAACACTTCGGTCATACAGCCGACACTGATCCTCGGAGCGACGAGGAGATGGCCATGGGCACGAATGCTGTGGCGCGTGGAAACGATTTAACGACTGTATCAGAGGATCGAGATCTGAACGAGAAAAGATGAACAGCGGGGCTTTACGTATAGACACATGTACAACATAATGTGATAATTTCCAAGTCTTGATACCCAACTTTGACAGCTAGCTATATGAATATCAGTATCACTACTACCAAGGCCTCACTTCAACCTAAGCCCCTGAAGGTACTTTGTGTTCTTCGCCAACCATCCCGCACCAATCAACGCCGCGCTCACAACCGTAAGCGCAGTCAGCGTCGCATCGCTAACTCTAGTCTCCTCGACCACCCTACCAACCTTTGTCGACTTCTTCCCGTCGAGAACAGTCTTGCCGCTGCCGTCTAGGTTGTAGTCGTCCCAATTCACCTCTGACAATATTTTCTGGTACTCGACGACAGTTCCAGACCAGTTGTTGGTGATGAGGCCTGCTTCATTCTTGTACCTGAGAACAGAACCATTAGCTCGAGCCGGCAGAAGCCTTTCCCGGAAGAGGGGGTTTAGCAGGACAGGGAAAGTAGAAAGAAAAAACGTACCAAGAATTACAATTCGGATCCGCAAACGAGCTATTCCTCAACACGCCCTGCACCTTCTCGTTGTACGCGTCCACCCTGGCCGGCTTGACAGTCATGCTCAAGGTCTTCCCCTCCATCCTAGCCTCCAGAACCGCGCCGATCAAAGCGTTGATGTAGCGCGACTGCGACTCGATCATCAACACGATGCTGTTATGGCCGAGGTTGGTGTTGGGCCCGTAGAGCATCCCGAAATTAGGCATGTCCTCGACCGTGACGCCGTTGTAGGCGCGCGCGCCCATCTTCCAGATCTCGCGGAGGGATTTGCCGTTTCTGCCATACATGTCTATCGGGTGCATGAACTCGAGGGATTGGAAGCCCGTGGCGCAAACGATCAAGTCGTAGGCTTCCTCGCCGCCGTCGAACGTCACGCCTGTCTTGTTGATGCCGGTGATGGCGCTGGTCTCGAGGCGCACGTTGGGCTGCGCGAGGGTGGGGTAGTAGTCGTCTGTTATGAGGACGCGCTTGCAGCCCGGGTTGTAGGTTGGGGTTAGCTTCTCCCACATGTCGGGTTGGTTGGGGAAGGCCTCGTGCATGATCCGCAAACACTCTGAGCGGATCACTTCTGCGAGAGGCGTTTTGCCGTCGATGACGGCGTCGTAGAAGGATTCGCGGAAGTCCATCTGGGCGGCGCGCTTACGCCAGCGGAGAGGGGGGATGTATTTGTAGAGGGCGCGGGTGAAGGGGGTGACGGGGGCGTCTTGTCTTGGGATCACCCAGTTGGGCGTTCTGTGTTGAGCATGTCAGTAACAAAGACTTGTTGGTGTGAAAGGGTGCTGTCATCATACCTCTGGTAAACGGTGACCTGAGAAGCAACCTTTGCAATCTCTGGCACGATCTGTGCTGCAGTGGCGCATGGAGAGCAAGGTCAGTAAGATTGCCTTTATGGCGAGATATTACAGGGAACACTCACCATTTCCAATAATAGCAATCCTCTTCCCTTCCAACTCATATCCCCAATCCCACCTAGCAGAATGCATGACCCTCCCCTCAAAGTCCTTTAGACCCGGAATATTCGGCCAACGAGGCTGGTTCAACTGGCCCACTCCACTGACCAGAAAGTCACATTTGAGCTCATATTCGGGACTGAATTCGGCGTCCTTGCTGCCTTTGGCGGTTGTGACCTTGACCTTCCATTTCTTGGTGGGTTCGTCCCAGGTCGCGGATTCGACGGCACTGTTAAAGCGGATGTGTGGGTAAAGATTGAATTTTGTGGCGACGGAGCGGAGGTAGTCGAGGATTTCCTCTTGGCCGGGGTATTCTCTTGTCCAGTCCTTTACTCTATTTATTAGATCCGGGGACGGTGTTTCCGAGTCGGCTTCGAAAGCAGTTTTGGAAGATGCAGACTTACTGGGTTTGTGGCGAATGAATAGCTGTAAAGTTGAGACCAGACGTCGCAGCAGCAGCCGGGATATCTTTGATTGTAATTCAGTTGGGGGACCATGATTGAAGGTACCGTTACATGAGCGACACATACTTGTTGTCATGCCAGGTGCCGCCAATGCCTCCACTCTTCTCGAGAATCACAAAGTTCTTGCAATTGTTCCGCTTCATGAGATCAATAGCGGTACACATGCCCGAGATGCCTGCACCTATGATGACTACAGCGGCATTGGTGTGGTCCTTGTTGCCCACTGGGACCTGCGGCCATGGTTTATCGCCTCCCATTGTGAAGTGTGGAAGTGAATGAAATGGTGTGGTGTATGGCTGTAGGTCTTTACAGGAGCTTAAGGGAACCTCTATGTGTGTGTGTATCGAGTAGAGAAGGAAGAGAGAAATAAAAAGATGAAGAAAGACAACAGTAGTAGTACAAGGCTCGGAGCTCTTTGCTTGAGTGGCTGAATGAAGAGCTAATCAAGTACCACTGCCTTCTCATAACCCTACGTGCGGGGATGAGAGTACCACCAGTTCCACAATCGGTAACACATCCCGTGCTCGGTGCAAAGGCAGGCTATGTGCACTACCACTACTGTGCCAATCAGGCCATCGTTTCTGCATGTCTCGCGGTGTTCACTCAGATATACGAGCGACTGGACCCTATGAATGTCCGAGATGCATACTATGGTCAATCATGTCCACTTCCCATAGCATGAGACATGCTAATGACTCGAAACCACACGGCTGAATTGCGTGGTATCGAGACATTGGCCAGACTGCTCCGCAGCGGGTGGGAACCACAACTCACAGGATCTTAGGAGCAGTGGTAGTAGGTAGTGATGGGGGGTAATCCAGGTGCGGGGGTGGGGTATGTACTCGTTGGTTTTGGTTCCCCTCGGTTGCCAGATGCATCGTAGGACATACTTTGAGTAGTCAGCAGCCATCACAAGCATGCTGGCGATCGATTTGGTCGACCTGCTTGTGCAATGACTCGCAGACTCGCAGCAAGTCAGGTAAACATGCCACTCGAGTTTACGTGTGTCGTCTTGAAACGACTCCCCATAATTGCTGGCTGTTGGGGTCAAAGCGAGAACCTCGGACCGTTGTGACCTCCATCAAATCTGTGACGTCACCCACTTGAGTCTTCAATGAGAGCCATCTCCGCGCGCAGTATGCTCTACCATCAATCTGCATGCACAAAACGGCATTGATGGGCTAGATTGACAATTTAGTGACTTGTCTGGTCCAAACTTAGATAGGACACACCTGTTGTCGACTTAAGTAGCATAAGCAAGCTTGAGCTTTCTTCCTGCCATACACCGTTTTCTTCTCCGACCATTCTTATACCACAAACACCTGTTCTCGCTTGACCCCTCGCCTTTCAACCACTCCCCCTCACATTCAAAAACACATTATCCAAAAGGACATATCCAAAAGAATAGAAGAGGACACAAAAATGCTCACAGTCCACCACCTCCAAGTCTCCCAATCCGAGCGCATAGTCTGGCTCTGCGAAGAGCTAAACCTCCCCTACAACCTCGTCCTCCACAAACGCAGCCCAATGTACTCCCCCCAATCAATCAAAGACCTGCACCCCCTCGGCGCCGCCCCCATCATCCAAGACGGGTCTCTGACCCTCGCCGAGTCCGCCGCCTGCATAGACTATATAATCCACATGCACGGCTCCGGCCGCCTAGCCCTGTCCCCAGGGCACAAAGACTACGCCACCTACCTCTACTGGTTCCATTTCGCAAACGGGACTCTACAGCCCGCCATCGGCCGACTGATGGCGCTGTCGGTAGCCAAAGTCGACCCTACCCAGGCTTATCCCGCGCGTATGCTCGAGAAACTAAAGTCTTATTTGCAGTTCATGGATGATCACCTCGCTGCACCCGGCACCACATGGTTAGCTGGGGCGGAGTTTACAGCCGCGGATATCATGACCGTCTTCACGCTGACGACGATGCGCACGTTTTACTCGCTGGATCTGTCGGCGTATGAGAATATTCTGGCATACATAAAGAGGGCCGGGGGGAGAGAGGCGTTCAAGCGCGCGAGAAGCAAGGGGGATCCGGAGTTGGAGTTTTACTGCCAGGGACCGCCACCGCCTAATTATATTGAGAGAATTTCAAAGATGTGATAGTAGGTGGTGATGATGGAGTTGGGGTTGGATGGGAATGGAGGTGTATCTTGGTGTGTATAAATAGACTGACTCCCTCCTAAGTTGGCAGAGAGACTTTGTCTAGATCTGGGGGTCTGAACGGCTGGCAAAATGTCTACCCGCCTCTCCTTCAAAGCTGCTATGGTGTTGTGCAATGGTTGACTGCCAGTGGAGGGCACAGTGAGCGATGGCATAAACGTCCTCACTCGAAGTCAAATATGTGCTGCAGCGAAGCCCTGTGAAGAATATATATAATGCTACGAAACAAGAAAACTCGCGATCAGATCAAAACCCTTGTTGCGCGTGCCACTTTTCCTCCCATCCAGCAAAGTAAGGGTACTCGTCAAGCGTATGCGGCTCCCAATCCTTCTCAATCATTCCCTTTTCAATCTGTTCCTTTTCGTAGGCCTTCATGGCAGGGATAACGACGTGCTCGGTGTGCCAAGTGCCCTTGTACTCCATGAGGCTCTTCTTGCCCTCGCGGAGGAGTTTCAGCATCACGCTGGGCACGTAGGGCTCGTCGCGGAATTCGGTCACGGGTGTGAAGAGGGCCTTGAAGTTGAAGACAACGGCACCGGAAAGGGGTAGGCGGCGGAGGGTTTGCCAGTCTACTCGGAGGTTGGCGCGGGAGATGTCGTGCGTAGGGTCTTGTTGGAGGCGGAGTCCTTCGTGGGGGTCACCGGGAGGCATGAAAAGGGGCTCGTCGATTTCGAGGCCCCATGAGCCGCGCTGGATGGGCTTCTCGGTGGGCTTCTTGGCAAAGTATCTGGCTTTGAGTTAGCAAATCGTTCACATACAGCAACGCTGCGCTCGACATGTCTTACCTATCCATGGAAAACTCCATTTTCTCTTTGTAATCGGGGATAGGTTGGTGGATTTGTTTGAGATCCATTCCCATCTTTGTGTCCACATTCCAACCGAGTGAGCTACATACTGTGCCAGCACGGAAGGTGTAGTAGCCACTCTCGGGATCTCTGAAGACCATGGCAAAGTCCTCGGGGACGTTGTTAAGAAGGACATTCAGAGGAGCCACGCTCTTGAGGTGGGTCTCGGTCTTCAGTATGCCGTTGTGAAAGATCATGTTCTCCTTGTCGAGGGTGAAATACTGAGGATAGCGGGCACACAAGAACTGAAGCGAAATCTCCATCAATTCCTTGCAAGCAATCTCCGTACCGGGTAACGATTGAAGCACCATTTTACCATACTTTGCGTACAGATCTTGTCTCTGCTTGATACGTCTGACATAGGTGTTTTCGAGCTCGAGCCACCAGTCCTTTTCCATTTTCTTGAATGCTGCAACTTGGGTTAGACATGATGAAAAGATCACACGAATGTCTCAACTTACACATGGTCTGATGATATGCCCATCGAAGAGGTCTGAAAGGTCGAGCTCTCGCCGTCTCAATATCGAACTCGGGATAAGGCTCGGGCAGAGGAACGCCGCTCAGAGCAGCATAGTCAGGAAAGTCGCCAAGTGCCTTCACTTCAGCAATAGTAAAACCAGTCGGAGTGAAAAGCTCATCATGTCCAGGAGCAAAGTTGTCCTTGTTGTCTGGGATTGGCTTGCTTGTATCAAAAGGCAGCTCACTCAAGGCCTTGCCGTCCTTGCCACCAACATTGAAAGCCGGGTCGGTGATTTCGGCAAGAGCAGGCCGCCTAGAAGGAGGGAAAGTGTCTACATATTCCTTGCCCTCGACGGGTACGTTTGCTGGTAAGCCTTGTTTCGTGGGAGACAATGAGCGTGGAGGGGTCAGAGACTCGCGCGCTCGAGATCGACGAAGCTGAAACTTGCATAAAAGCACAACTCTTTGCTTTTCATTTATTGCAAGGTAGGAAATGGTACCGACAGCGAAAGCGATGCCAAGGAGCACAAGGTAAGGGCTGGCCATGATAGGCTAAGCTGCTGGTGAAGCAATGAAATGAAAGCGAGAAATGATATACCACACGATCGGAGGAAGCTCCAACCCTCAAGGTGAAGGGAAACACGACTCGGGTTGGTATGTAGAAGATCTTCTAGACTTTGGCGAGAAACAAACCAACGTGCTTCCTAAATGGCTATTTTGATTCGGGATGAAGCTGTATATAAAGCATGACTTGGAAAGAGTAGACGGGCGAGTAAACATGATGGCGGGATAGGGCATGGAGGGATACATATTACTCTCAGGTGATAGAATTGAGTTACCTTACCTTGTTTCGGATAGCGAATAAGAAAAGGGTACTAATGCCTATCTCGAGCCAGTCAGTGAAAGCGATTACGCTGTGAAGGAGCGAGGGGAAACAGCATAAACGTTGCAGACGTGGTCGGCGTGGTCCGCCAGAGAGCTGCTCGGAAAACTTGGCCCGATTAGGAAATATAATCTTGCTGCTGCGAACGACGTCGACGCGGGGCAGCGCCCATCTTTCGCCGTAAGAGAGTGTTAATCAGGCGAAGCTGGATATCAACCTTCCTCATGGGCGACGCCGATCTTGAAGAGGTAAGCAGGAGATTATGGTGAGAGAAAGGTACCCAGCCAAGCTCACCATGTCTCCAGATAAGACGCGCGCGCATGGCGCAGCTGCGCCAGCAGCAAGGCGGTAACCAAGGCGGTGGTGGTGCTGAAGGCGGTCCTTCAGATGATCAGAAGCAGCAGGGTACATGACGTCCTCTTGCGCATACACATGAACACTCCAGCGGTTCTAACTTCTTTGGATAGCTGCAGCAGATGCTCGTGCTTCGATGCTATCACAGATCCTCGAGCCAGCAGCAGCTGACCGCTTAGGCCGCATCCGCCTCGTCAAGGCCTCTCGTGCTGAGGACGTCGAGAATAGACTCATCATGTTGGCTCGTTCCGGTCAACTAAGACAAAAGGTCAACGAAGAGCAGCTCAAAGATATCCTGGGTGCTGTGTCGGACCAGCAAAAGGAGCAAGAGACCGTTAAGGTGCAGAGAAGGAAAGGCGGCTGGGACGATGACGATCTTGATGACTTGCTCAACGAAGAAATATGAACATTGCCTCTGCATCTATTGGAAGAAGACCAGCGATGAGTTGTGTTACACGCACATGTCCCTCAAGGGCACGCGCGCTACTCAAGAGGCTCAATACCTAAAAACCATAAAGGAAGGATGAACATGCCGATTCAGACGAGTCTGAGAGACTAGCAAAATATGGACATGCATCGAAAAGTTCATTCCAAAGGGGGTATTGTACAAGAGAAGACCTCCAACTCCCTCTACATTAGTAGGCCGTCATCGTCCTATACACAAATGCGGACCCAAGATATACACACGCGACCAATGCGTGCTTTTCCACTTCCTTGACTTTCTATTCCAATACTTTTTGACATAATATATGTGGTCCTGCTCCTTCCCGAACCATAGAAAGGTTAAACCCACAGCCGTTTGTTGTCATTACTCGAACGATCCCGGGATTGCTGATGATCGGGCAGGTTCATCTGCACTGCCGGACACTGAGTCTGGGATATCATCCACTTCCTTTTCGTTTCCATTGCTCGCTGGCGGTCCCGAGGCTTCGACGATTCCTACTTCTGGTTCTGGAGTCGACGAACCATCTAGATCTGGTGGTGCTTGTGTCGGAACATCATGTGTCGGCGTTGTAGGTGCTTCCAAGCTGACAGTCTGCGTGGACGCAAAATCTTGACTTTCAGAGCCGTCCACAGCGTCTTCCGCTGAAGCGCTCTGTTCGCGTAGCCTTGAGCCTGGGAGATCGTGAAGCTTTGGAACCTCGACCGCCAATCCTTTGACGTCGATGCTATTGCTTGCTCCTTCGTCGACAGATCTCTTAGTCATGGTGGAAAAGTTTGAGCTCGTCCGCCGCAGCAAAGTCCCTGGTAGGCGCCGCTGTGGAGCGGCAGGACTTTCTGTCCTTGTAGATGGAGCAGGCACCACACCACCACCAAGACGACACCAGAACATCTTCTCGCGCAGTCTTACACTCTCTTCCCAGGCTCCAGTAATGTCTTCATCCGTCCGTGCTCGCCAGAGTCCATCGCGAACCATGCGCAAGAAACCCAAGAAATCGCAGGTTGAACGGACACGGCCCAGACAGTATTCGCATAGAGGGTATCGTTGAGCGCTATCATCTTCGCTTGTGCGGAAACGATGGCGCCGAGCATGAGCTTCTGTTCGCCTAGACTCGCCACACAATGAGCACGCGAAGACGTTTCCATAAAACTTAGATTGAGGGATGAATGGCTCTACAACAAGAGAGCCAGCAGTAATGGCACTGATGACCGTCCTTCTTGCTAGCCAGGAAAGACCGGGAGCAAGATCTAGCCGCAGAGCCGGTTCAATATCCTCGACCAGACAGCGCTTGTAAAACTTGTGATCCTTCAAGGGAGGTAGTGATGACGTGTATGAAGACTCTCTCGGCGAAGAGGTGATGGATGAGCTGAAGGACCCGGGCACATTGGGTGAAGATGAGACCATTGAGGCGGATGAATTTGAGGCATTGCTACCATTTGAAAAGCCGACACCGGAAGAATCTCTCGAGTGAGAAGGAGCAGCAGCGCGAGAAGTCTTGAGCAAGTCCACAAAGTCATTGTAGGCCAGGACATCGCTGCGCATGATGGGCGTGATGAGGTGGGAGAAGCGGAGAGGCTGGTCAGGCGGATACTCGTTAAATGCGGGCGTGTTGGGAGACATTGGCATGGTGTCAAACATGTGGCTCATCTTGTTGGCTGTGTCGTGCCCTGGGGTCGAAGGTGCGGTAGAGGAGCGGGGGAGGGTATCTGTCTCGTCTTGTTCGGAAGTCATGCGTTCCATGACATTCTTGAGATCAGCCAATTGCTCTTGCTGCGAAGCCAGAAGAAGCTCGGTGTCATTTAACTGAGACCTGAGCTGTGCGTTTTTGCGCTCAATGGCTTCACTCTCTTTCCTAGCAGCCGAGACCATAGTGTTGGCCTCTTCAAACAGCGCACTTGTAAGATTCTCGAGCTCCACCTCCATCTCCTTGCGGCCCTTTTCCGCTGTATCCCGTTGCTTTTGTGCTTCAGACAATTCTCCCTTCATCTTGTTCACACTCGTATCTGCGTCGGCCTTTTTGACAAGTATGCCCGTGGTGATCATGCGCGAGTATCGTTCGCATTTGGCTTCTGATTCGGCAAGCTTGCGCTTGGTTGCCTCGAGCTCATGGCGTGTCTGCTGAAGGGTGTCATCCAGGTTGGTCTGATGGTTTATGGCATTGATGAGCTTGGTGCTCAGCATGGCTACTTCGTTGCTCAGGTCGGGGTGTCGCGACTCGGATGAGGAGGTTCGAGGGGCTGGGCTAGGGGTGCGAGGATCCGGGAGAGTGTTGAGGTCGCTGTCGAGGTGTGAGCGGCCTCGAGAGGGGGTGGACAGTATGGCGACCTTTGGCAGGTGAGAGGCCGACTTGGCCTTGACCAGCGTGTTGGCCATGTCGGCGCGAGTCTTTGACGTTGGCGAGGCCGAGTACGAGGAAGGCACGCCGAGCCCGCTCATGAAGGCGAATCTGTTTGGGAGACAAGATCAACATGTATTCTTGCTCGGGTCACCTCTCACTTTCGAAGGCGCGACATACTCGGCCAGCTTGCTAGCTTAGACACGATGGTCTAGATCCGGACTTGGTTGATTGATAAGAAAGCTAATTGATTCGGATGCTGTGGGAGCCCGGCAGGTGTTATGCTTCTGATCAAAGACAATCTCCAAGTCTTTCAGGCTCGCCATGAAGAAAAGCTATAATCTAACAATCGCAGTGAAATCAGACAACAGTAGTTGACATACTGCCACCCAGCAGGCGGGTGTTTGGATACCTTAAGATGAGGGATGATGTCGTCTATGGCTCGTGCACTTGACCACCTCGACATGGCCATGGACCTCGTGCTCTTGGCAGGGACGCCATCCCGCTGACACGAACTGATCTATGATTGCCTCATATGGTCATATGTAAAGTTGCTTTTAACCGTCAATTATTGCATTGTTATCCTCCCCATGATCGCCTCCATCTCAACGTCTTCTTATAGTCTGACCTCATGTCGCACCCTCTGGCAGGTCTCAGATTGCCATATTGACTTGCTCAACACACCGTCTTGCTAGTCTGTCAAGCGCCCACTTTATCTGCACTGCCATGCGCATCTGCCATGTCCGGCCCGCCTTCTTTAATCGAAACACCGATCACCCGATTCTAGCCTCTGTGTGCTATGACAACCCAACACCAATAATGTCAAAGCACGCAGCCAGCGCATACTGTCGTAAAGTTCTTGGATATCGTCTCGTCACGTTCTTTCGTCTGTTTTTCTGGCTCCTGCTCAGCTCCTTGATCTCGTGTCCTCCGCGTCTTCAATTGGTGCCGTTACTCCTGTTCGACATGTCACCCGTGCCCATCCAGCTATCGTATCCGATCTGTCATCCACGCCTATGTAATCGCAGCACACCTCCTCGATTACGTTGTGAACTCGAACTTACGTTTTGCAAAGCTTCATACGGAGGACAATGTGTGCCATTGTGTTGACACTTTCACGATTTGCCCTCGTGTCGTGAGACGAAAACAACAGAATGCACTCGATGACTTCAACCTCCCAGCGGAGCGATCATCTCCAAAGCGTCCACTATACCTAATTTTCTACCATACTTTACCCACTACCCACTACCAGGTGAGGCTCCCTTTCATCAGTGATTGATGGCACGAATCTATCTTCCAGCCAGAATCGGATCACATCTACGAAGCCATCCCGTGTATCTCTTGCACAGGGGCAAGTCGCCGGGTTTCTCATATAATCCTCAGGCTCTATGCATGTCCGAAGTGTCAGGTTCTTGAGCGCTTCGCGTTTGGAGGTGGACTTCAATGTCGAGAACAAAATCTGTGTTCGGAGGGATATCGCTTTCACGTGTGAGGGACAAATGCGAGACATGCTGGTCGTTAGGTTCTAAAGTGCATGAAAGAAATTGGGTATACGTCACATATCATTGTCTTATGTGAGGGTATGCTCAGTTCCGTATCAAAAATATTGCCGATCAGCCACGCTTCAAGACCTCCTTGTACTCTCTGCTGTCTACAGCACACCTCGAGAAACCCTGTCAGGCTTTCACAAAGTGCAAGACGATCTGAACACATCTCTCAATATCATACTGACTTGCATGGCAATCAGAAATGACATCCTAGCGGGGCTTTCATGTGGAAGTGAGTTGTCGTTGCCTCTCTCCTCGCTATCTTTGCGGCAGAAGGCGTATCTCACCCACACCTATATGTTGTCTGTTATGAAAGACGTTGATCCTTCTTCGCTCGCCTCTAATATACTGAGGTACATCTAACATTACCCTTTTGTCATTGTTTTCATATATGCTTATCACGTTTTTCATCCTGTCGAAAAGTATGCGCGTTGGTCGGCTGCGTGACCGGTCAGGCACCGGTCAAGGTCAAGAAGTGCTTCGCCCCGCTCTATTCAAGCGCTTGCATGTATCGTTGCCCTTGGGCGTGCGCTTAGCTGTGTGGATCGACTGGCCAGTAGTTGGATGGGTGTCCCATCACTCGTTCGGCTATGCATATGTGAATGCTGCTGTATATT
This sequence comes from Dothideomycetes sp. NU200, assembly GCA_027943355.1. Lineage (NCBI taxonomy): Eukaryota > Fungi > Ascomycota > Dothideomycetes > Dothideomycetes sp. NU200. The sequence goes on along the minus strand of BSCJ01000009.1, from coordinate 600,387 downwards.
AAAATCTATGCAAGTGAGATGGAATGAACATATATGAGCAATATGCCTTTTGCTCTTTACCATCAGCGCATAAATCTGTCGTTCCGTAGCTATTTCCCTTCGGATAATCACCACACCCTTGTCCTTGCAACGAACACCACTGAACCACTTATCCAAGTCCTACCATGTCAAGCTCGAAAGACAGACAAGCTGTTACAGCTGGTATTGCCAACGATCCCGCGTCCGCACGGATGATGCAGGATGCTGGAGATACAAGCAAAAGGAAAAGGGAAGCACTCAAAGCAAAAAGGATAAAGGAAGAGGCAGAAAAGAAGAAGAAGGAAGGTCAGTGTCCAACGCATCGATAGCCTGTTAAGCTAGAATCGCTCACACATCTCTCAACAGAAG